>JAZKJV010008524.1:600000-1200000 GCA_037367405.1 Ottelia alismoides
GAGGGAAGACATCCGTCGATTAGGTACAATTCCATGCAAACTATGTACAGATGTGGAACAATCGACGTGACTACGTGTTGGCAATGACACCAATTGGCCATGGAGGTGAAGACGTATCTGCGGATTATATGACGTGGTACAATCGCATCACACGACGATTTATAGGGAGACATGGATGCGTGCTCGATTTGGTGGTATGTTAGCGTCATTTCCGTTGATAAAATTTTTCTATATTTAAGATATTGAGTAAAATTTTTCATTTCGCAGGTGACACGACTAGATGAGATTGTTCACCTTGAAAAAAAGCTTGGCTGCTTGTGTTGTTGGGCGTGGGTCTGTTTCCTCTCTTTCCTTTGTTGCTTATTCTACTCTTATTGCTCTACTTGGGACATAATGAGGATGTGATCCGATTGGTGACAGACACTCATCGCCTTCTCGATGACTCTATCCAACGACAATTCAGGGATGGAGTCCATGAAGATGAAGAGGATGAGGAGGGACTAACGACAGATGGCACATCTTCATAGCAACAAGGACGTGGTAGACGATATGGACGTGTACGCAGAACTCGAGGAGGACGAACACACCCCCATGTCGAGGACCTACAAGCTTCAGGGGTGGAATATCAAACTCCAACTGTTGAACGCGAGATCGAAGGAATACAACACACTCCACCTGCACCGATGAGAGATAGGCCACATAGCGAGGCCGGACCATCGCATCGCCATTCCCCATTACCTCCATTGGACTATGATGTAATGGTTGACGAAGAAATCTCACAAATTGAGTACATTGATCGTGCTAATCTATTGTCTTTGTTCTTAGTTGAGCCCACTACAACACTTCCTCAACAAGCGCCGGTGGTACATCGTCATTACACACGAAGGAGGCGACACATGTGATGTTATATGAGTTGTATTGTAGAATAGTTCTTGTATCATGTTTATGTAAACAATGTAACTTTTAAACTTCATTAACTATTAAGTGTTTCTATTGAATGTTCCACTTATGACTTCTTTTAAAGGCATGGAATTTTTTGGGATCAAGATGTTGCATATATAGCTAGCAAAACTGCAAGCCACAGACTATGGCTTGTTGTTTTCTGGCTACTGCCATAGAAGCCGCCTTTGCGTAATGCGGCTTCTGTATGGAAGCCGCTTCTTGAGAAGGCGGCTTTCTTTTAGCAAAAGCCGCCTATTCAAGTGGCGGCTTCCATACGGGTACTTAACAAAAAAATTTCCTCACCGTATAGGGCGAAAAAGACTTCCAGACAGGGGCATAGGTGAATTTTTCTCACTAGAACCTAATTGACTTTTTTTACTTTTACATTTATGCTCTCAATTTTTGCAGTTATAATGTTGCCTATACTTTTTTTCCTCAACAGCACTTGCGCCAACACCTTCATGTGCCATTTATATTTATATCCTCCATATCACTCGTATACCCTTCCCCTCTAAAATAGATATTAACTGTTTTTTATAGTAGGTCGGGTAATTTTGAGGGTCTGGAGCATTTCTCTTGAAATTCGAACCTGAGTCCTTTAAGGTGTAGGCACACTGACTACCAACAGACCACTCCTTGGGTTCTCAAATAGATGTTAACTCATGGATACAAGCATAGTGATGAGAGAAAATAATGAAAACAAGTTTACTTATCTATTAAATTTCCTCCTCTTTCTTTCATACCTCCATCCCTTTTGTTTTCCCATGTCCATTTTTGAAACATAGCAGAATCGATCAAAAGCCAACTCTTTCAATTCCATATTTGTGGAAATGTGTTTCCCTATGGATTGCTCCGAGCTCGTCGTCGTGATCTCATTGTTTATCTCATGATCAATGCTTCTTCGGCCTCTCCGACCTCCCCCTTAAGGAGAGTTACGTAGTGTGCCTCTACAAGTTCCTAATGGGGCAATGTGCAAGGCATCTAAGAACGCTATTGCATGTTTCATTGTCAATCCTCGGCCTTGTGTCAACCTCAATCGTCACACCTTTCCTGTTTATCATCTGACACTCCTCACCGACGAGGAAGCAGGGGATGAGCTCTTGGATGCCAGGTTTGATGAATCTGATCTCGTCGATTGCTGTGTGGAGGAGGACATGCTGGATGTTTGGGTTCTACGAGTCCTTTAAGTTGTCAAACCCTAGGCAACAATGGTGGCTAAGCACAAAGTGGCCTATTGGCCATGGTGACAATAGTGACGGATGCGTAATAAATCCCAGATTTATCATATTTATTTATATTTATTGTCCATCTTGATTAAATAATTCAAATAAATTAATTAACTATTAATTCAAAATAATATTTAACCTCTTGTAAATAATTAACACTAATTATACGAACATAAATAATTGTATTAGTGTGCTTTTATTTTATGTATTTTCTTAATATTAAAAATCAAATAAAGATTAGTTTAATATTGTATATATTATATTTAACATTAAACATAAATCAAAAAATAATAATAAAAGAAATTTAAATAAGTACTTTAATATCTTAAAAATACTTCAAAAAATATAGCTAGGTATATATCATGCATTTTGACTTTGAGTTCTACATGAAACTTTTAGATCTTGAAAAAGCCTACAACTTTCATGTCGAATACTTTTTATTTTGGCATATATAATTATTTTATTTCTAATTTATATTATACTTATTTTCTCAATTTCCTCTTTTATCTGATTGGGCCATGTGTCCCAATCGCATTCAGCCATGTAGCCAGTCATTTATCCTCACCCACTTTCCTCTAGAGTCGTCTGATCTTAATTGATCAGATGCTCCAGAATACCCCATCAGTGCCTATAACCCTTGTCGTCTGATCTATTTGATCCTATGCATCTCTACCGATCCTTAGCACCCTGCTCCTCACCATCTAATCGCAAGATCAGACAATCCTATATCATCGTCTCCACGCGACCCTTCAATCCTCGCTCCCCGTTGGTTGCTCAACCACACATGTTCTTCCAATTATCCTAGCCTCCTCACAACGCCTCTTGACCAAATGACATCACCTTCCTAATCTTTAACCCCCCCCTCCTCGCATTAACTTCCAAATCCATTGCTAACCTCTCTTGCGACCACTAGTGGCAATTGAAATCCTAGTGACAAGCACCTGGAATCGCCACCTTCCCCTTAAAATACTCCACCACCGATAAGATTTCGCTTTGTCCACCCTCGATAGGGCTCTAATGAAAGGGAATTCGCCGAGGTCGTGTCTCTCCACAAGGCGGATCGACAATCGCTGAGTTGACCTCAGACGGATTCCCAAATCTTTCAACAATTAACCCACAATAAAATATGTGCAATGAATATAAAAAATGTGTTAAAAATGTGGAGTTAAAATTTATTATAACTCTACATGCAAATGTGTATAGGTGTAAGCACAAGTAGAGGTCGAACACTGGGAGGCGAATGGTTGAGTGTGAAATTGGTTGCGCAGTTATTCAATTCAATGTTCATGTCCAATTTTTATTGTTTTTGTGGGTTTTTATTTATTTTTTTATATTTTTCTAATTTTTATTTGGTTTTTATATTTTCATTTTTTATTATATTTTTGTATATTTTTAATTATATGAATATAGGTATATATATAAAGAGATATATGTATATAAGGAGAGAGAGAGAAGTAATATGAAATATGGATATATATATAGATACTCAAAACATATTACATATAATATCTTCTGGGTCTGAGGGCCGGGGGCATCTATCCACTTCGATTCTCTCTCAATGCCCATATATATATAATTTTTTATTTTTAGTTATATATATTTTTATTATTTTTTCTGAAATTTCTCTAATTTTTATGTATTTTTAATTTCAAAAATGTCCCTAATATGGACTAATTAAATAAGCCGAAATTGATTTGGGTTTTAAAAATATAAAATAATTCCCAAAATTACCTAAATTAATTTTAATACATTAATAAAAATATATAGATAATTATAAAATAAGAAAACATATCTTTGGTATTTTTCAAGGGTTTTTATATTTTTTTTTAGGATTTTGGAGCTTCTTGAAATTTTTATATTTTCTTTTTCTATTTTTAGGGTTTTTCATTTTATGGACTCAATATATATAAACACATCATATATAATTTTTTTTGTAATTTTCCAAATGTTTTTATAATTTTTTGGTATTTTATGAATTAAACAGTACAAAAGGCTCCTTTTTCATTTTTAATAATTAGGATAAATGAAAAAAATGTAAAATAAAATATGGACGTGAAAGAACACTACATGAAGCAACTATCCTAATTTTTTCTGAATTTTTAGGAGCAGCATAGGTATTTTTAATAAATATATAAAAGACATAAAAATTACACAGCCTGGCAGGGGAATTTTTGCTACTAAAATAAACTACAAGGGGCTCTGTGCAAAAATACCTACTGGAATAAACATTTATTTAAATTTTTAAGGCTATTTTACAATGTACAAAAACGCCAGGGTTGACAACGCAAAATTCACGCGCCTCACGTGGGATTGCACGTGAGGCGCGGAAGGACCTAAATGCAATTCCATAAACTTCAGGGGTCCTACTGTAAAATTTACAATTTATTTACAACATGACATTTATTTTACAATATTAAAAATTAAATACAAAAATACTGGGGGGCATAAGGTGAAATTTACCCCCAAAAAGGCGCGCTGGCAGATGGCTAGGATCGCTTCACTTGACACGCGTCGTCCATCCCGCGGCTGGTACCGGTTCGCCGATGAAGGGCTGAGATTAGATCATCCCAGATGATCTGACGGTCGAGGCATCGCTCCATCGGATGGCTGGTGTTCGAACTGGGACCTTGATCTTCATCCGACGGTGAGGAGAGTGGCTGGAAGAACAGGGGAAGAACTCGCCGCTGGCGAGTTTCTCCCGGTGAGATCTCCCCTCTCTGATGCTCATTGCAGCTCCGCAAGGCCTCAAACTCTTCCTGGCAGGTTTCTCGATCGTCTGGAGGTATCGAATCGGGCCGAGGTACGCTGGAGCGGCGCCGTGAGCTCGAAGAAGAAATGTGGCTCCAGGTACCTCCGCCCGCTTGTGATTAGTCTCCTGGCACGTTGTATCGCGCCTGACCTGCACAGAAAGGTAGAGGGGTTCGAGGGCTTTCTCCTCGACCCGGGGTTTGAAGTTGGAAGCAAGGGGATGACGATGGGCGGAGAAGCTCCGGCAGAAGGCGGTGGAGGAGCTTCGATTCGCAGAGCCGATGAGGATCTGGTTGGGTTTAAGTTGTCTGAAGGTGGAGAACACGATAGGGAGTGAAATGGAGGTGAAAGTGAGTCGGGAAACAGTCGAAAGCACGGTGACGAAGTCACCGGAGCAGAGCTCCAGCAAACTTCGATTTGGCTAATCTACCCTATGCTACTGAACTAAAGGTGAAATAAAATGCAGAAATAAAATGCGGGAATAAAAATCTACCTAGAAATGTAAACGCGCAGCTCTTATACATGGAGAAACTCCAGGGAGCAGGACGACTGCCGGAGCGCCGCCGTGGGCGCATCTCCTTCCTCCGCGAGCTTCCACAACCATCAGGGGACCTCCAGCTGTCACCTGGATGCACGCTTGGCCGACGGTTGGGGCTCTAGGGCTAGGGAAATAGCCAACAAACTCGGAAGAGGGAGATGGAGTTATTTATAAACAAGGATGGGGCCCTTATTGATCGGCAGATATCGGAGAATCTAGGCTATGTACATGCAATCCAAATGAGTGGCGTGAATGTACAAGGAACGAGGCGTAAATCTCGTGAAGTGATGGAAGGTGATGGAGCTCTGTATCGAGCGGGAAAAATGGAGGAAAAAGGGGGATTGGATGGTTCTGACGGGAGTCAGAGGCGCAGGGGGGAGTTGACTGGAGGTCAACATTCCCTGACCTCTGATTGGTCCACGTCAACCAATTATTGACCTATTTATTAAACGTAATAAATGAATTAATTAGATTTTGCTTATAAAATAAAAAATGTTTATTAAATGATGTAGTATTTATTTATGATTTTTATTTATTTTTTTGATGTATTTTATTATTCGTTTATTTTAATAATGTATTTATAAGTGTATTTACATGTATTTATTTTTATTTTGTTTATTTTTATTTTATTATTTTATTATTTTATTTTATAAAATTATAACTTATTTTTGTGAGTGTGAGGATATTTTTATTTAAATTTTATTAGTTTATTTACATTTTTAAATAAATAGGTGTATGTATAGGTAGGTATACTTATAGGTATTTGATGAATCCACATTTCATCATCTTTATTCTATCATTTTAGCATCAAAAACCCTAGCAAATATCTGTAAATAGCATTAAAATCATCATCTTAGCATTCATGCGTGTGCATCATATTAGTGTATAAAATGTTGTAATTAAATCCAAAATTATAGAATAAATAAAGAAAAGAAAATGAATAAAATATTGTAAATATTTTATAACCCGAAACCCCGAGACCTAGGCATCTTGATGAATAGGTCGACAAGGAATAAAATAGGGGGAGATAAGGGTCAAATTCCTTGTTATTTTATTCATTCTTTATTCATTTTGGGACCTATTTTTGGTTCCACTTTTTATACATCAAATAAAGAAACTTTGTACATGAAAGTTGTAGATAATTTTATATAGAAAAATACAAAATTGATTTCACTGAAAAATAATGTACAGATAAAAAGTTATGGTCTGAATAAAAATCCAGAATCCCAACTTCCCAGACCCGTATCTCACAACTGACAACTCCAAATGCATCAAACTCACCTTTAATGGTATATAGAAGAAAATAAGCTATTTAATGGCGCTGGTTTCGTATTTGGCGGAGCTACGGTTTGAAAGTTGAGTTTTGGACCCCTATTGTATACTTGTATATATTAAAATATTCCATTTATTATTTATTCATTATTTTTGTATTTTTATATTTTTATAATGTTGTAAATATTACGTATAATAATTATGTACATTAAAATCAAAATAAAACTCAAAGGAAAACACAAAATAAAATTCATATACCAAATACATAGGTAAAGTACACACACATATACCTATACTTTATATACTTTTATTTAATTAAGTGTACAAAACACATCATAAAAATAAAACAAAAATATATTTATGCGTATAAAAGTATTTTATAATTTTATAAAATAATAAACAAAATTAAAGAAATTAAAAACACCAAAATAAAAATAAAATAATAACATATATAGAATAATATACCTATAAAGGGTATAAAAGTAAACTTGCAAAAATATATATCATAAAAATAATTAAAAATCGTAATAAAATATTATATAAAATAAGAAACAATTTTTATTTTGTAACCTAAAATTAATTACGTCATTTATTATTTTTAAATCATTTTTTAAATCTTTTTCCATGAGTTTTTCCTGGTTGGTCCACGTGGACCAACCGGGGGGCCAGAAGAGTTGACCTCGGGTCAACTCCCTGGTCCCACTCCTGTAGCTGCGTCAGAGAGGATTTGACCCCTCTTTCGCCCATTTTTCGAGGGTGCATCTTTCACCCTTTGCCGCCGCTTCCTTCACGAAAGTTGTAGCTTGTACTACCAGGATTCGCGCCGACCACTGAGATCCTCCCAAATCTTCTTCGTCCGCCCGTGACCTCACCTCGAAGGAAGCTCCATCAACGTTTGTACAAAAACCCCCTCTCCTCCATTTTCAAACTTTGAACCCTTTTGACCCAAGTTGAACGCTTGCTTTGGAGCCCTGGATCGATCCCTGTGACAGGGGGATCTCCAGCTCCTTCGCGCAAGGCAAGGCGAGGGCCGGGAGGAGCTTCCACCCCCATCTCCGGCCAAGTAGCCGTGAGGTTTCATCTCTTGGCCATTAGGCCAATCGAGGTCGCATTGTCTTATTTTTCTAACCATTAGTTACCTGTTAGGTTAGGTATTTATTTAGTGTATTTAGTTCGCTGCCAAACATACTAATTAGCGTAGTTCCTTCAATCAAACACTCACCGGAGCTCTTGGGCTCCGGCAACCACCTTCACCTTCCATCGCTGCCGATCTCTCGCCAATAAAGGCCAGGTCTTTGCCGTGCTTTTCCTGTCGAGTTTCTTTCTCATTTGCAGGACCTGAAGGGGGCTTCTACGCCTCGTCTGAGATCTGGAAGGAGCTCGAGAACCACCAGCACGTCGACGAACTCCAGGGGCCCGCCGTTGGTTTCTGGACATTCGTGGTGGTGCTGGGAGCTTCGTTGCGACGTGCAGAACAAGCTGAGACCCTTGGCTGAGTCCCAGCTGCTCGGAGACGTGCGTAACGAGGATCTGAAGCTCGCCATGCGCGAGTTCGAGGAGTATTCCTGCTGACCCACTCCCAGCCGTTGATATTGATCCTGTTCTTGCAGCCGCCCCAGGCGTCGTCGGATCTAGGGCCACTCCAGCCGTCTGATTTGCTCAAGGCTTCTAATCTTAACCGTTGCGGACGAAGGGGTATCGGGCTTTGTTGGGTTGCCACGTGTATTAGTGACGCGCATCCCACCGTTCATCAGCACCCTTAGGCGGGTATTTTGCATATTCCTCCCGCCGATTTTTGTAATATGGTACTAAGTACTGAAACTTTCCTCGGCGCTTAATTAATTTTGTAATAATTATACTTGACTCCCGCACTTTTTGCATAATTACCTTTAGGCCCCTACCAGGCGCGTGCTAGTCATGCGCGTGGTTGGACTTTTTGCATCGACACCCCTGCAGGTTGTTGAATTTACATTCGGTCCATTAAATATTTTATTGCGTTATAAATTTTGTGCGCAAATTGCATAGGGGCCCTATAACTTTCTGATATTTACATTAATGCCCCTGCCAGTATGTATTTTCTTTATGTTGTCTTTAATTCTTTCATGCATTTATAAAAACCCAAAAATTCCACAAAAATTGCATTAAGCTCCTGTTGCATCATATTTCCACGCCATACTTGTGCATTGGCATTTTATTGCATTTTATTATTTATTAAAAATCCAAAACATGCTTTTCTTGCACTGTTTGTATTAGAAAATCCATAAAAAATATAAATACCTTTTGAAAAATTCCAAAAAAAATCATATTTTGTCTATTTTATTATATTTTAACTTCTATCCAAAAACCAACTAAAAATATTAAAAGAAAACCATAAAAATTATAAAACACGAAAAATCTTTATAAAAATATTAAAAATTCATAAAAAATCACAAAAATATAATTTCTGTCTCTTAATTTTCTCTACTATATTATATTTATATTAAAAATAGTTTGGAGGAATTTTGCTACTGTTTACTATTATTTACCTCTAAATTGATATCGGATATTTATTAAACTCATTATATTGAGTATTTTTGACTTTAAAAATATATAAAAATTAGCAAAATATCTTAGAAAATCACAAAAACATTAGAAAAAGATAAAAAAATTCAAAAACACTATATTTTACATATTTTACCTATTTTTAGCCTATTTATATATACCCCTCTCTCCCCTCTCTTATATATATATACATTCTTTATGTAGCTATATCTATTTATTAAAAGAAAAAGAAAATATAAAAATATAAAATATAAAATTATAAAAATCAGAAAATTAAAAATCAAAATACAAAATTATAAAATTAAAAATTAAATAAAAAATATAAAATTAAAAACCCACAAAAAAAATAGCTTAGTAGCCACTTGATCACATTCACACATTTTGTGCACTTGTGCCCCGTTCTACCTGTCTGCTCCCTGTGTTCGACCTCTACACATACTTGCACTATACACATCTTGTTGTAGAGTTATAATAAATTTTAACTCCACACACTTTCACTTCTTTACTTGATTGTCGTGGGTTAATTGTTGTTTGAATCGGGATTTTCGAGCGGTCACCGAATCGACTGCGGTTTCGCCTTGTGAAACCGTACGACCCTCGATTTTCTGGGTTCAACAAATGGCGCCGTTGCCGGGGAGCAACAACGCGTAGTTCGGGTTATTGCTTTGTGTTTGTGATTATTTGTCTTTTTCGTGGCTTTTTATTTCTGCTTGTTTATCATATTTCTTGTTTGAATTGTCTAACCCCTCTCTTGTTTGACTTCTTGCGAGGTACGCGGATCGAGGGAGGAGCTCGCTTCCAGGAGCACCTGTGCACCCACGTGAGGCGACTTGACTTAGCACGAAGGCAGGCTAGGAGAGGATTTTGAAGACGATTATAGTCTATTTATTGCATTTATTAGTGTAATTTCAGTGAGAGAGAGAGAGACTTTATTGTGTAATAATACAGGTACTCGGACTCTTGGACTTTCGGGCCCTATTTCCAAGTGTTTGTACACTTGGGGTCTCACCGCGGCTTTTCATCGGTTTTCATCGCCTTTTTCTTACTTTGTTCTCCGGTTTTGTTTTCTTCACTTTGTGTGATTGAGCCCTTAGATTTAGGATTGCTTGTGATAGACTAAGGCCAAACACTTAATATCTTGCATGTACCTATAGACTCGTTTGGACTTAGTCAAATTTAAATAGTCTGTTCATTTATCTCTTAACCCGTGTTGCCGTGAGCGAGCCCCATCAAGCGCTACTCCTGAACTCGAGTGTGTCGAGAAGAGGAGGGGTAAGCCAAGACCGGACTCTTAGGTTAAAGATAAGTGGCCGACTTGTGGTGCTTCACGTTAATAGCAATTTCTGAAACTTAGGGCGATTTCATCGGCTTGCATTTGCATATAGATAGGTTTCAATTCTGTTGAGCATCCTTGCATGTAGAGTGCTGGAGGCAAGGTGAGCATTTATACTTTAGCATTCATCATCGTTTTGCCGCTTGCATTGCTTTTCCGCTCCTTTACCTCTGATTTTGATCACCTAGGTGCTAAGTAAAATTGACCCCTCGATAGGTTCGTGCATTTCTTATTAAAAATCCAAAAAAATGATAACCAATAAAATTGGCATTGTTAATATTACTTGACCCTAAAAACCACAAAAAAGAAAAACTTGTATTGGGGCGAGTAATCCCCTCATTGTCTTCGCTTTTACTTGCTCGCGCACACACTAAGGATTAGTGCCCAAATCCCATTGAGCCCCTAAGTTTTTGTGCAACTTTTGGACTTCTCACCTAACTCTAAAACATACAAGATAAAAAGACCGCTCTTGTGGTCTCTACCGAGTTGAGTAGGTGAATTGAGGGTTTGATTGTTTCATTTTTGTTTGTGATTGTTTTGTGTGTGTCCTAGATCGCTTCTGCGCACTTGCGCCTTTCTTCCCACTTCTCTTGACTTGACCATCGTGCTCTCCCGATCATTGTCTTTTGTTTTCGAGATGGACCCCTGGAGCGTATTTTATCCGGACTCTGCGGATCCCTCGTTCACTCCAGCCGGTCCACCTCCTTTTTTTCCTGGAGGACTTTGCTCCTGATTTTTGTACATATCCGCCTCAGCCGCAGTATCAGAACTCGGATTTCTACCCACATCCACTTCCACCTGTATATTATCCTCCTCCACCTTCACATTCACCCGAGGCCGAGCTGTTGGAGTCACCTTTCATGGAATCCACCCTTGAGCACTTGACCCAGATGATGGATCATATGAGACAGAGGATTGACCGCCTCCCTAGCACAAATAAGAGCGACCATGATATTCCACCATTTGATGATATGGGTTCAATTGAGCAATTCCATGAGAGCTTGCAATCGCCAAAAATACAAAAAATGAGAAAATTTTAAAAATACAAAAAGAGATTGGGAGACCTTTGATCAAGTCAGACTGTGAGGAGAGCATCCACCTGCCAGACCCTTTGACCACACAATCTCTCATATCCTGTCCCACCTTTGACCCCGAGGATGCCGCTGTACAGACTGCTCTTGGCATGCCTCGTGTATATGCCGATTCCGACTTCCTCCCTTGTATGGAGGAAATCCAAAAATTCAAAAAAATATTGACTGAACCCGAAGTGGTGGCCACCATTCATGAGATCATCCGTGCCCCACTTCAACAGGCCATGACCGATTTATCTGCTCCTCTTCCCAAGAAGAGAAAGCGGAGGAGCAGATCTGAGCATCATATCTTGACCATGGCCACTGCCCACGCCATCACACACCGTCCCATTCCCAAGAAGAGGAACACTGCCACACCTTTCATTAGCTGCACCATCTCTGACCACACATATGATCACACTCTCCTAGACGGCGGTGCTTCGATTAGCATCATACCCTTCTCGCTGGTACAGTCTCTTCACTTAGGGCCTCTCAAGAAAACCAGGATGATCGTACAGTTTGCTGATGGATCAATTAAGAGGCCGAAGGGTATCCTAGAAAACGTCGTCATCTCGATTCAGGGCACGAGCTACCATGTTGAATTTGTTGTTTTGCCCATGGAGACCTCCACAGGGGAGCACTCTCCAATCATCCTGGGACGACCATTCCTCGCCTCTGCGAAGGTCGTTATTGATTACGGATCAGGAGAGATTCGTTTCCGTCCGACTGACGAAAGCAAACCATTGATCACCACACCCACTACTGACCAGAGACCTGCACCTGATGTGACCACACCTATCTTGGCTGACCTCGAGGACCATGACCTTGATGATACTATCAGAGAATTTTGTTGTCTATTGGATTCCACTGAGACCCGAGAATTCCTCCCGGTTGAGGAAAACTCGGAAAGCATGGACCTCGACGTTCCTTCTTCTGGGACTTGGCGTTGTGTTGATGACATCCGCAGGATTTACACGATAGACACCATTGAGCGGAGGGTTGATGTAGAGACTAGACGGGACGGACATGTTTTGACTACTTCCACTGATGGGTCCGCTCCTGTCCACAGAAATACTGATGAGCCAAAGGCCGAATTTGATTTGATTGCTTTTATTCGGGAATTCGGGCCTTTTGATGAGAAAGATGATCCGATTGAGATTATAGAGGACGAACAGAGTTCGACTACTTCCACCGATGAGTTCGTTCCTTTTGGTTTTGACACGGATGACACCTCGCAGGACGACTCCGAGTACACTGCTCCTGATGACGATGAGTTCGCCCCATTCCACTTTGATATCAGCAGGACTCCTAAGGCCGAACCTAGCCGTACTTCTTCCACTCACACGTCTGTGCCTTTACACCCTAGGGCCCCTGAGGACCTTCACTCTGTCGACCCTGATCGGCTTCCGTTCACTGTGGACCCCGATGTCGACCTGCATCATACCAGATCCATTCCTCAGCGGTCCCGCAAGAAGGTTCGCTTTCAACCTTCTTGATCCCGTGTATATCCATCTCTGTTGTATATCCTCTCATGTATCTCTATCTATCTTCCGTTTTGCTCGTCCACCCATTCTCATTTTTGCCTTACTTAGGACGTACTTTGTCCTAAGTATAGGGGGGTGGACGAGCCGAGTGTTCTTTCATCGTTCCGTATCATCACTCTTGTCGTTGCCTACACTTAGGGCGTCTTTCACCCTAAGTATAGGGGGAGTGGTGTGTACATCCTCTGATCTCATTTCCATTCTCATCTCTTTTCTTCTTTTCTTCTTTTCTTCTTTTCCTTGTCTATTCTCTTTATCTATCAAAAAGGTGTCGCCCCTTGTAGACAGTTTTCTATACTTAGGACGTACTTTGTCCTAAGTATAGGAGGGGTGTGCACCCCGAGTATTTCCATTCTTTGATCCTCTCCATTGTCTCCTCTCCTTGTCTATACTTAGGGATATCTTACCCTAAGTATAGGGGGAGACAGTCTGAGTACGATCTGTTCATTCCCACCCTTGACCCTCCCTGCTTTGTGTACAGTCTGCTATATTTAGGATTATTTGATCCTAAGTATAGGGGGGACGGTCAACTTCTCATTCTTTTGTTCATCTCTTATTCTTTACATTTTCCTATACTCAGTACGAGTTATGTCTTCTCTTTTCTCTCTGATCTATGAGGACATAGCTCATGCTAAGTATAGAAGGGTCGTATATACTATGTATATACTTTAGCCATAACTCGTACTTTCGTATTTTCTAAATAATACAGTTAATAATTCTTTAAAAATTCTTTAAAAATCCTTAATAAAAAGATGTGGTTATTCCTCAAATTCTTTTTTGTATTTACTGATTCATAAATCAGGTGAAAATGTTTTTTGTAAAATGTTTGAGAAATTGTTTGAAAATCTTTGTGAACATCTATTGAAAACTATTTTGAAAATATTTTGTTACATGTTTTCAACCTTTGTAAAAAAATGTGTGATTTGTAAAATTTATTTTCTTTGTGTGAAATAAAATGTTTGAAGAAATGATGTACAAATGGCTTGAAAAATGGTTGGAAAAATATTTTGAAAAATCTATCTATACTATTTCGAAAGCCTTTGCAAAATGATTTTCAAATGTGTGTACATGTTTGTAAAATGTTTGTAAAAATTATTTTGGACTATAGTTTTCAAAAATCGTGTGAAAAACCTGTGTCAAATAAGTTTGAGGAATACATACATCACACTAAAAATCCACTATATATATGTATAAAACTGACCACTTACCCTTGTAAATTCTTAAAATCCACTTCTTGTATATATAAGAAGCACTCCCGTGTACATATTTTTTAACCTAGTTTTTCAGCCAAAAATTTTTTGTGTTCAAAAATCCCAAAAACATTTGCAAAATTAAAATCCAAAAAAAACATTTGAAAAATCTTTTTGAAAAATACAAAAAAATGCATCTGCATACGCATGCATCATCATTATCTTTTCAAAAATCCATAAAAAGTTCAAAATCTTTGAAAATTGCATCACAAAAATATTTTCTGCTTAGCATTGCATAGCATGAGCATTTTTCGGATTGAGTTTGATAGTTGAACAAGTCTAAGTAAAATCCGGAGATTGGAGCTTGATTGGACCTTAAAATCTACCTAATAACAGGAACCTTATAGGAACTGGGTTTGAGGTACTTCAGGTCTAGTTGACTTAATTCTTTGAGGATCACGGGACTTAGTTCAATGGATTCTTGACTGCCTAAGTAGAGTATTTCGGAGCACAAGCACGACTCTTGTTGATAATGACCTAACTTGGATACCTGCACCTTTCACATAGCTCTCCACGGATGAGGTGGTGAGGAGGCAGTTTCCTTTGGCTTGGGGTAGCATATGAGGGTAGTACTTCTAGGCGGAACCTCTCTTCTTCTTATAGTGAAGGAAGTGCACCTCAACTTGGTCTAGTGGTGATGAAGGCTAAAGACAGAAGCCGTGGGTTGCAATAAAGCTTCAAAAGAGGGATAGTCTACTGGCTCAAGAGGAAAATTTCTTGTATATACGCTGCACCATGTAGATATGTTGTACAGATGCAATTGAAAAAAAAAAGAAAAGAAAAAACTCCAAAAAAGTGGTGGGTCGGATTGAAAATTTAATAGCCCCACCGGAGTGTATATAGTCCAATAAAGCAAAAGCTTATGGTATCCATGTTACATCTCATGAAGCTTGTAGCGGGAGACTTAGCTACAGTGGTTGAGCTCCCAAAAATTCTATACCTCTTATTCCCCCTCTTCTTGAGCCGGTTGCACTTGAACTCAGAAGGGAATACCCCGCTTCTCGAGGAAAGAGTTGCTAGACCGAGGCATTAGAGTTACCAGGTTGGGGGAGGTTGTTTCTTTGTTACTTCTGAGGTGGGGAGCTACATATCACTTACACAGTACGAGTCAGATTCATAGTCGTAAGAGTTTGCGTATGAGTTGAAGTATTCCTGACCTGGCTATTGAGGAGACTTGGACAGAGTTTTGGGATTCTCAAGGACTGTTGGATTTCAAATTTGGTTCTCATTAAGGTTCCGACCGCACTAAAATTCCAAAGTCCGACTTAAACTCCAAACTTTGATATTGTGAAGACAAGTTTGATAGTCAAATAAAATCCAAGTTTTTCTTTTTCTTTTCTTTCTTTTTCTTTTTGCACTTATTTCATAAGTGTTTGCTAGGGACTAGCAAAGGTAAAGTATAGGGGGATGATGAATCCACATTTCATTATCTTTATTCTATCATTTTGGCATCAAAAACCCTAGCAAATACCTGTAAATAGCATTAAAATCATCATCTTAGCATTCATGCATGTGCATCATATTAGTGTATAAAATGTTGTAATTAAAGCCAAAATTATAGAATAAATAAAGAAAAGAAAAGAATAAAATATTTTAAATATTTTATAACCTGAAACCCCCGAGACCTAGGCATCTTGATGAATAGGTCGACAAGGAATAAAGTAGGGGGAGATAAGGGTCAAATTCCTTGTTATTTTATTCATTCTTTATTCATTTTGGGACCTATTTTTGATTCCACTTTTTATACATCAAATAAAGAAACTTTGTACATGAAAGTTGTAGATAATTTTATATAGAAAAATACAAAATTGATTTCACTGAAAAATAATGTACAGATAAAAAGTTATGGTCTGAATAAAAATCCAGAATCCCAACTTCCCAGACCCGTATCTCACAACTGACAACTCCAAATGCATCAAACTCACCTTTAATTGTATATAGAAGAAAATAAGCTATTTAATGGTGTTGGTTTCGCATTTGGCGGAGCTACGGTTTGAAAGTTGAGTTTTGGACCCCTATTGTATACTTGTACATATTAAAATATTCCATTTATTATTTATTCATTATTTTTGTATTTTTATATTTTTATAATGTTGTAAATATTACGTATAATAATTATGTACATTAAAATCAAAATAAAACTCAAAGGAAAACACAAAATAAAATTCATATACCAAATACATAGGTAAAGTACACACACATATACCTATACTTTATATACTTTTATTTAATTAAGTGTACAAAACACATCATAAAAATAAAACAAAAATATATTTATGCGTATAAAAGTATTTTATAATTTTATAAAATAATAAACAAAATTAAAGAAATTAAAAACACCAAAATAAAAATAAAATAATAACATATATAGAATAATATACCTATAAAGGGTATAAAAGTAAACTTGCAAAAATATATATCATAAAAATAATTAAAAATCGTAATAAAATACTATATAAAATAAGAAACATTTTTTATTTTGTAACCTAAAATTAATTACGTCATTTATTATTTTTAAATCATTTTTTAAATCTTTTTCCATGAGTTTTTCCTGGTTGGGGCCAGAAGAGTTGACCTCGGGTCAACTCCCTGGTCCCACTCCTGTAGCTGCGTCAGAGTGGATTTGACCCCTCTTTCGCCCATTTTTCGAGGGTGCATCTTTCACCCTTTGCCGCCGCTTCCTTCACGAAAGTTGTAGCTTGTACTACCAAGATTCGCGCCGACCATTGAGATCCTCCCAAATCTTCTTCGTCCGCCCGTGACCTCACCTAGAAGGAAGCTCCATCAACGTTTGTACAAAAACCCCCTCTCCTCCATTTTCAAACTTTGAACTCTTTTGACCCAAGTTGAACGCTTGCTTTGGAGCCCTGGATCGATCCCTGTGACAGGGGGATCTCCAGCTCCTTCGCGCAAGACAAGACGAGGGCCGGGAGGAGCGTCCACCCCCATCTCCGGCCAAGTAGCCGTGAGGTTTCATCTCTTGGCCGTTGGGCCAATCGAGGTCGCATTGTCTTATTTTTCTAACCATTAGTTAGCTGTTAGGTTAGGTATTTATTTAGTGTATTTAGTTCGCTGCCAAACATACTAATTAGCGTAGTTCCTTCAATCAAACACTCGCCGGAGCTCTTGGGCTCCGGCGACCACCTTCACCTTCCATCGCTGCCGATCTCTCGACAATAAAGGCCAGGTCTTTGCCGTGCTTTTCCTGTCGAGTTTCTTTCTCATTTGCAGGACCTGAAGGGGGCTTTTGCGCCTCGTCTGAGATCTGGAAGGAGCTCGAGAACCACCAGCACGTCGACGAGCTCCAGGGGCCCGCCGTTGGTTTCTGGACATTCGTGGTGGTGCTGGGAGCTTCGTTGCGACGTGCAGAACAAGCTGAGACCCTTGGCTGAGTCCCAGCTGCTCGGAGACGTGCGTAACGAGGATCTGAAGCTCGCCATGCGCGAGTTCGAGGAGTATTCCTGCTGACCCGCTCCCAGCCGTTGATATTGATCCTGTTCTTGCAGCCGCCCCAGGCGTCGTCGGATCTAGGGCCACTCCAGCCGTCCGATTTGCTCAAGGCTTCTAATCTTAACCGTTGCGGACGAAGGGGTATCGGGCTTTGTTGGGTTGCCACGTGTATTAGTGACGCGCATCCCACCGTTCATCAGCACCCTTAGGCGGGTATTTTGCATATTCCTCCCGCCGATTTTTGTAATATGGTACTAAGTACTGAAACTTTCCTCGGCGCTTAATTAATTTTGTAATAATTATACTTGACTCCCGCACTTTTTGCATAATTACCTTTAGGCCCCTACCAGGCGCGTGCTAGTCATGCGCGTGGTTGGACTTTTTGCATCGACACCCCTGCAGGTTGTTGAATTTACATTCGGTCCATTAAATATTTTATTGCGTTATAAATTTTGTGCGCAAATTGCATAGGGGCCCTATAACTTTCTGATATTTACATTAATGCCCCTGCCAGTATGTATTTTCTTTATGTTGTCTTTAATTCTTTCATGCATTTATAAAAACCCAAAAATTCCACAAAAATTGCATTAAGCTCCTGTTGCATCATATTTCCACGCCATACTTGTGCATTGGCATTTTATTGCATTTTATTATTTATTAAAAATCCAAAACATGCTTTTCTTGCACTGTTTGTATTAGAAAATCCATAAAAAATATAAATACCTTTTGAAAAATTCCAAAAAAAATCATATTTTGTCTATTTTATTATATTTTAACTTCTATCCAAAAACCAACTAAAAATATTAAAAGAAAACCATAAAAATTATAAAACACGAAAAATCTTTATAAAAATATTAAAAATTCATAAAAAATCACAAAAATATAATTTCTGTCTCTTAATTTTCTCTACTATATTATATTTATATTAAAAATAGTTTGGAGGAATTTTGCTACTGTTTACTATTATTTACCTCTAAATTGATATCGGATATTTATTAAACTCATTATATTGAGTATTTTTGACTTTAAAAATATATAAAAATTAGCAAAATATCTTAGAAAATCACAAAAACATTAGAAAAAGATAAAAAAATTCAAAAACACTATATTTTACATATTTTACCTATTTTTAGCCTATTTATATATACCCCTCTCTCCCCTCTCTTATATATATATACATTCTTTATGTAGCTATATCTATTTATTAAAAGAAAAAGAAAATATAAAAATATAAAATATAAAATTATAAAAATCAGAAAATTAAAAATCAAAATACAAAATTATAAAATTAAAAATTAAATAAAAAATATAAAATTAAAAACCCACAAAAAAAATAGCTTAGTAGCCACTTGATCACATTCACACATTTTGTGCACTTGTGCCCCGTTCTACCTGTCTGCTCCCTGTGTTCGACCTCTACACATACTTGCACTATACACATCTTGTTGTAGAGTTATAATAAATTTTAACTCCACACACTTTCACTTCTTTACTTGATTGTCGTGGGTTAATTGTTGTTTGAATCGGGATTTTCGAGCGGTCACCGAATCGATTGCGGTTTCGCCTTGTGAAACCGTACGACCCTCGATTTTCTGGGTTCAACAAATGGCGCCGTTGCCGGGGAGCAACAACGCGTAGTTCGGGTTATTGCTTTGTGTTTGTGATTATTTGTCTTTTTCGCGGCTTTTTATTTCTGCTTGTTTATCATATTTCTTGTTTGAATTGTCTAACCCCTCTCTTGTTTGACTTCTTGCGAGGTACGCGGATCGAGGGAGGAGCTCGCTTCCAGGAGCACCTGTGCACCCACGTGAGGCGACTTGACTTAGCACGAAGGCAGGCTAGGAGAGGATTTTGAAGACGATTATAGTCTATTTATTGCATTTATTAGTGTAATTTCAGTGAGAGAGAGAGAGACTTTATTGTGTAATAATACAGGTACTCGGACTCTTGGACTTTCGGGCCCTATTTCCAAGTGTTTGTACACTTGGGGTCTCACCGCGGCTTTTCATCGGTTTTCATCGCCTTTTTCTTACTTTGTTCTCCGGTTTTGTTTTCTTCACTTTGTGTGATTGAGCCCTTAGATTTAGGATTGCTTGTGATAGACTAAGGCCAAACACTTAATATCTTGCATGTACCTATAGACTCGTTTGGACTTAGTCAAATTTAAATAGTCTGTTCATTTATCTCTTAACCCGTGTTGCCGTGAGCGAGCCCCATCAAGCGCTACTCCTGAACTCGAGTGTGTCGAGAAGAGGAGGGGTAAGCCAAGACCGGACTCTTAGGTTAAAGATAAGTGGCCGACTTGTGGTGCTTCACGTTAATAGCAATTTCTGAAACTTAGGGCGATTTCATCGGCTTGCATTTGCATATAGATAGGTTTCAATTCTGTTGAGCATCCTTGCATGTAGAGTGCTGGAGGCAAGGTGAGCATTTATACTTTAGCATTCATCATCGTTTTGCCGCTTGCATTGCTTTTCCGCTCCTTTACCTCTGATTTTGATCACCTAGGTGCTAAGTAAAATTGACCCCTCGATAGGTTCGTGCATTTCTTATTAAAAATCCAAAAAAATGATAACCAATAAAATTGGCATTGTTAATATTACTTGACCCTAAAAACCACAAAAAAGAAAAACTTGTATTGGGGCGAGTAATCCCCTCATTGTCTTCGCTTTTACTTGCTCGCGCACACACTAAGGATTAGTGCCCAAATCCCATTGAGCCCCTAAGTTTTTGTGCAACTTTTGGACTTCTCACCTAACTCTAAAACATACAAGATAAAAAGACCGCTCTTGTGGTCTCTACCGAGTTGAGTAGGTGAATTGAGGGTTTGATTGTTTCATTTTTGTTTGTGATTGTTTTGTGTGTGTCCTAGATCGCTTCTGCGCACTTGCGCCTTTCTTCCCACTTCTCTTGACTTGACCATCGTGCTCTCCCGATCATTGTCTTTTGTTTTCGAGATGGACCCCTGGAGCGTATTTTATCCGGACTCTGCGGATCCCTCGTTCACTCCAGCCGGTCCACCTCCTTTTTTCCTGGAGGACTTTGCTCCTGATTTTTGTACATATCCGCCTCAGCCGCAGTATCAGAACTCGGATTTCTACCCACATCCACTTCCACCTGTATATTATCCTCCTCCACCTTCACATTCACCCGAGGCCGAGCTGTTGGAGTCACCTTTCATGGAATCCACCCTTGAGCACTTGACCCAGATGATGGATCATATGAGACAGAGGATTGACCGCCTCCCTAGCACAAATAAGAGCGACCATGATATTCCACCATTTGATGATATGGGTTCAATTGAGCAATTCCATGAGAGCTTGCAATCGCCAAAAATACAAAAAATGAGAAAATTTTAAAAATACAAAAAGAGATTGGGAGACCTTTGATCAAGTCAGACTGTGAGGAGAGCATCCACCTGCCAGACCCTTTGACCACACAATCTCTCATATCCTGTCCCACCTTTGACCCCGAGGATGCCGCTGTACAGACTGCTCTTGGCATGCCTCGTGTATATGCCGATTCCGACTTCCTCCCTTGTATGGAGGAAATCCAAAAATTCAAAAAAATATTGACTGAACCCGAAGTGGTGGCCACCATTCATGAGATCATCCGTGCCCCACTTCAACAGGCCATGACCGATTTATCTGCTCCTCTTCCCAAGAAGAGAAAGCGGAGGAGCAGATCTGAGCATCATATCTTGACCATGGCCACTGCCCACGCCATCACACACCGTCCCATTCCCAAGAAGAGGAACACTGCCACACCTTTCATTAGCTGCACCATCTCTGACCACACATATGATCACACTCTCCTAGACGGCGGTGCTTCGATTAGCATCATACCCTTCTCGCTGGTACAGTCTCTTCACTTAGGGCCTCTCAAGAAAACCAGGATGATCGTACAGTTTGCTGATGGATCAATTAAGAGGCCGAAGGGTATCCTAGAAAACGTCGTCATCTCGATTCAGGGCACGAGCTACCATGTTGAATTTGTTGTTTTGCCCATGGAGACCTCCACAGGGGAGCACTCTCCAATCATCCTGGGACGACCATTCCTCGCCTCTGCGAAGGTCGTTATTGATTACGGATCAGGAGAGATTCGTTTCCGTCCGACTGACGAAAGCAAACCATTGATCACCACACCCACTACTGACCAGAGACCTGCACCTGATGTGACCACACCTATCTTGGCTGACCTCGAGGACCATGACCTTGATGATACTATCAGAGAATTTTGTTGTCTATTGGATTCCACTGAGACCCGAGAATTCCTCCCGGTTGAGGAAAACTCGGAAAGCATGGACCTCGACGTTCCTTCTTCTGGGACTTGGCGTTGTGTTGATGACATCCGCAGGATTTACACGATAGACACCATTGAGCGGAGGGTTGATGTAGAGACTAGACGGGACGGACATGTTTTGACTACTTCCACTGATGGGTCCGCTCCTGTCCACAGAAATACTGATGAGCCAAAGGCCGAATTTGATTTGATTGCTTTTATTCGGGAATTCGGGCCTTTTGATGAGAAAGATGATCCGATTGAGATTATAGAGGACGAACAGAGTTCGACTACTTCCACCGATGAGTTCGTTCCTTTTGGTTTTGACACGGATGACACCTCGCAGGACGACTCCGAGTACACTGCTCCTGATGACGATGAGTTCGCCCCATTCCACTTTGATATCAGCAGGACTCCTAAGGCCGGACCTAGCCGTACTTCTTCCACTCACACGTCTGTGCCTTTACACCCTAGGGCCCCTGAGGACCTTCACTCTGTCGACCCTGATCGGCTTCCGTTCACTGTGGACCCCGATGTCGACCTGCATCATACCAGATCCATTCCTCAGCGGTCCCGCAAGAAGGTTCGCTTTCAACCTTCTTGATCCCGTGTATATCCATCTCTGTTGTATATCCTCTCATGTATCTCTATCTATCTTCCGTTTTGCTCGTCCACCCATTCTCATTTTTGCCTTACTCAGGACGTACTTTGTCCTAAGTATAGGGGGGTGGACGAGCCGAGTGTTCTTTCATCGTTCCGTATCATCACTCTTGTCGTTGCCTACACTTAGGGCGTCTTTCACCCTAAGTATAGGGGGAGTGGTGTGTACATCCTCTGATCTCATTTCCATTCTCATCTCTTTTCTTCTTTTCTTCTTTTCTTCTTTTCCTTGTCTATTCTCTTTATCTATCAAAAAGGTGTCGCCCCTTGTAGACAGTTTTCTATACTTAGGACGTACTTTGTCCTAAGTATAGGAGGGGTGTGCACCCCGAGTATTTCCATTCTTTGATCCTCTCCATTGTCTCCTCTCCTTGTCTATACTTAGGGATATCTTACCCTAAGTATAGGGGGAGACAGTCTGAGTACGATCTGTTCATTCCCACCCTTGACCCTCCCTGCTTTGTGTACAGTCTGCTATATTTAGGATTATTTGATCCTAAGTATAGGGGGGACGGTCAACTTCTCATTCTTTTGTTCATCTCTTATTCTTTACATTTTCCTATACTCAGTACGAGTTATGTCTTCTCTTTTCTCTCTGATCTATGAGGACATAGCTCATGCTAAGTATAGAAGGGTCGTATATACTATGTATATACTTTAGCCATAACTCGTACTTTCGTATTTTCTAAATAATACAGTTAATAATTCTTTAAAAATTCTTTAAAAATCCTTAATAAAAAGATGTGGTTATTCCTCAAATTCTTTTTTGTATTTACTGATTCATAAATCAGGTGAAAATGTTTTTTGTAAAATGTTTGAGAAATTGTTTGAAAATCTTTGTGAACATCTATTGAAAACTATTTTGAAAATATTTTGTTACATGTTTTCAACCTTTGTAAAAAAATGTGTGATTTGTAAAATTTATTTTCTTTGTGTGAAATAAAATGTTTGAAGAAATGATGTACAAATGGCTTGAAAAATGGTTGGAAAAATATTTTGAAAAATCTATCTATACTATTTCGAAAGCCTTTGCAAAATGATTTTCAAATGTGTGTACATGTTTGTAAAATGTTTGTAAAAATTATTTTGGACTATAGTTTTCAAAAATCGTGTGAAAAACCTGTGTCAAATAAGTTTGAGGAATACATACATCACACTAAAAATCCACTATATATATGTATAAAACTGACCACTTACCCTTGTAAATTCTTAAAATCCACTTCTTGTATATATAAGAAGCACTCCCGTGTACATATTTTTTAACCTAGTTTTTCAGCCAAAAATTTTTTGTGTTCAAAAATCCCAAAAACATTTGCAAAATTAAAATCCAAAAAAAACATTTGAAAAATCTTTTTGAAAAATACAAAAAAATGCATCTGCATACGCATGCATCATCATTATCTTTTCAAAAATCCATAAAAAGTTCAAAATCTTTGAAAATTGCATCACAAAAATATTTTCTGCTTAGCATTGCATAGCATGAGCATTTTTCGGATTGAGTTTGATAGTTGAACAAGTCTAAGTAAAATCCGGAGATTGGAGCTTGATTGGACCTTAAAATCTACCTAATAACAGGAACCTTATAGGAACTGGGTTTGAGGTACTTCAGGTCTAGTTGACTTAATTCTTTGAGGATCACGGGACTTAGTTCAATGGATTCTTGACTGCCTAAGTAGAGTATTTCGGAGCACAAGCACGACTCTTGTTGATAATGACCTAACTTGGATACCTGCACCTTTCACATAGCTCTCCACGGATGAGGTGGTGAGGAGGCAGTTTCCTTTGGCTTGGGGTAGCATATGAGGGTAGTACTTCTAGGCGGAACCTCTCTTCTTCTTATAGTGAAGGAAGTGCACCTCAACTTGGTCTAGTGGTGATGAAGGCTAAAGACAGAAGCCGTGGGTTGCAATAAAGCTTCAAAAGAGGGATAGTCTACTGGCTCAAGAGGAAAATTTCTTGTATATACGCTGCACCATGTAGATATGTTGTACAGATGCAATTGAAAAAAAAAAGAAAAGAAAAAACTCCAAAAAAGTGGTGGGTCGGATTGAAAATTTAATAACCCCACCGGAGTGTATATAGTCCAATAAAGCAAAAGCTTATGGTATCCATGTTACATCTCATGAAGCTTGTAGCGGGAGACTTAGCTACAGTGGTTGAGCTCCCAAAAATTCTATACCTCTTATTCCCCCTCTTCTTGAGCCGGTTGCACTTGAACTCAGAAGGGAATACCCCGCTTCTCGAGGAAAGAGTTGCTAGACCGAGGCATTAGAGTTACCAGGTTGGGGGAGGTTGTTTCTTTGTTACTTCTGAGGTGGGGAGCTACATATCACTTACACAGTACGAGTCAGATTCATAGTCGTAAGAGTTTGCGTATGAGTTGAAGTATTCCTGACCTGGCTATTGAGGAGACTTGGACAGAGTTTTGGGATTCTCAAGGACTGTTGGATTTCAAATTTGGTTCTCATTAAGGTTCCGACCGCACTAAAATTCCAAAGTCCGACTTAAACTCCAAACTTTGATATTGTGAAGACAAGTTTGATAGTCAAATAAAATCCAAGTTTTTCTTTTTCTTTTCTTTCTTTTTCTTTTTGCACTTATTTCATAAGTGTTTGCTAGGGACTAGCAAAGGTAAAGTATAGGGGGATGATGAATCCACATTTCATTATCTTTATTCTATCATTTTGGCATCAAAAACCCTAGCAAATACCTGTAAATAGCATTAAAATCATCATCTTAGCATTCATGCATGTGCATCATATTAGTGTATAAAATGTTGTAATTAAAGCCAAAATTATAGAATAAATAAAGAAAAGAAAAGAATAAAATATTTTAAATATTTTATAACCTGAAACCCCCGAGACCTAGGCATCTTGATGAATAGGTCGACAAGGAATAAAGTAGGGGGAGATAAGGGTCAAATTCCTTGTTATTTTATTCATTCTTTATTCATTTTGGGACCTATTTTTGATTCCACTTTTTATACATCAAATAAAGAAACTTTGTACATGAAAGTTGTAGATAATTTTATATAGAAAAATACAAAATTGATTTCACTGAAAAATAATGTACAGATAAAAAGTTATGGTCTGAATAAAAATCCAGAATCCCAACTTCCCAGACCCGTATCTCACAACTGACAACTCCAAATGCATCAAACTCACCTTTAATTGTATATAGAAGAAAATAAGCTATTTAATGGTGTTGGTTTCGCATTTGGCGGAGCTACGGTTTGAAAGTTGAGTTTTGGACCCCTATTGTATACTTGTACATATTAAAATATTCCATTTATTATTTATTCATTATTTTTGTATTTTTATATTTTTATAATGTTGTAAATATTACGTATAATAATTATGTACATTAAAATCAAAATAAAACTCAAAGGAAAACACAAAATAAAATTCATATACCAAATACATAGGTAAAGTACACACACATATACCTATACTTTATATACTTTTATTTAATTAAGTGTACAAAACACATCATAAAAATAAAACAAAAATATATTTATGCGTATAAAAGTATTTTATAATTTTATAAAATAATAAACAAAATTAAAGAAATTAAAAACACCAAAATAAAAATAAAATAATAACATATATAGAATAATATACCTATAAAGGGTATAAAAGTAAACTTGCAAAAATATATATCATAAAAATAATTAAAAATCGTAATAAAATACTATATAAAATAAGAAACATTTTTTATTTTGTAACCTAAAATTAATTACGTCATTTATTATTTTTAAATCATTTTTTAAATCTTTTTCCATGAGTTTTTCCTGGTTGGGGCCAGAAGAGTTGACCTCGGGTCAACTCCCTGGTCCCACTCCTGTAGCTGCGTCAGAGTGGATTTGACCCCTCTTTCGCCCATTTTTTGAGGGTGCATCTTTCACCCTTTGCCGCCGCTTCCTTCACGAAAGTTGTAGCTTGTACTACCAAGATTCGCGCCGACCATTGAGATCCTCCCAAATCTTCTTCGTCCGCCCGTGACCTCACCTAGAAGGAAGCTCCATCAACGTTTGTACAAAAACCCCCTCTCCTCCATTTTCAAACTTTGAACTCTTTTGACCCAAGTTGAACGCTTGCTTTGGAGCCCTGGATCGATCCCTGTGACAGGGGGATCTCCAGCTCCTTCGCGCAAGACAAGACGAGGGCCGGGAGGAGCGTCCACCCCCATCTCCGGCCAAGTAGCCGTGAGGTTTCATCTCTTGGCCGTTGGGCCAATCGAGGTCGCATTGTCTTATTTTTCTAACCATTAGTTAGCTGTTAGGTTAGGTATTTATTTAGTGTATTTAGTTCGCTGCCAAACATACTAATTAGCGTAGTTCCTTCAATCAAACACTCGCCGGAGCTCTTGGGCTCCGGCGACCACCTTCACCTTCCATCGCTGCCGATCTCTCGACAATAAAGGCCAGGTCTTTGCCGTGCTTTTCCTGTCGAGTTTCTTTCTCATTTGCAGGACCTGAAGGGGGCTTTTGCGCCTCGTCTGAGATCTGGAAGGAGCTCCAGAACCACCAGCACGTCGACGAGCTCCAGGGGCCCGCCGTTGGTTTCTGGACATTCGTGGTGGTGCTGGGAGCTTCGTTGCGACGTGCAGAACAAGCTGAGACCCTTGGCTGAGTCCCAGCTGCTCGGAGACGTGCGTAACGAGGATCTGAAGCTCGCCATGCGCGAGTTCGAGGAGTATTCTTGCTGACCCGCTCCCAGCTGTTGATATTGATCCTGTTCTTGCAGCCGCCCCAGGCGTCGTCGGATCTAGGGCCACTCCAGCCGTCCGATTTGCTCAAGGCTTCTAATCTTAACCGTTGCGGACGAAGGGGTATCGGGCTTTGCTGGGTTGCCACGTGTATTAGTGACGCGCATCCCACCGTTCATCAGCGCCCTTAGGCGGGTATTTTGCATATTCTTCCCGCCGATTTTTGTAATATGGTACTAAGTACTGAAACTTTCCTCGGCGCTTAATTAATTTTGTAATAATTATACTTGACTCCCGCACTTTTTGCATAATTACCTTTAGGCCCCTGCCAGGCGCGTGCTAGTCACGCGCGTGGTTGGACTTTTTGCATCGACAACCCTGCGGGTTGTTGAATTTACATTCGGTCCATTAAATATTTTATTGCGTTATAAATTTTGTGTGCAAATTGCATAGGGGCCCTATAACTTTCTGATATTTACATTAATGCCCATGCCAGTATGTATTTTCTTTATGTTGTCTTTAATTCTTTCATGCATTTATAAAAACCCAAAAATTCCACAAAAATTGCATTAAGCTCATGTTGCATCATATTTCCACGCCATACTTGTGCATTGGCATTTTATTGCATTTTATTATTTATTAAAAATCCAAAACATGCTTTTCTTGCACTGTTTGTATTAGAAAATCCATAAAAAAAATATAAATACCTTTTGAAAAATTCCAAAAAAATCATATTTGTCTATTTTATTATATTTTAACTTCTATCCAAAAACCAACCAAAAATATTAAAAGAAAACCATAAAAATTATAAAACACCAAAAATCTTTATAAAAATATTAAAAATTCATAAAAAATCACAAAAATATAATTTCTGTCTCTTAATTTTCTCTACTATATTATATTTATATTAAAAATAGTTTGGAGGAATTTTGCTACTGTTTACTATTATTTACCTCTAAATTAATATCAGATATTTATTAAACTCATTATATTGAGTATTTTTGACTTTAAAAATATATAAAAATTAGCAAAATATCTTAGAAAATCACAAAAACATTAGAAAAAGATAAAAAAAATTCAAAAACACTATATTTTCCATATTTTATCTATTTTTAGACTATTTATATATACCCCTCTCTCCCCTCTCTTATATATATATATACATTCTTTATGTAGCTATATCTATTTATTAAAAGAAAAAGAAATTATAAAATTATAAAATATAAAATTATAAAAATCAGAAAATTAAAAATCAAAATACAAAATTATAAAATTAAAATTTAAATAAAAAAATATAAAATTAAAACCCCAAAAAATAGCTTAGTAGCCACTTGATCACATTCACACATTTTGTGCACTTGTGCCCCGTTCTACCTGTCTGCTCCCTGTGTTCGACCCCTACACATACTTGCACTATACACATCTTGTTGTAGAGTTATAATAAATTTTAACTCCACACACTTTCACTTCTTTACTTGATTGTCGTGGGTTAATTGTTGTTTGAATCGGGATTTTCGAGCGGTCACCGCATCGATTGCGGTTTCGCCTTGTGAAACCGTACGACCCTCGATTTTCTGGGTTCAACAGTATTTTACCTATATACTATATATACTTTATTTATTTAATATATTTTCTTGGTTTTTATTTTGGATTTGTATTTTTAATAAGTTATATGTGGTGTTTACAATATTATAAAAAATATAGATGAATAAAGAATAAAAGAATAAAATCCCTTTTTACTTGTATACATATAGATAGCATAGGTATTTTGCCTATGTATTGAATAGACTTATTTTATTTTACAAATTCCTTTTGGTTTTATTCTAATTTCAATATGTACATGTATTATATACATTATTTATAAAATTCTAAAAATATAAATTTGTAGAAATAATAAATAATTAATAGAATGAATATTTTAATCAGGTAGACTGTACAACGGGGGCCAAAAACCTAACTTTCACAGATGAACTCCAAAAATTATGAAACCAATTTTATTAAATAGTTCTTGAAAAGCTATATACATTAAAGGTGAGTTTGGTGGATTTTGAGTTTTTATTTGCAAGATATGGGTCTGTGAAGTTGAGTTTTTAACTTTTTATTCTGGGTATAAAATGTACACTGTGTATCATTTTTGTACAAACTCAATTTTGTATTTTTATTTATATTATTATCTACAACTTTCATGTACAAAGTTTCTTTCTTTGATGAATGAATAATTATATTCAAAATAGGTATCAAAAATGCATAAATAAATGAATAAATAAATGAGGTATTTATTGTACTATTGGCCCTTATCTCCCCCTACTTTATTCCTTGTCGACCAATTCCATTCTGGACTTGGTCTCGGGGTTAGGGTCATAAAATATTTGCAATATTTTATTCCTTTTTCTTTTCTTCTCTTTATTCTATAATTTTGGCATTAAAAACCTTATTCTATGTACAATAAATACAATAAATAATGAATGCTATTATGTACAAATTGAGGCCAGTTTCATGCATTTGCTGGGGTTTTTAAGGCCAAAATGATAGAATAAAGGTGATGAAATGGAGATTCATCACCCTCCCTATACTTGCCTTTGCTAGTCCCTAGCAAATACTTATGCAATAAGTACAAAAAGAATAAATAAAAAAACGAAGAAAAGGAAAAGCGGAAATAAAGAATTTTAAAGAATAAATTGAATTGATCATGATTATTAAACTTATCTGTACAAAATCAAAGTTTGGAGCTCAGGTTAGACCTTGGTGTGAAAATGTGTGTGGAACCAGGTTGGGAACCAAATTTAAAACACAACAGCCTTCGAGAGTCACAGAACTCGGTTCAAATCTCCTCAATAGCCAGGTCAGAACTAGCCTACGTCATACGCAAACCCTTATGACTATGAAGCTGACTTGTACAGTGTAAGTGATAGTGGCTCTCCCCAACTGAAATGACAAAGGAACTGACTTCTCCAGAATGACAACCCAATGATTCCCCGATCCAGCCCTCTACCGTCGAGGAGCGAGGTATTCCCTTCTAAGTTCAAGTGGCATCCGACTAAATAGGAGGGGGTGAAGAAGAGAATGGACGGTAGCGAAGTGTAGCTACCTATCCTGGGATGCAAGACCAGTGTAGTCAAGTCATCCAGCTACAGGCTCACATGGTATAACTTTGATGCTCAAGCTTGCTTATTTTCTATACAACATATATACATACTCCGGCAGGCACTTTTATTTTTAATTACAAGCCTGTCCACTTTTTGGAGTTTTTTTTTCCAACATACTATTTACAGCAGCATTTACATAAGGACTTTTTCCTCTTGAGCTAGAAGACTATCCCTCTTTTGAAGCTTTATTGCAACCCACACTCTCCTGTCATTCGACTTCATTGAAACTAGACCAGGTTGGGGTGCACTTCCCTACTAGACGAGAACGAATGTTTCCACGCGTGTGCGTCTCAGACTGGCAGATCCAACCCCCTCACCACTCCAACTGAGTTGAGCCAAGTGAAAGGTGCAAGTGTCCAAGTTAGGTCACGGCCGACAAGAGTCATGCGTGTGTCTCGAAAAGTTCTAGTTAGTCCACTGAGGTGACTTGAACCCAGCCCTGTTTTCTCAAAGAATTAAGTCTGAATAGACCTGAAGTACCTTAAACCTAGTTCCCATAAGGTTCCAGTGCAGTTAGGTGCAGTAAGGTCCAACCAAGCTCCAATCTTCGACTTTATTGGACTAGTTCAATCATCAAGCTCAATCAAAGAATATGAATGCTATGCAAATGCTCATTTACAAATATGGAATTTTTCAAAGAATTTGAAGACAAAGAGAGAATTTGTACACAAAGAATTTACAAATAAAAGAATGTTGGCACTCAAAGAATAAAATATATATACAACTATTTACACGGGTGTGTCGCTTTATTTTACAAGACGTTACATGTTTTAACAAAGTAATTTATTTAGGTGTATATACAATTGATAAAGAATTTTATGTATTTTATTTTATTATGATGCTTTTATTCCTCAAATTTATTTGAAAAATCATTTTGAAAACTATAGTACAAAATAATTTTTGCAAATATTTACAAAGATTTGAAAGCCATTTTGCAAAAATTTTTGCAAACACTATATACATTTTCAAAAAATTTTTACAAACATTTTCAAAATCTTTTGCAAATAGGTTTTCAAATCCTTTATTTCACACAAATAAAAGAATTTTTGCAATCAAAATATTTTTACAAAGGTTGAAAATATTTCACAAAAAGTTTTTCAAACAGTTCACATCATTTTTCAAATCATTTTGCAAAAGTATTTTTAACCTGATTTATTAATCAGTATATACAAAAAGAATCCGAGGAATAAGAAGCATTATTACTTAATGAATTATATCATATTTTCAGCCGTATTTATTAATAAATATACGAAAGTACGAGTTATGGATAAAGTATATACAGAGTATATACGACCCCCCTATACTTAGCAGGAGCTATGTCCTCATAGATCAAAGAGAAAAAGAGAAGATATAACTCGTACTGAGTATAGAAAAGTCTAAAGAATAAAGGAATAATAGATTACTGAATAAAGGAATGTGAAGTCGACCATCCCCCCTATACTTAGGATCAAATAATCCTAAGTATAGCAGACTGTACACAAAGCAAGGAGGGTTAAGGGTGGGAATAAACAGAGTCAATGAATGAATCAGACGTGCGGCCCCCCCAATACTTAGGACAAAGTACGCCCTAAGTATAGAAGACTGATACAAAGGTGCGACACTTTTTTTTGGTAGATAAAGAAATATGAAAAGGAACAGAAGAAAAGAAGAAAAGACATATAAATACATGAGAAGATCATGGAGAATATACGCATCACTTCCCCCTATACTTAGGGGAGATATCCCTAAGTATAGGCAACAACAGGAGTGACGAAACTGAACAATGAAAGAACAACGCGGTGTGTACCCCCTATACTTAGGACAAGGTACGTCCTAAGTGTAGACACAAAGATATGGCGATAAATTTGAGGCACACAAAACATGCGGGAGAAAAAGGAACGGAATATACAACAGATATATACAAGTGGTGAAGAACTGGTGAAGTACAGAACGGTGTCTGACAAGTGAATACCGTACTCACATCATCGTCTCCCTGTGAGAACAGTGACGCAATCAGACAGTGAAAAGACACCCGGATATGCAGTCCGGTGGGTGTCGGCTGCCGGGGACAAATAGATCGGAAAGTAAAACAGGGACCGGTAGCGTGAAACAGACAATCGGCACATAGGGTCAGCATGAGGAAACATAGACTTGAGACGATACCGTAAGATCGGGAGGAAGAAGGAACAGTACAGATTCCTTCGGTCAATCACAATCTCAGTAAGATATGGAAAGGTAAGGAACAAGAGACATCATGGCATTCGGTGGTCATGAGGTCGGAAGATCATAGGAGACACACCGAATACCGCAAGTCATGGCTCAACCTTGCAAGGGTCGTCAAGGTGAGCAGGCTCAAAGGAGCCGGGGATCATACCCTAGTCAGAAGACTTGGTCCGATGATCCGCAGATCGGATACACAATCAGAGAGAGGACCAAGTACATATGTCAGGAAAATCGGCTCTGTGCTCCGCAGATCGGAGACACAATCAGAAGGAGACCGAGTACACAGATCAGAAGACTCAGCTTCATGCTCCAACCAATAGGAGACACCAGAAATGAAACCGAGTACATAGAAGATGATGTGCCCTCCCACAGATAACCCTCGGGGAGTAGTTCATGCTAATCATCGAATAATCAGAAGAAGACTCGCCCCTGCGAGGGTCGTCAAGGCAAGAGGACGCAAAGGCGTCAGTGATCCATCGGACGGATCATCAGTATCAGTCTCGGTAGGCGACATATCGGCTACCAGCAGAAGAGACCGAATAATCTAAAGAATGTGGCAGCGTCCCGCAAATAACCCTTGGGAACATGCTGCCAGCTAGGCATGGGAATAGCAGATATCAGGAGCTCAACCTTGCGAGGACCGTCAAGGCGAGCAGACTCAAAGGAGTCAAATCAGATAGGTCCCATGAACCGTAGATCAGATATGCAACTCAGGATGGGATCAAAATCATATATATCCAACAACTCAGTTCCATGCTCCGCAGATCGGAGACACATGCAGCAGGGGGAAATCGAGCATAAAGAGAGTGTAGCATGCTCCCACAGATAGTCCTCGGGGAGCTATGCATACTAGGCAAGTAATAGTCAGAATGCGTCTCTACCGTGTGAGGGTCGTCAAGGAGAGAGAAGGGCTCAAAGGAGCCGAGTCCATCAGACGGACCCACATAATGGTCTCAGTAGTCAACAAGTCGACTACCAACAGAAGAGACCAAACAGATCGGAAATATGTCGTAGTCTCCCGCAGATAACCCTCGGGGAGCTACGATCTTGTCAAGGAATAATCATAAAAGATCTCATCCTCGCGAGGACCGTCAAGGAGAGCAGACTCCAAGGAGCCTCAGCAAGTCAATCACGTGCCTCCACAGAATGGGCGCACAGTCAGAAAGGAAGACCAACTGCCCATATCAGACGAATCAGCAACGTGTCCCAACAGACGGAGGCACCAGAAGTAAGTGACGTCGATCGTATAGAAAGTGTCACATCCTTCCACAGATAGTCCTCGGGAAGTGATGTGAGCTAAGCAGTGAATAATCAGAGTACATCTCATCCTTGCGAAGGTCGTCAAGGAGAGAGAAGGCTCAAAGGAGCCGGATCCATCAGACGGATCCACAGAGAATATGGTCTCGATAGACGGCAGACCGTCTACCAGCAAAAGAGACCAAGAGAACTATAATGTGTCATAGCCTCTCGCAGATAACCCTCGGAGAGCTATGAACTAGGCAGTGAATAACTGTAGTATCAAGGCTCGTCCTTGTAAGGACCGTCAAGGGGAGCGATCAGAAAGTGGGCCTCATGTACCGACAAGTCGGGTACACAATCACAAGGGGAGGCCAATCAAGCATATTATCTGACTCGGTTCCGGGTCCCATCAAAATGGCGACCCAAATAGTGTATGAGATCGCAGTCCTAGAAATTGTCGCATTCTCCCGCAGATGGCCCTCGGGGAGGTATGCGAGCTAGATCAATGAAAGTCGCGGGAATGCTGGCATAAAATCTCAGGTCCTCGAAATAATGTGAGTCCATCAATCAACATGAGGGCATAAGATCAAGAGGAGGGAGCAAATAATCAGATCAATCACAAAACATCCCTCGGGTCAGTCAAATCTGTCTGAGATGGCATGAAAGATAATCATGAATCCCCAAAGTGCCATCGGTGGATAGTAGAACCAGGAGATGAAGGGTGGGTCAATCTAGAAGATGAGACATCATGGGGGTTCGGGGCACCATCATCATGAAGCATATATCAAGATAGTACATCCAAAATCCAAATCAAGACGGGTCGAAACCTCAAAATAGATAGATCAGTAGAAATATCATGATATCATCCTCAAATCACTAAAGCACATCACATCCTCAATCCGGTGTGCGAGACCAAAAATTCCTCAATAATGCATCACACCTATGATCATGCATCAACAAAAATCCTCAATATGCTCGTATGCACGTATCCAAAGTCAAATCCACCAAATTAATCTCAGCATCCTCAACATTATTAGCCCGTCTTACACAGATGATCAAGGTAATCATGGAATCCTCGATGCGGGCTATCGATGTGCACAGCATTCCCAGGTAAAGGAAGAGGTGATACAGGGAACACGAGGAAGGTGGATATGAAGGGTAACACCATGGAGTGGAGAAGCTGATTGAGCGATGTGCCAATATCACGGGTGGTAGAAGAGTGATACAAAGGGGACGAGGAGGGCGGGCGAGAAGATCGGGACATAGATAAAATTGGGTGTTCGACGCAAGGCGGGAACATCATCAAAATGGTGGTCCAAAGAGCATGCTCTCCTCGAACCAGAGAAGATGGGACATAAGAGATGGTACGGTGGTCACTAGGAAGGTGGTGAAGAAGAGGGAAACGATGGTCTTGGCGAAGAATGATTGAGCTCAAGCGCCAATATCACGACTCGATGTAGATGAGGAGATATATGTATAAGAGAGGTAGAGAGACTCAAAGATGAAAAATGCATGACTCACACGGACGGGACCGATGACTCTAATAATGAATGAAAAACACAACGAACTCCAAGTCACAATCAATACACAAGGCAAACCCCCAATTCACCTACTTGACATAGTGAAGACTGTCAGGTGACGGTCATTTATCTTTTCGGTTTTAGAGTTAGGTGAGCATCACAAAGTTGTACAAACACTTAGGAGGCTTGATGGGATTTGGGCTCTACTCCTTAGCGTGTACGTGAGCATTTAAAATGCATACAATGAGGGGGTTGCACTCCCCAAGACAAGGAAGTCCATTATGTTTTATTTTTAGGTCCAATAGAGTTAACAGTCCCAATTTTATTTATGTTATCACTTTTTTTGGGTATTTTTAATGCACATGCCTATCGAGGTTCCAATTTTCATTAAGCATCCTAGGTTGGCAAAAACGGAGGGAGAAGATCGGAAAAGCCATGCAAGTCGGAAATCCATGATGCATGCTAAGTAAGAAGACTTACAGTGCCTCCAGCTCTCTCCATGCGGGATGCAGAACAAAATTGGAACCTATGCTATATGCAAATGCAAGCCAAAGAAATCGCCCTAGGATAGTAACTACTATTATCGTGAAGCACCACAAGTCGGTCACTTATCCTTAACCTAAGAGTCCGATCTTGGCTTACCCCTCCTCTTCTCGACACACTCGAGTTCAGGAGTAGCACTTGATGGGGCTCGCTCACGACACACAGGTTAAGATATAAATGAACAGATTTAAATTTGACTAGATACAAAACGCACTATAGTTACATGCAAATATATTTAGGGTGTTTGGACCTAATCTACTCGATCAAGCAATTCCTAAGCTAGGGCTCATTCACACAAAATAATAAAAAGAAAAAAATAAAAAGAAAAAGCGTCAAACCGTCGAGGCCCCCAAGGGAACAATCCCTTGGGCAATGGACCTCGGGAAGTCTGAGTGTATGAGAGTCCTGTATTATTACATGTCAAGTGTCACTCTCTCACATAAATATACAAATAAATAATACAAAAATGAGACTGCCATCCAAAATTCTCCTACATCTGCCTTTGATGCTCTCTCCTGTTGGTTGGTGTAGAAGAGCCAACCCTTCCTCACTCGGGTGCATAGGACTTCCTAGGAATTCCTTCTTCGCTTGGCGGTCCCTCGCATCAAAGACAAATAAAGAGAGAGGGTCAGAACAGTCAAAACAATATCAATTAATAATCAAATAAATAAATGAATAGTGGACATGAACAAATAATTAAATAAATGAATAAACAACCATCCAAAATCCATTGCCTTCCCGGCAACGACGCCATTTGATGAAAGGAAATTCGCCGAGGTCGTGTCTCTCCAAAAAGTGGATCGACAGTCGCTGAGTTGACCTCAGACGGATTCCCAAATCATTCAACAATTAACCCACAATAAAATATATGCAATGAATATAAAAAATGTGGAGTTAAAATTTATTATAACTCTACATGCAAATGTGTATAGGTGTAAGCATAAGTAGAGGTCGAACACTGGGAGGCGAATGGTTGAGTGTGAAATTGGTTGCGCAGTTATTCAATTCAATGTTCATGTCCAATTTTTATTGTTTTTGTGGGTTTTTATTTATTTTTCTTTTTTTTATATTTTTTTAATTTTTATTTGGTTTTTCTATTTTCAGTTTCTTATTATATTTTTGTATGTTTTTAATTATATGATTATAGGTATATATATAAAGAGATATATGTAAATAAGGAGAGAGAGAGAAGTAATATGAAATATGGATATATATATAGATACTCAAAACATAATACATATAATATATATATATATATATAATTTTTTGTAGTTATATATATATATTTATTTTTATTTTTTTCTGAAATTTTTCTAATTTTTATATATTTTTAATTTAAAAAATGTCCCTAATATGGACTAATTAAATAAGCCGAAATTAATTTGGGTTTTAAAAATATAAAATAATTCCCAAAGTTACACAAATTAATTTTAATACATTAATAATAATATATAGATAATTATAAAATAAGAAAACATATCTTTGGTATTTTTCAAGGGTTTTTATATATTTTTTAGGATTTTGGAGCTTCTTGAAATTTTTATATTTTCTTTTTCTATTTTTAGGGTTTTTCATTTTCTGGACTCAATATATATATATATATAAACACATCATATATAATTTTTTTTGTAATTTTTCAAAATGTTTTTATATTTTTTTGGTATTTTATGAATTAAACAGTACAAAAAGGCTCCTTTTTCATTTTTAATAATTAGGATAAATGCAAAAAATGTAAAATAAAATATGAGCGTGAAAGAACACTACATGAAGCATCTATCCTAATTTTTTCTGAATTTTTAGGAGCGACATAGGTATTTTTAATAAATAGATAAAAGACATAAAAATTACACAGCTTGGCAGGGGCATTTTTGCAAATAAAATAAACTACAGGGGGCTCTGTGCAAAAATACCTACTGGAATAAACATTTATTTAAATTTTTAGGGCTATTTTACAATGTACAAAAACGCTAGGGTTGACAACGCAAAATTCACGCGCCTCACGTGGGACTGCACGTGAGGCGCGGAAGGACCTAAATGTAATTCCATAAACTTCAGGGGTCCTACTGCAAAATTTACAATTTATTTACAACTTGACATTTATTTTACAATATTAAAAATTAAATACAAAAATACTGGGGGCATGAGGTGAAATTTACCCCCAAAAAGGCGCGCTAGCAGACGGCTAGGATCGCTTCACTTGACACGCGTCGTCCATCCCGCGGTTGGTACCGGTTCGCCGATGAAGGGCTGAGATTAGATCATCCCAGATGATCTGACGGTCGAGGCATCGCTCCATCAGACGGCTGGTGTTCGAACCGGGACCTTGATCTTCATCCGACGGTGAGGAGAGTGGCTGGAAGAACATGGGAAGAACTCACCGCTGGCGAGTTTCTCCCGGTGAGATCTCCCCTCTCCGATGCTCAGTGCAGCTCCGCAAGGTCTCAAACTCTTCCTGGCAGGTTCCTTGATCGTCTGGAGGTATCGAATCGGGCCAAGGTACGCTGGAACGCCACCGTGAGCTCGAAGAAGAAATGCGGCTCCATGTACCTCCGCCCGCTTGTGATTAGTCTCCTGGCATGTTGTATCGCTCCTGACCTGCACAGAAAGGTAGAGGGGCTCGAGGGCTTTCTCCTCGACCCGGGGTTTGAAGCTGGAAGCAAGGGGATGATGATGGGCGGAGAAGCTCCGGCAGAAGGCGGTGGAGGAGCTTCGATTCACAGAGCCGATGAGGATCTGGTTGGGTTTAAGTTGTCTGAAGGTGGAGAACTGATGAATACCCATTCATCACTCTTTATTCTTATATTTTAGCTACAAAAACCTTTGCAAATGCATGTAGATATATGTAAATATAAATAATTACCAAAAGCATGCATTGTGAAAAAACCCTATAATTAGCATGTTTTTGTGCAAAAATAAAAGAATAAAGATCAAAAAGAAAAAGAGGGAAATATTTAGAATAAATATTGAGCAACCTAACCCAAGGGAGGGCTCAGCATAGGCCTGACCGCATAAAAGCCAAAGTAGAGGGAGATAGGAGCTCAGGTGTAAATATTTGTGTAAATACATAAAAATTTTATTTTCCTCACCCAAAAATATGCTTGTAAATATTTTTACAAAATAAAAGTTAAAAATCAAAAAAAATAGAAAAATTAAAAATACAAAAATACCTTGTACATATGCCATGTATATAGATGCACATATCTATTTATTTTACCAATGTATATAAATAATAAAAATAAAATAAAAACACTCTTTTATTCCTTATTTTATAATGTAAATAAATAAAATATAAAATAAGGATAAAATTGTATAAAAATAATAATTAAAAATCAAAAATCAAAACCCCACACATTGTATATATACCTATATATAGTACATACAATGTAAATACCTTATTTTTATTTCCAAAAATTAATTAAAAATCACAAAAAAATAGAAAAAATAAAATAAAAATATTTTATGTTTTGAGTTTTTGCAAATTCGGCCCCTAGCTACCCTTATTTGTCACTTCAAGATCCTGCCACGTGGCCGAATCCCATTGGGTCCTGGGGATGTGGACCGCCCGGTCAACTACCCCCCCCCCCCAGGACCACCTTCCGCGGATATGAGCGCCCGACCCGATTTCTCGCAATTATACCCGCTCGATCCGACACCCATTTCCCTAAACCCCGGATCCTACTTCTTCTCCTTGCATCCGACGTGCTCGCCGGAGCCCTTGCCTCGGGATCCGCGCTTTCCATTGCCCTACCCGGCCAGCCCTAGTCGGACCTGCACCCACTTAAATACCGAGCTCCGCCACCTTCCCACGCATCTTTGGCTAATCCGCTCCACCCCCAGTAACCTCTAGTGCTCGAGCGTGAGTGACAGCTCGCTCCAGGTGCTGTCGCAGCGAGGAGAGGGGCCGGATACCACTGATCCGGCGAGTTAGCACCGCCGTGCTCCGCCCAGAGCAGGAGCTCGAGCCTCGGGAGGAGACGACCCTTGAGGCCACGACCGGGAGTTCACCAGCTCCAGCTCAGGTCCATTCACCCACTCAGGTAATCGTTTAGCTTAGCCATTTAGCCTAATTTCTATTTGCCCCAATTCGCGCCGCCGTCAAATTTCGCTGATTCCGACCACCTCACACCTCCATTCGATCATCGGAATCCATCGTCACCTCCGCCTTCCTCCCGCGCACGTTCTCCGCACCTCCGTTCAACCCAGCTCGCACAGGAGCTGGGGATTCGAGTTCCTCCGTCCATCGCATCGCCGGAGCTCGACCACTTCGCTTCCCCGATCACCTCCACGACGCCTAACGGGGTCGAGGCACTTTGCCCTCGACCCGCGAGTCTCCTGGTCTCCTTTGCAGGTCATTGCGAGCCCATCTGAGGGCCTGAGTCATCCGGGCCAGGGAGCTTCTCCTCCGCCGACCTCGTCGGACCTCTCCAAGGCTCGGCTGGGTCATCGGAGCCTACCATCAGCCGCGGAGCGTCAGCGCGGAGCTTCTCCGATCTCCAGGAGCGGCAGACGAGGACCACCGCGTGCACGGAGGGCCGGCGAAAGTCGCCGGCGACTAGTTCTTCCAGGATCCTCGCCGACCGTCTGATTGACCTCGGCGCTCCAGATTACATCGTGACCGTCCATCCACGGAGCTGCACCAACCGTCAGATCTCCCGAGGATCGATCTCAGTCGTTAGCTACTCGAGGGTTTCGTCCACCAACGCACCACAACCGTCCGATAGACACGTGGAGAGCCCTCAGCCGTTCGATTAGGCCCACGTTTTCGAAGATAAAGGCGTCGTCGTCCAGAGCCGTCAGATCAGCCACGCGTCACTCATCCGACCTCCGATATTTAATAAGGGGTAAATTGTCTTAGGCCCCCTTTTCTTTTATGCATTTAGTGTTAGTACTGTAAATATTTTTCGTATTTTAGTTACGTTTGGACAATTGCACAATGGACCCTGAGCTTTAGTTTATTTGCATTTATACCTCTGTATGTGTGAGCCACGTGCTTCGTCACGTGTATTTTTGGGTTATTTGCATCCGATGCCCTTGTAGTTCTGATGGTTAAGGAATGAATGAAACTTTTTAAGTAATTGCATTTACACCCCTGTGCGTTGTGGTTTTACGCATGTGCGTTTATTTTTGGGTTATTTGCAGTTGAGGTCCTCGGACTTTTGGAACGTGTTACCAATTAGTCCCCGAACCTTAGTTTTATTACATATAGGTCCCTGAGTGCCCCAGGCACGCGCCTCGCACGTGTTTTGCTGGGTATTTTGCACCGGGACCCCAGAACGTTGGGTATTTGCACTTTGGTCCCTGTGCACAATGCCCTCTTGTCATTTTCGAATAAAAAATCAAATCACCTCCAAATCCAACGAAAATTTGATACATGGCTCCTGCCATGGTGTAAGATTTTTGTAGATTTTTGAGGACATTTCTAATCTTGTTTGCTATTTTTAAAAATTCAAAAACCTCTATTTTTGGCACTGTTTAAATTAAAAAAATCACAAAAAAATATAAAAACTCCCCTAAAAATTCTATAAAAATTAGGCACTGTTTATTTCGTGTTCCTTGATTTTCTAGCCAATTTTGGCTATTTTTCATCACTGAAAACCCATAAAAACTTAAAAACTCTCAAACACCCATAAAAATTCTAATAAATACATTAAAAATCCAAAAACAATAAATCTGGTACCTAAATTTTCCTTATTTCATCTATTTTATAGGAAAATTACCTCCATGCCTTTTTGAGGTCCTTAGGTATTTTATCTAGGGACTTTGGGCTTGGTTGGACAGTACCTTGCATTTTCGCCACTGTTTGATTTTAAGAAATTAAAATAAATATCAGAAAAATCTCAAAAATTCACCAAAAACATAAAAAACATAAAAAACATAAAAATATTTTTGTTTGAATTTTTGCTTGATTTTTGATGCATTGAATAATTTGTCAAAGTTTGTTTGTTTTTGCTTTTCTTATTTTCTTCACATATTAAAAATCCAAAAAAATTTAAAAACAATTAAAACCACTAAAAATGTTTTCCCTTTTTCTCTGATTATTTTTGACTACTTCGTAGGCCTCGCGGCCAATCCGTGCTCCTTGAGTTCGACCCTGGGAGCTATACCAGGTTAAACACATAGCAGGACCGCTTCCTTGCTTCGATTGATTTGATTTTTCGTAGTGGTTCATTTTTCTTGATTGACTCGTCCGAGTGATCGAGGTCGCAACGACCTATTTTCTGTACCTTTACCTCTGTCGCTTGGGTCCGTCATCAGAATGGCGCCGTTGCCGGGGAGCATGGCTTAGTAGTCGCTTTTTGAGTTTCCGCGGCTTTTTGATTTTCGCGGCTTTTTGTATAGATTTTTTGTATCTATATATTTTTCATATTTTCTGACAATAACATTGGACTGACCACTTGTCTCTGTTTCTTGCGAGGGCCCGAGGATCGAGGCGGCCGATTTCAAGAAGCCGACGCAACCGCGAGACTCGGAGGCGGCTCCCTTCTGCACGGAGCCGCAGGAGAGAGCGAGAGAGAGAGTTGAGTGGGTGAGATTAGATTAGGATTTATTTGACTATTATTGTAATAATACAGGGACTCAGAGACTTGAACTTGGTTAACTTAGCGGGTCTGTTTCGCCGAGCACCGGTGTGCTCGGGGGACCCTTAGGAGTTTTTCGCTGTTTTTCGCAGTTTTCTTCTACTTTTTTCTGCCTTTTCCGGTGTTTACGCGGTTTTTGCTCGAGCCCCTAGACTTAGGAATTTCTGGTGCTTGTGACGTAATTAGTAGGATCCACACACCTAATTGATTATCTGTTCCCATAGAACGTTAATTGGATCTACTAATAAATCATTAATAAAAATAACTTAGTCACTTTCCTGAGAGCCTACGCGCCGCGAGCCTGCCCCGTCAAGCGCTACTCCTGAACTCGACCTTTCGAGAAGAGGAGGGGTGGGTCTAGACCGGACTCTTTGGATCGAGGGCGAGTGACTGAGTTAGACGGTTCTGCGCTAGAAATTGCTCATCTAGGACTCGGCTTTCCCGTTGCATCATATAAGTAGTTTTCTTTCTGTCTTTAAATTCTGCGCGGATCACTTGCATGTAGAGTGCTGGAGACAAGGTACGCATTTCTATCTCGGCATGCATCATTGATTTCTCGCGCATCGGCTTTTTCGACTTCTCCCCCCTGTTTTGGATTAAATAAATCAGGAAAACCGAAAAATTCGTTAGGCCTTTTGTTTGATATTTGAAAAAAATTAAAAAGAGAAACCATAAAATTGGGACTGGTTAACACTATTGATCTTAAAAACCGCTCACCCTAAAAATTCTGTCTTGGGGAGAGCAACCCCCTCATTGTATGGTTTGGATGCGCGAGAGAGTGACCCGCACCCTAGGTAGAGCCTCCCGGTGCTAGTCCCGACTGATTACCGACTTTTCTGTGCGGGCCAGTCGGTTGGGATAGCATCGGATATCCTAACAGGTCACGTAAGCGCTCTGATATTTTGTGTGTTCACCAAAATAAAATAGACAAGATAATTTGACCGAACTTTCACGGTCTTCAGCTCGCGTTGCGTTGGTGAACCGGGGGTTTGTTTTTTATCATAGTTGCTCCAGATCTCATCCGCCTTACTCGCCAGATCAAGATGATGGGTAGACGGTCTCTTAGGCAGCCTCTGGCTGCACCGCTTTCGGGCACGTCTACCCGATCATCTAGGTTGGCCCGCGAGAGCCGAGACCAGCTCTCCGAGCCCGAGTACGACTCCGCCCTGTTCCCCCTCGACCCCCTTTCTTCTGGTACTGAGAGACATGAGCCCGAGGAGAGATTAGCAGATTTGACAGCACCTGAGTTGGGCTCATTTGATTTTGCAGACGTCGCCATGGCCGGTAGTTCAGACGATCACCCCGGAGGTCCACGAGGAGACCAGCATTTTGTACTAGACCAGGGGGCGATCAACTCCACCCTGATCGCATCACTCGAGACAGTTCAGCAGCAGTTACGTGATCAGGGAGCATTCATGATAGAGATGAGGCGAGAGTTGGAGAGGCTCAGAACAGAGCGAGACCAGCAGAGCGAGCCCGAGGAGATACCTGATGCAGAGGCACGAGCCGCAGCAGCCGCAGCAGCAGCAGCAGCCGCTGCAGCAGGAGGACCACCACGACCGATGCGGGAGTTGCACAACCCCGGATTGACTCTGATGCATCACTGGGTAGTAGTGCCAGCGATCGTGGGGGACTTCAAGTTCCCCCCGAACACCTTGCAGTTGCTGCCCCGTTTCCACGGACTTGCCACAGAGGAGCCCCACCTCCACCTCCAGGAGTTCCTGATGATCTGCAACACTGTCCATGATCGCCATGTGGATCAGGACACGATTCGGATGATAGCCTTCCCCTTTTCACTGGCAGATAGAGCAGCCACCTGGCTGAAACATTTGGAGAAGTTTGTCTACACCTGGGAGCAGCTCCGCACCGAGTACTTGAACAAGTACTATCCACTCGGGCGGACGAATGCAGCAAGGGCCCTGATCAGCAACTTCTCCATGTTCCCCAACGAGCAGTTTCACGAGGCATGGGAGAGGTTTCGAGAGCTCCTAGACAGATGCCCGCACCACGACATCTCCAAGCCAAACTTAGTTCAGAGCTTTTTCAGTGGGTTGACGCTAGAGCTTTAGGGTCTGGTGAACACTTCTTGCGGCGGGTCCTACTTTGCCAAGGACCACGACCAGGTCTGGGCCATCTACGAGGAGATGGCTGAAAACTACATGGTGATGTCCCAGACCAGGTTATATACTCAGAGACCCCAGCCACACCAGTCAGGACCCGTGCAGTATCAGCGGATAGCACGGGTAGATGCAGGTCAATCCAGTCCGTCCGCAGTCGCAGCAGCACAGGCAGAGTCGTCCGCTGCGGACATGGGCATTATCAGCGAGAAGTTGGACCGCATGGAGCTGATTGAGAAGAAGCAGTGCCAGAGCATCACTCAGATGGAACAGATGGCACAGGTTCTGAGCGACATGAAGACCCAGCTCATGTGTCTCCAGGAGGCACAGACGGCTTCACAGCCCCGTCTTCTGTCGCGAGGCGATACCGGCGGCAGCAGCAGCTCGTCCCAGCGCTCCAGCTCCTCACAGCAGCCTAGACAGGTTCATCTTGTACAGGCGGAGCCGTACCAGCAGCCGCAACCTACCTACCAGTCCCCACCATCTCCAGACATGCAGATGGTGGTCTACCAGCCGGATCAGCCTCTGGCAGTACTCCCGCCAGCCCATTACGATGCAGAGCCGTTGACGGATGTCAACGGGATTTGGTACGACCGCCCCCAGCCTGGGATCCGACGAGACCATCCCGGATTCAGGTGGGGGAATGGTGGTGCCCAGCCCCAGCAGCAGCCGTCTGGTCAGGGAGGGCAGTACTCCCAGCAGAGAGATCACCAGCAGTCGCAGCAGCAACCCCCAGCATACCAGCAGCACCAGCCATCATCCTTCGGTCCGCATCCCTATCCGCAGCAGGGACAGTTGTGGAGACGTGAGCAGCAGGCTCACCCAGTTCAGCAGCAGCACCCTTCCTCATATCCCTCGCACCACCAGCAGCAGCTCCAGCAGCCTCAGCACCAGAGAGGCTACCCGTCGGGCTCCCACGAGAGTCCCGCTTTAGATGACATCGCCCGCCTCCTCACGGACCAGCAGGCCACATTCAGACGGGAGATGGATGAGTTCCGCCAGGAAATGCGGGACTTGGTGAGAGGGAAGGCCGCTATCCCTGCCCAGATCGAGCCGAACCCGAACAACCTCAAGAGGAAATCTGAGCAAGTAGTACACACTGAGTTCGCCACTCCTAGTGACCCATTTGTTGATACATATTCGGATCTATTTGATGCTGATTTTGTCACACTTAGGAGCGATAGGACCCCAGCAGGCGGCAGCGCCTCATCTGAGCTTCACCACGAGGATACTCCAGAGGCGCCACATGAGGAGGAGGAGAGCGGTACTGAGGCCGCTCCAGACGATGATGGTGGTACTGATGCCATCAAGGATGCTGATTCCACCGGCGGTACTGAGGCTGCCGCTTCACCAGATCGAGGAGGTGGTACTGACGCCACCAGTAGAGCCGAGCCAGCCCGCGGTACTGATGCCGCGAGACGTCTACCAGCAGCAGCAGCAGAGCCAGCCCTTGGTGGTACTGAGGCCACCGGTATTTGTATTGAGAGAGATGTTATCTTTCCTCGCCTTGATGTATCTCAGAACTTTGGTTTGAATAAAGGAAAAGGTTTAGTTTCTTCTGGTCCCACTGTGATGCATGATGTATGTGTGGATCCGGTCATCGAACCGTCTAGGCCTTTTCCTAGTCCTTCATCTGCGAAGGACCCTGTGATCCCCTTCCCTATAGCCCTTCAGATGGGGAAGGGGAAGAAAAAAGAAAATCCGAAAAAAAAAGAGCTTGAGGAGTTCAGCCAGAGCATGATCGATCGATTCCACATCCAGCTAACCCTCCAGGAGGCTTTGCAGCACATCCCGCTTCTCCAGCGTTCTTTGAGAGATAGGACTACAGTCAGGAGGAGGAGGAGGAACCACCCTTCAGAGATCCATGTGCTGACAAAAGCCACGTGTTTTGCGATCCAGAACCGACTGCCAGCCAAGAGGCCAGATTCAGGGGCCCCGTATGTCAGATGCCAGATCAGTGAGCAGAGGTTCGACCGTACTCTACTAGATAGCGGATCGTCGATCAACCTTCTTCCGGCAGCTCTTCTCGACCGCTTCGAGTTGGGCACTCTTCGACAGAGCAGGACAGTCCTTCAGTTCGCTGATCGATCTGTCAAGAGGCCGAAGGGGTTATTACGAGATGTTATCGTCACGATTCAGGGCCTGAAATTCCCCGTGGACTTCGTGGTGTTGGACATGGAGATCCCTGAGTCAGTGGCCGATACCCCTATCATCCTTGGTCGTCCGTTTTTTGCCACAGCCAAGGCGATGACTGATCATGATAGCGGGAAGGTGTACTTTCGCGTCGAGGGCGAGAGTATACAAATAGAGACGGTCGAGGACTACAGAGCTAGAGAAAGAGCCCGCTCAGATGCGAGTACAGATTCAGAGCAGCTGACAAACACAGAGCCAGACATCCACCAGGACTGTGATTTTGCGATCACAGACGATGAGGCAGTTTGGGCAGATCCTGCAGCACAGACCATCCTCTCATACTCAGATACAGCTGATGCCGAGATGATAGCAGAGGAGAGTCTGGAGAGCACAGCCCTGGTTCAGGATACCACAGAGGCAGCAGAGCCGGTCCTTGATCGCGACACGATGTTTGGTGATGGTGGTACTGATGCCACCGCGAGTGATACAGATCCCTCGAATTCAGAGTCTGATTGGGCCGATTGCTATGATCAGATGCCAGACCTGAGTCCACCTGAGCCTATAGGTGAGGAGGAGGTAGATGCAGCGCCGAGCAGAGACAGTGCAGTTGAGCAGCCTTCTCCCGATCCAGTTTGCGAGAGTACGCTTTCACTATCCCAGGCAGATTTGGCAGACTTAGCAGCTTTCACTCAGTTTCTTCCGCAGCCAGATTTGCCAGCACCCAGCATTCCAGAGCTGAAGCCGCTCCCTACTTCGCTGAAGTATCGATTCCTTGCGGGCGATCCAGAGATGTACCCAGTCATCATCTCCTCCGAGTTGACTGGAGAGCAAGAATCCCGTTTGATGGGGGTTCTTGAAAAGAACCGCAAGGCAATCGGATGGAGCGTAGCAGATCTCCATGGGATTAGTCCATCAGTGTGTTCCCACCATATCTATCTCGAGGAGGGGGCGAAGCCGTCGCGTGAGTTCCAGCGGCGACTAAACCCCAACCTGAGAGAGGTCGTAATGAAGGAAATATCGAAATGGTGGAGTGCAGATTTTATTTATCCCATTTCCGACTCCAAGTGGGTCAACCCCTTGCATGTGGTGCCCAAGAAGACGGGCATCACGACTGTGATCAGTGAGTCAGGAGAGGAGATTGCTACACGAGTACCCACCTCTTGGAGGGTCTGTGTTGACTACAGGAGACTCAACCGGGCCACCAAGAAGGACCATTTTCCCTTGCCTTTTATTGACCAGATCATTGAGAGACTGGCAGGGAAGAGCCATTATTGCTTCCTGGATGGGTACTCGGGCTACAACCAAGTGGCCATCGCTCCTGAAGATCAGGAGAAGACCACCTTTACCTGTCCTTTCGGCACATATGCTTTTCGACGCATGCCATTTGGGTTATGCAATGCCCCTGCGACCTTTCAGAGGTGCATGCTGTCGATCTTTTCGGACATGGTAGGGGAGTGTTTAGAGGTCTTCATGGACGATTTCTCGGTCTACGGCGACGGATTCGACTCTTGTCTTGACTGCCTAGACCGAGTCCTCCAGCGATGTATTGAGTATCATTTGGTTCTATCTTGGGAGAAGAGTCACTTCATGGTGACTCAAGGGACGGTACTTGGCCACATCATCTCCAACAGGGGCATGGAGGTTGATCCGGCCAAGGTTGATGTCATTAAGAAACTCGCACCGCCGTCCAATTTGAAGCAGCTACGGTCATTCCTGGGGCACGTTGGATTTTATAGGAGATTTATTCAGGATTTCAGCAAGATTGCCCGACCGTTGACTGACCTCTTGACGAAATACACCGAGTTCTTTGTCGATGACAAGTGTCTTTCGTCCTTTGCGACTCTCCAGCAGTGCGTGATTGAGGCTCCTGTCCTCCAGCCGCCTGATTGGTCTCTCCCATTCGAGATCATGACGGACGCCTCCGATTTGGCCGTAGGGGCAGTGCTGGGACAGAGGAGGGATGGAGTTCCGTTTGCCATACACTATGCTAGCCGCACATTGGATTCCGCTCAGCGGAATTACACGGTTATAGAGAAGGAGATGCTAGTCGTAGTGTTTGCCCTAGATAAGTTCAGATCGTATATCATCGGATCTAGAGTGACTTTGTTTACAGATCACACCGCCATCAGGTACCTCATGGCAAAGAAGGATGCCAAGGCCAGACTGACTAGATGGATCCTTCTGCTCCAGGAGTTCGACATTGAGATCAAGGATAAGCCTGGAGTCAAGAATGTGGTGGCGGATCACCTCTCCCGTTTAGAGCAGCCTGAGGAGTCTGAGCAGATTGATCCTATTCGAGATACCTTCCCAGATGAGGCGATCCTTGCTATCTTCTCACTCCCGTGGTATGCCGATATTGTGAACTTTCTCGTTGCTGGGAAAGTCCCATAGGATTGGCCCAGGCAGAGGCTTGAGACCTTCCTTTCGAGGGCCAAGTCCTACCACTGGGAGGATCCCGTCCTTTACCACGAAGGAGGGGATAGCGTCTGGCGTCGGTGTATTCCTCAGGAGGAACACCATAGCGTTCTCACTTACTGCCACAAGTTTGAGGCAGGAGGACATCATTCTGGGAGGAGAACGGCACAGAAAGTGCTCCAATCCGGCTTGTGGTGGCCTACCCTCTTCAAGGATTCTGATGAGTTCGTGAAGAGGTCTACTGACTGTCAGAGGATGGGCACTTGTGGACAACGTGATATGATGCCGATGTAGCCCATTCACTTCTGTGAGGTTTTTGACGCATGGGGCATCGATTTCATGGGTCCATTCCCTAAGAGTCAGGGATTTGAGTACATTCTGTTGGCCGTTGATTATGTGAGTCGTTGGGTGGAGGCTATCCCCGCCCGAGCCGCTGATGCGAGGACAGTTTGCAGATTTTTGAGGAAGCATATCATCACGCGGTTCGGGGTTCCACGAGTTCTTATCTCTGATGGGGGGTCTCATTTCATCAACGACCAGGTGAAGGCACTTGCTAGCGAGTTCAGTATAGACCATCGTGTTGCCACACCTTACCATCCACAGACGAATGGTCTAGCTGAGGTGTCGAATAGGGAGATCAAGACTATTCTGCAGAAAGTCGTCCGCCCTGACCGAAAGGATTGGTCACAACTTTTGGACTCGGTCTTGTGGGCATATAGGACGTCTTTCAAGACTCCATTGGGCACATCTCCCTTTCGCCTCGTATATGGCAAGCCGTGCCATTTACCTGTTGAGCTGAGGCACAAGTCACTTTGGGCAGTTACAGATATTTTGATGGATCCAGATGGTGTAGGAGACCAGAGGAGGGCAGAGTTAGCTGCCCTGGAGGAACTTAGAGATGCAGCTTTCTCAAGCAGCCTACATTACAAGGAGAGAGTGAAGGAGTGGCATGATTCTCACATCAGCCACAAGCATTTTGAGATTGGACAGAGAGTATGGTTGTTTGATGCAAGGCTACGATTATTTCCAGGGAAGCTACAGAGCAAATGGAAGGGACCATACTTGGTCAGAAAGGTACACGACAATGGTAGCATTGATATATCTGAGTTGTCTTCTGAGAGTACCTTTCGAGTGAACGGCCAGCGGCTCAAGCCATTTCTAGATCATGAGCCGCGGGACGTTATTGTTGCCCCTATTCATTTTGCGTGAGATGTGGTCTCTTGACTCACATCTTTTGCATCTCACGCCTGATTTTCACTGATCCTCCGCTTGTATAGATCCAGTTGTCCATATCATTCTATTCTTTAGTCCCACATCCATTTTCTCATCTTATGATTATGCTATACTTAGGGTGTACTTTACCCTAAGTATAGGGGGGATGTAGGACCTGCGAGTATCCTTTTCATTCGTTCTGCTCCTGCTTTGCTGCCTATACTTAGGGATATTTCACCCTAAGTATAGGGGGGGCAGACTCTGTATCTTCTTCACTCGGATTTCCCTTCATGTACAGCTTGCTATACTTAGGATTAGTTAATCCTAAGTATAGGGGGGAACCACCGAGTCCATCTCATTCTATTCATTTATTCATTCCTGTACTTAGCCATTACTTTTCACTCCCCTTTTACTAAGCACGAGTTATGTCTTCTTCATCGCTCTTGATCACTCTGGGGACATCGTTCGAGCTAAGTATAGGGGGGGTGTATATATTTCATATATACTTTAGCCATAACTCGTACTTTGTGTGAGTGTGTTAATAAATAAAATGGCTAAAAATCACAAAAATTAAAAAATTTTCATGTACACAAACTTCTTTTATCTTGCACATACATAGCTAGTGTACAAAGTATTTTTGTAAAAATGATTTCAAAAATCTTTTGTGTAAAGCTTGTGTACATATTTTTGTATCAAAATTATGTATATAGTACAAAATTTTTCCAAAATGTTTTGAAAATCAAAAGTTTGCAAAAATCTTGTGTAAATGTGTGTAAATATCTTTTTTGCAAAACTTGCACCTCATGCATCATTCATCCATGATTTCAAAACATTTTTCAAAAATTTTGCATGATTGTAAAATATTTGTAAATAGCATCTTGTGTACATATATGTATATAGTTTTCCTAGATGAGAGTTGACATTTAAACCAAGCCTGGAATTAAATTAAGATATGGAGCTTGAATAAGATCTTAATCCACCTAATTTTAAGAGGAACCTTATAGGATTTAGGATTAAGGCTTTTCAGGTCCATAAGGACTTAATTCTTTGAGTCCACTTGGCTATGAGCATATGTCATCTTGATGAGCCTAAGTAGAACACTTAACAACACACGCATGACTCTTAGAGACAATGGCTTGACTTGCACCAGCACTTTACACATGGCTCTCCACAGATGAGGTGGTAAGGAGGCAGTTTCCTTTGGCTTGGGGTAGCATATGAGGGTAGTACTTCTAGGCGGAACCTCTCTTCTTCTTTTAGTGAAGGAAGTGCGTCTCAACTTGGTCTAGTAGTGATGAAGGCTAAAGACAGAAGCTGTGGGTTGCAATAAAGCTTCAAAAGAGGGATAGTCTACTGGCTCAAGGGGAAAATTTCTTGTATATATGCTGCACCATGTAGATATGTTGTATAGAAGTCCTTGAAAAAAAATGCAAAGTACAAAAAGAACTCCAAAAAAGTGGTGGGTCGGATTGAAAATTTAATAACCCCACCGGAGTGCAGATAGTCAAATTAAGCAAAAGCTTATGGTATCCATGTTACATCTCATGAAGCTTGCAGCGGGAGACTTAGCTACACTGGCTAAGCTTCCAAAAGTCTATACTTCTTCCCCCTCTTCTTGAGCCGGTTGCACTTGAACTTAGAAGGGAATACCCCGCTTCTCGAGGAAAGAGTTGCTAGACCGAGGCATTAGAGTTACCAGGTTGAGGGAGGTTGTTTCTTTGTTACTTCTGAGGTGGGGAGCCACATATCACTTACACTGCATGGAAAGATTCATGGTCATTAGAGTTTGTGTATGTAGACTTGTTTTGATCTGGATTATTGAGGAGTCTTGCCCATAGATTGGTGGAACTTAAGGGCTGTTGAGTTTTAAGCTTAAGTCTAAATAAGGTTCCGACACATTAATAATCCAAAGATCTGATCGAGCTCCATATCCTAATTTAATGAAGGCAAGTTTAATAATCAACATTGATCCATGTACATCCTCTTTTTCTTTTTCTTTTTCTTTCTTTTTCACTTCTTTTTCAAATAAGTGTTTGCTAAGGGACTAGCAAAGTTAAGTATAGGGGGGTGATGAATACCCATTCATCACTCTTTATTCTTATATTTTAGCTACAAAAACCTTTGCAAATGCATGTAGATATATGTAAATAAAAATAATTACCAAAAGCATGCATTGTGAAAAAAACCTATAATTAGCATGTTTTTGTGCAAAAATAAAAGAATAAAGATCAAAAAGAAAAAGAGGGAAATATTTAGAATAAATATTGAGCAACCTAACCCAAGGGAGGGCTCAGCATAGGCCTGACCGCATAAAAGCCAAAGTAGAGGGAGATAGGAGCTCAGGTGTAAATATTTGTGTAAATACATAAAAAATTTATTTTCCTCACCCAAAAATATGCTTGTAAATATTTTTACAAAATAAAAGTTAAAAATCAAAAAAATAGAAAAATTAAAAATACAAAAATACCTTGTACATATGCCATGTATATAGATGTACATATCTATTTATTTTACCAATGTATATAAATAATAAAAATAAAATAAAAACACTCTTTTATTCCTTATTTTATAATGTAAATAAATAAAATATAAAATAAGGATAAAATTGTAAAAAAATAATAATTAAAAATCAAAAATCAAAACCCCACACATTGTATATATACCTATATATAGTACATACAATGTAAATACCTTATTTTTATTTCCAAAAATTAATTAAAAATCACAAAAAATAGAAAAAAATAAAATAAAAATATTTTATGTTTTGAGTTTTTGCAAATTCGGCCCCTAGCTACCCTTATTTGTCACTTCAAGATCCTGCCACGTGGCCGAATCCCATTGGGTCCTGGGGATGTTGACCGCCCGGTCAACTACCCCCCAGGACCACCTTCCGCGGATATGAGCGCCCGACCCGATTTCTCGCAATTATACCCGCTCGATCCGACACCCATTTCCCTAAACCCCGGATCCTACTTCTTCTCCTTGCATCCGACATGCTCGCCGGAGCCCTTGCCTCGGGATCCGCGCTTTCCATTGCCCTACCCGGCCAGCCCTAGTCGGACCTGCACCCACTTAAATACCGAGCTCCGCCACCTTCCCACGCATCTTTGGCTAATCCGCTCCACCCCCAGTAACCTCCAGTGCTCGAGCGTGAGTGACAGCTCGCTCCAGGTGCTGTCGCAGCGAGGAGAGGGGCCGGATACCACTGATCCGGCGAGTTAGCACCGCCGTGCTCCGCCCAGAGCAGGAGCTCGAGCCTCGGGAGGAGACGACCCTTGAGGCCACGACCGGGAGCTTCACCAGCTCCAGCACAGTCCATTCACCCACTCAGGTAATCGTTTAGCTTAGCCATTTAGCCTAATTTCTATTTTGCCCCAATTCGCGCCGCCGTCAAATTTCGCTGATTCCGACCACCTCACACCTCCATTCGATCCTCGGAATCCATCGTCACCTCCGCCTTCCTCCCGCGCACGTTCTCCGCACCTCCATTCAACCCAGCTCGCACAGGAGCTGGGGATTCGAGTTCCTCTGTCCATTGCATTGCCGGAGCTCGACCACTTCGCTTCCCCGATCACCTCCACGACGCCTAACGGGATCGAGGCACTTTGCCCTCGACCCGCGAGTCTCCTGGTCTCCTTTGCAGGTCATTGCGAGCCCATCTGAGGGCCTGAGTCATCCAGGCCAGGAGCTTCTCCTCCGCCGACCTCGCCGGACCTCTCCAAGGCTCGTCTGGGTCATCGGAGCCTACCATCAGCCGCGGAGCGTCAGCGCGGAGCTTCTCCGATCTCCAGGAGCGGCAGACGAGGACCACCGCGTGCACGGAGGGCCGGCGAAAGTCGCCGGCGACTAGTTCTTCCAGGATCCTCGCCGACCGTCAGATTGACCTCGGCGCTCCAGATTACATCGTGACCGTCCATCCACGGAGCTGCACCAACCGTCAGATCTCCCGAGGATCGATCTCAGCCGTTAGCTACTCGAGGGTTTCGTCCACCAACGCACCACAGCCGTCCGATAGACACGTGGAGAGCCCTCAGCCGTTCGATTAGGCCCACGTTTTCGAAGATAAAGGCGTCGTCGTCCAGAGCCGTCAGATCAGCCACGCGTCACTCATCCGGCCTCCGATATTTAATAAGGGGTAAATTGTCTTAGGCCCTCTTTTCTTTTATGCATTTAGTGTTAGTACTGTAAATATTTTTCGTATTTTAGTTACGTTTGGACAATTGCACAATGGACCCTGAGCTTTAGTTTATTTGCATTTATACCCCTGTATGTGTGAGCCACGTGCTTCGTCACGTGTATTTTTGGGTTATTTGCATCCGATGCCCTTGTAGTTCTGATGGTTAAGGAATGAATGAAACTTTTTAAGTAATTGCATTTACACCCCTGTGCGTTGTGGTTTTACGCATGTGCGTTTATTTTTGGGTTATTTGCAGTTGAGGTCCTCGGACTTTTGGAACGTGTTACCAATTAGTCCCCGAACCTTAGTTTTATTACATATAGGTCCCTGAGTGCCCCAGGCACGCGCCTCGCGCGTGTTTTGCTCGGTATTTTGCACCGGGACCCCCAGAACTTTGGGTATTTGCACTTTGGTCCCTGTGCACAGTGCCCTCTTGTCATTTTCGAATAAAATATCAAATCACTTCCAAATCCAACGAAAATTTGACACATGGCTCCTGCCATGGTGTAAGATTTTTGTAGATTTTTGAGGACATTTCTAATCTTGTTTGCTATTTTTAAAAATTCAAAAACCTCTATTTTTGGCACTGTTTAAATTGAAAAATCACAAAAAAATATAAACACTCCCCTAAAAATTCTATAAAAATTCGGTACTGTTTATTTCGTGTTCCTTGATTTTCTAGCCAATTTTGGCTATTTTTCATCACTGAAAACCTATAAAAACTTAAAAACTCTCAAAAACCCATAAAAATTCTAATAAATACATTAAAAATCCAAAAACAATAAATCTGGTACCTAAATTTTCCTTATTTCATCTATTTTATAGAAAAATTACCTCCAGGCCTTTTTGAGGTCCTTAGGTATTTTATCTAGGGACTTTGGGCTTGGCTGGACAGTACCTTGCATTTTCGCCACTGTTTGATTTTTAGAAATTAAAATAAATATCAGAAAAATCTCAAAAATTCACCAAAAACATAAAAAAACATAAAAAACATAAAAATATTTTTGTTTGAATTTTTGCTTGATTTTTGATGCATTGAATAATTTGTCAAAGTTTGCTTGTTTTTGCTTTTCTTATTTTCTTCACATATTAAAAATCCAAAAAAATTTAAAAACAATTAAAACCACTAAAAATGTTTTCCCTTTTTCTCTGATTATTTTTGACTACTTCGTAGGCCACGCGGCCAATCCGTGCTCCTTGAGTTCGACCCTGGGAGCTATACCAGGTTAAACACATAGCAGGACCGCTTCCTTGCTTCGATTGATTTGATTTTTCGTAGTGGTTCATTTTTCTTGATTGACTCGTCCGAGTGATCGAGGTCGCAACGACCTATTTTCTGTACCTTTACCTCTGTCGCTTGGGTCCGTCATCAAGAACGCGATAGGGAGTGAAATGGAGGTGAAAGTGAGTCGGGAAACAGTCGAGAGCACGGTGGCGAAGTCACCGGAGCAGAGCTCCGGCGAACTTCGATTTGGCTAATCTACCCTATGCTACTGAACTAAAGGCGTAATAAAATGCAGAAATAAAATGCGGGAATAAAAATCTACCTAGAGAGGTAAACGCGCAACTCTTATACCTGGAGAAACTCCAGGGAGCGGGACGACTGCCAGAGCACCGCCGTGGGCGCATCTCCTTCCTCCGCGAGCTTCCACAACCATCAGGGGACCTCCAACTGTCACCTGGATGCACGCGTGGCCGACGGTTGGGGCTCTAGGGCTAGGGAAATGGCCAAAAAACTCGGAAGAGGGAGATGGGGTTATTTATAAACAAGGATGGCGCCCTTATTGATCGGCAGATATCGGAGAATCTAGGCTATGTACAGGCAATCCAAATGAGTGGCGTGAATGTACAAGGAACGGGGCGTAAATCTCGTGAAGTGATGGAAGGTGATGGAGCTATGTATCGAGCGGGAAAAATGGAGGAAAAAGGGGGATTGGATGGTTCTGATGGGAGTCAGAGGCGCAGGGGGAGTTGACCGGAGGTCAACATTCCCTGGCCTATGATTGGTCCACGTCAACCAATTATTGACCTATTTATTAATCGTAATAAATGAATTAACTAGATTTTGCTTATAAAATAAAAAATATTTATTAAATGATGTAGTATTTATTTATGATTTTTATTTATTTTTTTGATGTATTTTATTATGGGTTTATTTTAATAATGTATTTATAAGTGTATTTATTTTTATTTTGTTTATTTTTATTTTATTATTTTATAATTTTATTTTATAAAATTATAACTTATTTTTGTGAGTGTGAGGATATTTTTATTTAATTTTTATGAGTTTATTTACATTTTTAAATAAATAGGTGTATGTATAAGTAGGTATACTTATAGGTATTTTACCTATATACTATATATACTTTATTTATTTAATATATTTTCTTGGTTTTTGTTTTGGATTTGTATTTTTAATAATTTATATGTGGTGTTTACAATATTATAAAAAATATAGATGAATAAATAATAAAAGAATAAAATCCCTTTTTACTTATATGCATATATAGCATAGGTATTTTGCCTATGTATTGCATAGACTTTTTTTATTTTACAAATTTGTTTTGGTTTTATTCTAATTTCAATATGTACATTTATTATATACATTATTTACAAAATTCTAAAATATAAATTTGTAGAAATAATAAATAATGAATAGAATGAATATTTTAATCAGGTAGACTGTACAATGGGGGCCAAAAACCTAACTTTCACAGATGAACTCCAAAAATTATGAAACCAATTTTATTAAATAGTTCTTGGAAATCTATATACAATTAAATGTGAGTTTGGTGGATTTTGAGTTTTTATTTGCAAGATATGGGTCTGTGAAATTGAGATTTTGGCTTTTTATTCTGGGTATAAAATGTACATTGTGTATCATTTTTGTACAAACTCAATTTTGTATTTTTATTTATATTATTATCTACAACTTTCATGTACAAAGTTTCTTTCTTTGATGAATGAATAATTATATTCAAAATAGGTGTCAAAAATGCATAAATAAATGAATAAATAAATGAGGTATTTATTGTACTATTGGCCCTTATCTCCCCCTACTTTATTCCTTGTCGACCAATTCCATTTTGGACTTGGTCTCGGGGTTAGGGTCATAAAAGGCTTGCAATATTTTATTCCTTTTTCTTTTCTTCTCTTTATTCTATAATTTTGGCATTAAAAACCTTGTTCTATGTACAATAAATACAATAAATAATGAATGCTATTATGTACAAATTGAGGCTATTTTCATGCATTTGCTGGGGTTTTTAAGGCCAAAATGATAGAATAAAGGTGATGAAATGGAGATTCATCAGGCTCTAGCCCAGCCCTTGTTCCTCCTCCTATGACAGTGGAGAAGGGAATTGAAGAGTCCATGATGACTTATGCCCTGGTATCAACCCATGGTTGTACGACCATGCTACGGGTGAGAAATCACGATGTCGATCTTAGTGCCATGATTGGCCACTTGAAGCGACAACCCGAGGTTGGTGATGACCTCAGCCCAAACCCTTCGACCTTCGACAATCTAGTCTTGAAGTTTTCATGTTAGCTTAGGTTCAAATTTTATTTTGTCTCCTTTAATTTTTAGTTGATCGTACAGATCTTGTCACCCAATGTGAATCCATCTCCAACCTCTACCATGAATCAATGGTTTGCGCAGGAAGTTCTGCTCACCAATTCTCTTCTCCAGAACCATAATCCATGTTGCCCCTTTTCCTATATTGACATGGTGGAGGAACCCATTAGGGTCTCCATCTCCAGCATCCGAATGACCTTCCACTCACCTAATCGTCACTTGCACACATTTGCATGCTTCGGCTATATCACATTAACTTTTTGCTGGTGCGAATGATCAGAGCTCATTCAACATCCTCGATCCAAATCTTCTTCTCCGATGATTCTCCGCCGAACCAGTGAATCTGACACCCTAAGCATACAAAGATCCATGCATTGTCTTTGCAAGACCAACTGGAAGTTTCCTCGATCCTCAAAGCATCTTCTAGAGTGTGGAGGAGGAAAAGATAGACCGTCGGAGCCTAGTCATTGCTCCGTCGCACGTGGAGGAGGATGGATGACCAATACAATAAGTTATCATACGATTAGGAGGATCAGATGGCTCAGATGTGTCCACGTTCCCCACTGCTAGCACACAACCTCGGGTCCATCCCTCCTCGGTCGAGGAGTAGAACTGCACCACATGTACTCCAAGCATGTGTCACGTACAAGCCTCATGTCGAGCCTAAGCCAAGCATATGCAGTGTGCGTGAGGTGGGGGTAATTTGCAACGTTGCACCGCTAAATCCTCAAATTTGCAAGCAAGTCCCTCTAGGGAACGTGCCTCACGTGCGCCCATGTGGCTTTTTGCATGTTTGCTCCGTCAGGTCTCCTTTACTACGTTCATGCCCCTGAGCATGAATATTTATTCAAGATAAGGATCTGTGGATTTTATTATTACATGTATGCCCCTACCATGGACCTATTTGTGATGATTTGTGATACTTTATTTATGTTAGTATGCCATTTATGCCCTTGGAATGTTTATGTAGTAACTTGAGCATCTGAACTGCTTTTGATGTGCTTTAAATTCCATTATGAAGCTAATCTTATTCTCTTTGATATGACGAACTATTGAAAGACATGTTCTCTCGTATTCACATTGATAAAAATGCAATGTATTCACTTTAGCTTCATTTTGTATATCAATTGGACTTCAATTTTATTTATATGTATTTCTTGAGTTAAAAATTCATCTAGGAACATATTTCATGTAGTTGTAAACATGTTTTATAGTTAATCCACTCTCTTGCATCTTGTTCGTATTTAACTTGCATAAAAATCAAATAAAAACTACATACATGCATTATGTTTTATGTCTTGCATAGTTATGTATCATTTGAACTAGATAATGTAATAAATCACTTAATTTAGATATTAATAACTTGATTAATTACATTGGGAGCGTGTGTCCCTGAGTTCGACCCTGGATTTATCCAGGTTAAAAAAATTAAATTGAGCAACTCTCACAGAGATCCTCGCTCGGTTCTGATCGATGTGTATTTATCTGTATTATAATGAATGACTATTGAGATAGCCAGATACACGTTGATCAGTCATAAGAACGTGATGGTTGGATGGTGGTAAAACGACAATGGAAACATTTGTATGTTGACGAGAGATGGCGTTGGGGATATGATGGCGAGAAAGAGCATTGGGGGAATAAATATAATAGAATATTTCTTAACATGGCCTAGGTTTAAAGAAATCATAGCTCGTTCCATCTCATAGACGGTCAAACTAACGAAAGGGCACAACTCCTCACGATGAAAAAGATAGGGATACAAGTGTTATTGCAAACAAAGATATGAGGAAAAGTAGAACTGTAAAAGATCTGAAGAGCATGTGTAAAAATCCATGATATTTTAATTTTCCTTGCATTGGAACATGATCCCACCATCCAAATTGGGAAAATTAAGGTTGTATTTGTTAGCAAGTTATACATTTATCCATCAAGAGAGGAAAGGGGAAGATGGGAGGAAGGAGTTAATGTTGAACAAGTCAAGCAGTACCAAAGAACATTGGAGAAAATAGAATAGCAAGTCTCCAACAAAATCTATAAAAAACAAAATAAGTCATAAACAAGGAGAGAAGACCATCTATATGCTATAAGAGCAGTCCATAAAGAGTGGCCCGCGTAAGTGTTGGCACTCCACTCAAACAACAAAAGGGAGATCACAATCAGCATGAAGCAACATTTAGATGAGGGGGCACGATGAAGGATCATCGTCTTGGTCCACTTGCCCAAGAGACCTACAAGTACCAAATTATAAATCTCTCGAAAATCAAGAAGAAGCAATTTAAGCCATGGAATAATCTCTATGGAGTTTCTAAAATAATTTTATAAAATACGGTTCCATCTTTCTTTTGGGGAAAACCACAATATTGGTAGTCCCCAAGCACAAATTTCAATATAGGGAATAGAGGGAGTACGATGATAGAATGATTAGATTTGAGGAGAGTGAAAAATGGTTATGATATTATCATCAAAGGGCAGATCTACTTGCCAATATAAAATCTCTGTGTTTGAGCTTGTTTAGAGTTAGGATGTTATCATGCAAAAAGGATCCACAAGAAGACTGATACTTCAGGTGGAAAGAATTTAAGATCCAATGAATTGGAAAAAAAGATCTTTGATCATGCCATTTGCCAAAAAAAATGGCAGCACTTTTTGGTAGAAAATGGTATTCTTAAGTCACAAGTGGATATACAAGGTTCATTCTTTTGAATTTGTGTTTGGATGCAAATATGTTAAATTGGTGGTGCATCTTTTTTTTTATATGATAAGTTGGTGGATAATTTTTTTTAATTTATTATTTAGATGGAAGGTTTTTTATTATGGAGTTTTTTGTGACATGATTTTATTCGAGTTTGGTGATGATCGGTTGGTAATTATTTTTAAAATAAATAAATGATATCATATGTATGTGAGTGTAAATTTTTATGTGGTCATGTCATTTCATTTATTTTACGTTTCAATTTTGCTTGTATACAATCCAAAAGCACCTCCCATTGTATTTTACAGAAATTACAAAATCATATATCATAGTTGTCTATTGTTGTTCTTTAATATAGGTATAATATTAAATATTTTATATATACCGCTAGATGTAGAATTTTGGATTTATAACCAATATGTTCCATTCATAAGATCCAATTGAATAGATCCAATTATTTAATTGATGAAAAAAATTAAAAGATCATAAAATTTAGAATAGTTATTGTGATCATGTTGATTTATTTTTATATACATGTCCTTATATCTATATAAACTACAAAAAATACATGGTCTCTGTCCAACTCTATTGGTTAAAGTGTTTGTGCAATCAACTACCATGAAAATTTATAAAGATGAAGAATCATAACATGATGGTGATAGGCCACCTCTCATGACTAGCGAAGAGGAAAAATCATTAAGAAAAGGGCATATGGAACCTCTCCTGGCTTCCTCTCTCTTCCATGTATATGTTATGTCTTGTGTCTTGGTGCATAGGCAATCCTTTTACCCCTATATAAATATCCTAAGTATAATAAGTATAATTCTCAACTTTCATTTCTCTACAAGGAATTTACATGGAATACAAAGTCCAATATTATTAGGTCTATGATCATGATTTCTTTAGGTTCCCTTATCCTTGTGATTAACTCTTAATTTTAACAATGCCCTCCTTGAAATGAATTTCATCATGATCTCCACATCGTTTTGAGTCTACTCTAGTACGTCCTCATTATTTGCAAGCTCCTCTCCCAAGATTTTACGGTCTTTAGATGTCAAGGCCTATTTTTTTTACTACCTCAACGTGTCTCCTTTTAGATGTCACTCGTCTCTTGTAACTAGGATTGGGCGTTATTTGGGTCAACCTCGAATAACCCACCAAAACCATTGTAAATGGTATAAATGGATTAGGTTATTTGGGTTTTGGATTGGATTGAACCCAATCCATAATATTTAATTAATTTATGATTTGATTGATGGGTTTGATGCAATGCACCCGACCAACCCAAAAAATCTGAAGTGTATTATTGGGTTGAACTTAAATAACCTACCCATAGAATAAATTTAAAAAATTAATTATCATTGGACATTGTACAGTTGTACCTTACCCATAAAAAATAAGAGAAACCCATGTTGTACATGTACATGAGTACATCCGTGACCCTATTGCCCTATTGGTATTGGCATGTGATTCGGCCATTGGCCCATTGCCTGCTCATAAAAGTAATACGAGATGATGCTTTCCAATCGGATTTTTTAAAGTTTGATTTTGACACAATCTTGGTCCAAATCAATTACCCTAATAGCACTACCCAATTTAATTTGATTGGGTCACGGGTGGTCATTTTCTTATCCCAAACCGAATTCAACCCGAATTTTATTGACCCAAACCATCCAAATCGATCGAATGTCCACCCCTACTTGTAACTAGATAGAGTGTCATCATCCTAGAAAGTGAATTACACTCATTTCTCTTTCTTGCACATTCATGCAATGATATGCCAACAACATCTTTTTATCTTCTTATACTGCTCGCTCGATGTGACACAAAAGCTCCATCATATGTCATGATCATCACCTCAAGCTTATACACCAAATTCAACATCCTCATTCTTCGCATCACCGTGTGTACTCCTTCAGTTGGGTTGAGGACTCCCCCTCCAATGATAGCTCGATGTCCTTGTGGGCATCCCCATTGAAATAATTCCTCTTTGTTATAGGTGTGTGTCTAACATCTCTCGGAGCTTATCATGTCATGTAGAACATGCTAAATTGTGTCTCTTCGACTCATGTTGATGTGGTGAATCTCCCCACTTTCCATCATGACTATGTCATTAACACATAGTTGGTATATATCGAACTATGAAATGGATAAGCATACATAAGATCAACATGTTGAGTGCATAAGCTATCCTAACCACTGTCTCTATTTAGCATGCTATCAAGTCTCCCCTATTGATGATGGTAGAATGCTCTTTGTATAGGTATGAAAACATACCCTCTTCTTTCCTTTATCCTTCTAACATCACAAACAAATCAATAATCATGTGATCTTTCTTAACATAATAGAAGCATCTTTGCAGACACTCATGCCTTGGATTGACCTTCAAAACCCTTTCTCTCTTGATCTATATGTTGGAAATGCGAGCCCACGGTGAGCCATTATGCAATAAATGTTATTGCACATATCATTCCCTGATCTGAAATGTAGAATGAATAATTTGTATAATAGATCCCTTAGTACAATTAGGGTTATGTACCATGGCCATCTTAATAATCATGCAGCTGTTGATTCAACTATTGAATCATAAGGGCTGGTGCTTGGATGAATATCTAAAGAGTTAGACTGAGGACTCATCAAGCACCGTCAAATGATTATTAAGAGATGATCTCCAGCCTGAGTAGGAGATGGCAATCCTTATCTCTTTAGGTTGATATCTGACCGGCCTCTTGATGCAGGTCCTCTGCATAGGAATAGGGATTCGGAGGTGTCGGATTAGTTAGGTCAAAGAGTTGACTTAACGAGATCGAGATAACCAAAGTCCTATATCGTATGTTGTCATGATATAGGCACGCATCCTCTGACCGGAGACAGATGTGTTACTATATGTCTGAGTGTGTACATTTGGCAGACCAATAGGTTGATGACCTAATCAAGGTCTATACACCGGCGTGCTGGTGTGCACATAAGGGCATATGAGTAATACGATCTCTCAAAGGGATCATACAGGTTCAGTTACTGAACCGGAAGGCATGAGCTCACTCATGAGATATTGGGAAGAATCAAATTCCATGCGCATGGTCGTCTCGCTTTGGAAGCTTGACTGAATTTGTAGGTTTGATATATACTTTTAGTATATGATCAAGACCTAGGTATGATATACACTTTTTGAAAGTGTATGATCGATACCAACTCCCAATGATCGAATGAGAAACTTACTAATAAAACCATGAAGTAGACAGTATAAAGTTGATCCAATACTTCGGGTTTAATCTGAGTCTTCCAGTATGCAGGATGTACAGGTATTGGGAATACCTGAGGGTGATTTGATCATAAACGATTGTATAACCATGACGCTTCCATTCCTAGGGAGTAATGAAACGGGTCTGGATTTTAGTGACTCCTCTCAGTAGAGAAGCGATCTGATCTTGGTCCAAGTGTTGGACATTGATCTGAATGTGATTCAGATACAATGAGAAGATTAGATCTACGGTCTTGATTTAATCAAGCATCTATGGGAGGCCCGCGATCTGGATTTGAGATATGATCTCAATATCCATGTCACTATACGTGGAACAATACAATCGCCCTGTCCTTATCTCCAAGTATCAGAGGAATAATAACATTATTCTTAAATGGTTTAAGAATAATTCCATAAGATCTAAGCAAAGAGAAGTTGATAATTAAATGTGATTTAATTATCATGATGTATGAGAAATTATCCAATATGATTAAATGTGATTTAATTATTACGGATAAGAATAATGTGGATAGTAATATCCAATTATTCATAATATGTTATAAATGTGATTTATAATATATTAGAGAGAGTTAAATATAATTTATATTAGTAGATTAATTATTAATGTGTATTGGATACACATTATCTAATTAATTGAAAATGTAAATTACATTTTGTTTTGGGTTGTGAATATGATTCACAATATTCCAATGTCAAGATTGCCCTCCCCATATGGGAAGAGGGGGGCGGCACCAATTCCTTTATGGAATTGGTGGCCGTCCACTTCTCCTAATGGGGAAGGTGGATCTCATTTGTTTCTTCACTCCTTATTTGGTTGGTTTAATTTGGTATTAATATATATTTGATTTATCAAATATATTTCATCAAAATTAAATCACAAATTGTTGATTTTACCAACAACAATCTTGACCATTGGATTGACATAAATCAATCTCATCCATTGATTTTATATGTCCCATGGATTGAGATCCATGGATCCCAAAATCGTATAAATAGAGAGGCATATCATGCTCTCTCTTGACATATGCTATTGTAGCAAACTCTCTCTCTCTCTCTCTCTCTCTCTCTCTCTCTCTTTTCTCATACTCGACAGCCCTATATCTCCTTCTCTTCTTGGTGGCCGTCCACCTTGGTTGAGAGAATCGTCGAGGCCCGCGCCATCGTGCTGCCGCTTCGACTCTCTGCGGTTCTTCGTCTTCTTGGAGTGCTTCACTCACGAAGGAGACGTTTGATCTCGTGCGACGAGATCAGGAGCAACCGTGCTTGGATCAACTTGGATTGCGAGGACACTGCGACTCATCACCGCGCTCGCAAGCCGTTACTCCGACGATCGGACTTGAGACAGGAGGTCTCTTTTCGTAGAGACTTGATCAACCACGCTTCAAGAGGTATTGCATTATACATGCTGTGGTTATAGATGAAACGATTTGAGAATGGTTCTCGGATCATGTGGTTTCATCGGATTAAAAATTTTTAAATTCCGCTGCACCGAACGACTAGTACGACTAGTCGTTCTTCATCGTATTCGATACGACGATCACGCTTCCGTGATGTGCTTGAGGATAATTTCCATATCCTTCACTATAATGTATGCTCGTTATTGTCATCACATGACATTCATAATTAGTTTCCTAATATGCCAAACTTTCGTTGAAACTTATCCATATATAGTAAAGTATTTGTATCATTCAATGTCATGATCTCATTGTCATAAAGCAATGTCATCACATGATATGATGTAAGAATATAGAATATTACTCAGTGAGATCAATGTATTAGTTAATTCTTTGGGCCTTAATTGCCTCACAGAGAGGGCATTTTTGCTTTTATACATGGTTGAGTAATCCTAGATTCAGACAGGCTTACCATCACGAGAGATTGCAACCTGATCTCGGGTCTCTATCAGTTTATAAACAGTGAAAACTGCATCCCAATGATGTGGTTAAGAAACTATAGATCTATATTAATCAAAGTTGATAAGGATCGTGGACCTTTGTTAGTTAACAATAATGAGGAATACATGGTTGCTATTGCTGCATACGATGTAAGTAGGTGAGATCGCTAACATGACCGAGCATTTTTTATCCTTTATAGACTGTCAACAAATGATATCATATGTTTATCAATAGGATACACAAGGTGGTTGAATTTGACTTATTAAGGGTTAATGTTTCATTTTCGGTTGGTTTGATTTAAACCTCTATTTGACCATTTTTTAAGGGGATGTAAACCATACAAGCTTCAACCTTGTTTGAACTTGGGTGCTCGACTCTTGTATTTGGGTGCTCGATCTGTGATCTTGGGTGCCTGATTATGTGAGTTGGGTGATCATCTTACGGGTTATATTCCGACACGTGTTGTGTGATGCACGCGACACTTAACAATATGCCCAATTCCTATTGCATTATCTCCAACTGACCGATGTTCTCAACATGTTGGTTCCTAGTAGTAAGATTACTACCTTATACTCAATCATTTTCAATAGACAGAAATCAATTCATACCAAAATCTCGCAATCACACACCTGACGAAAACACTACAAAGTTACAAACACACATAATCCTTAGCAAATCCAATTAATTCGGTCACTTTGACTCACACACATCTCATGCACACTGCATGTGACCATCGTTTTAGGCGTACAAGTCTATAGCAACTAACTAACTGCTTTCTACTGCCCAACTTCTCGAATCACCAACAATGAAATCGTATTGAAAGTCCCGCAAATCTCGCGATAAAAAATAAGCACTCAAAAGAAAGTACTGCTCGATTCCCTTTAACATCCACACCATATAGTCTTTCCCCAATGAAACTCTAAACTTCCAACAACCAAGCAACGGCAAAATCTTGGTGATCAACCTCACACACACTAATTACTTAAACCCTAATTTCTCCAATCAACAGACATTGACCCACACAAAAACGAGATGTCGTAAAGGCACCAGCTCCTTGCTGATGAGTTAGTTAAGCCACCACTTGAGCTCGGTGTCGTGCTGCCCACCACTGTGGAAGCTCATGAAGACATGAAGGAAGTTTAATACTTCGCACCACGGAAACACAAAAAATAGCAAACAATTTGCAATTATAGCGAGCTCATCACATGAACAAAGATTTCAACATAATAAAAACATTATGCACAACGAGATTATGATATTAAGGAGATGATTTCCGAAAAAACTATCATATATTCTCATGAATATTAAGAAGAGATCAGGATTACCTCTTGAAGCATGAGTCACTACGAAAAGGGACCTCTCGAATAAAGTATAATCTGCAGACGCTTGTCTCGCAGGCGCAATGATGATTCATGTAGAATCCAACAAACTCAAATGTCAACTTCTCCACATAAAATGGAGATCAATATGATCTTTATATCATGATCTTGTCATACAAGATCACATCCTTCTTCATGTACTAGAAGTACCATGAAGATGGCGATCTTCTCTTGCGATGGAACAATCCAACCAAGAGATGGAGAGAGGTAATATGGTGGACGACCAAGGGGGTCTTGGAAAGATGTGTGGACGACCAAGGCAAGTCTTGGACTCTTTTTTATATCTTTCTTTCAAGAACTCGGGCATGTTATGTTGCTGGGTTGGACAGGGTTGGGTTGAGGTACACCGGTGTACCTCTCCTTCCAACCCTCTCAATCCTCCCCACAGTTAGGGCTGCTAATTGAATTGAATCATTCGGATTCGATTATGATTCGTTCGATAATAATTCTAAAATAATTCGATTCGAAGTGAGTTGAATTGAATATGAATTCCAATTATGGATTCGATTCCCAAACGAATTGAATTTGAATTAGCTTGAATTCGTTCGAAAAAAATTCGATTTGATTCGATATATATATGTATATTATATTTATATACATATATGCATACATTCATGCAAACATATAACACTGCCTTTATTTATCAATAAGCTTACATTCTTCTATATAAATATGAGTACCTTATGGTAGATTTTGCAAAATTCTCATAAAAATATTAAAAAAGTACAATTCCCTCAAATGTGTATCCCCCATTCACGCTTTTGGCCCACTCAGCCTTCCCATTTGATCATTTCTCATGCATAGGCTGACCCTTTCTCATTTCCCACGCCGCGCACAAGCGCACCCCTTCCCATTTCTCACAAGCGCACAAACCCTTCCCCTTCGTACTCCTCTCCTCTCTCCCACACGACGCATAAAAAAAACCCTAGCCCTCAACGGCGCCGTTCTCCGCCAACATCGACGCCCCCTCCATCCAACTCAACCCGTCCTCTTCTTTGCGATCTCAGACTCGACTCGTCTCAAAGCTTCGCCGCCTTCTCGTATTGACGGCCTCGTCTTATTAGCAAATAAGGTCAATCTCCAATGCTTTGATTCTAGTACCACAAGAGATTCTGATTGATCGTCCTTGTGTTGGGTTTTCATGGAATTTTTATTTCGGGTTTCCGCGTCGCCTCGAGGGGATCTTATCGTCTTGCTGCGTGTTTCGACGTGGGGTTTTTTTATGCTGATTATGTTCTATTGAAAAAAATTGGCTTCCTGTTGAAAAATTCGGCTTACATGTTACAATTATGTGCTTTGTTCTATGTCTATTGCACGTCCCATTCCATATTATTTGCAAATGATATATCATAAGAAGCCTTGTGGCTCTGAGTGTTAGAATGATTTTGTAGAAAAGTAGCCCTGTGGCTTTGCATTAGGAAACAATGTCAGTGGAGAGGCAGTATATAGGTTTAAAAAATCTACTTCAGAGCAGCTTCAGATTCTTGACTGAAAATAAGAGTTGACATAGTGCACATGTTTACTTGTTGTGGTGATCCACTGGTATCTGCGTGTACCCGTTACCCACCGGTGATCCCCGGAATTATGATTTTGATTTTAGCCATGTATGAACGATATGGGATCATGGGTTCAGGTTCATGATTTGAATGTTTATCGTTGCAGGTGAATATTGCGGGGAGAAGAGAACGGCAAGAGGACCGATGCGGGGTAAATACTACTGATTGTAGATGACGTTTGTTGCAAATAAAAAAGGCTTTTGGTTGATTAAATGTGTTTTTATTTTTCTAGAATGTATGTGCATTAGAAATTAATTTATTACAATGAGAGATTATCACCATGCAATTGTTAATGAAGTACGACTTATGTAATACTACCCTTTTCTTATTATGCATTTCATATTATATCTTGAAATACTACCCTTTTCTTAAAGTTTTTAACTTATCCTGCTATTTTTACTATTAATGCACACTTATACTCGTTAATTAACATTCTTGTTACTTTAAATGTATATAACTTGTAAGGTAGACCTCTTCTCAACATCATACCCTCTTTTTTCCAAAAAATATTATCAAATAAAATTTCAAATTCGATATAAAATGAATCGAATCTGAATATTTGAAACTCATAATGAATTGAATTTGAATTCAAATTAATGAATTCGGTTAAAATTCGATTCGAGTTCGGATTCGAAAAAATTATAATGAATTAAATCTAAATCCATATGGATTCGAGTGTATTCGATTCGATTAGCACTCCTACCCACAGTTTACTATTCACAGGGGTACAATTTACTATTCACAGGGGCACCCCATCCCAACCCAACCCAGTCCAACCCAGCAACCAAACAGGCCCGGAGAAATGGAATTATGGAGTTGAAGATGTGTTTGGGAGAGAGGTGATGCCCTCTCTTCTATAGGTGAGGCGTCTATGGGGAGCTCTCTCTCTTCTCTTGGATGGTAGATCAAAGGCAAGGATTAAATACTTGTACTTCAAGAAATAGGACTTGATTTCTCCTTTAATTAACATCCAAAATAAAAGCAATAAATAATACCAGAATAGGAGAGCTCAATATCATTAGGATTCATAACCCACATCTATGCTTCTCCAAGCATGGATGCCCACCTTATCCTATTTGGTTGTTGTTTATTTCATTGTCTTCGTGATAGTCTAATTATCAACATTAAGAATTTATGAGAATATCTTCGTAACTTATGAATCTCATTTGTAAACCAAAAAAATGTAAATCTAATTTACAATTAAATTCCAATACGAATCACATTCACATAAGTTCCTTGATATAATTATATGAATCAAATTAATTTGAATATTAATTAAAGTGAATCACTGTTCATATTGATTAATGAATACTATATGTGAATCATATTCACAAAAATACCCTTGTAGAAATATAATTATGACAATAACAATTATTGTCTCAATTTCGACATCACACACAGTATGAGTCATAATCCAATTAGGACTCGTGAGTCACAACTGTAGATACTTGAAAATAATGTCGGAGAGATCATACTATCCTCGTAATAGTAACATGAAATTCGTATAACTATCAAATTTCAATTTTTAAATCGCTTTTGGTGAAACGTAATACACTCTATCTTCGAGCTTGAGCTGAAGAGATCACGATCTATGGGAGTTCAATGAAACACGCTACACTCTCCATGAGCTCAATAAATGATGAGAGTGATGAATTCAGCTTCCAAATCCATTGCTAATCATTGTCCAAATCATTTGACGCTTAAAAACGAGCTTAATAAGCGAGTTGACCTCCATTTTCATTACCACTTCTCTTTCCAATATTTGGACATTGAAATTAGAATTGGAATTGTTTCCAATGAGATGATAATTAATCCAATCAATTCTCTTATCATTAAACTATGTAATTGATTCACTAAAATTCATATGGTTTCATCACTCCCTCGGAATAGAAGTGTCATGGTAGATGATCTATTAAGATAGCTTTAACTCAAAGTATTCCCAATACTCCTTCACCATTCATACTGGAAGACCATGATATATATGAAGCTCAAACTCTAGGTTGACTAACTCCTTCGAGACATATCATTATATTTCTCAACCAATAATTAGATGATAATATTAATTATATATTTTTCAAAAACATATATTAATTCTCGAACTTATTTCTTATATTAGAAAAAAGAAGACCATGCATGGAACTCTTTATGACCCCAAAATATCTCATGAGTGAGCTCTATCTCTTGATTCATCAAGTATGAACATGTATGATTCCTTTGAGAGATCATGCTTTCACATATCCTCACATGTACACCAACTCATCGGTATATAGACCTTATATCTTCTACCTAATGATCTATCTAATGCACACATTTAGACATATAGATGTATGTATGTCTTTGGTCAGAGAAATGTGTGATTGATCGTGACAGTTACGATTCAATATTTTTTATATCAACCTCATCAACTCAACTCTTTGACTTGACTATTTCGAAACCCCCGAGTCACTATTTCTATCTAAAGGATCTGCATCAAGAAGTTTATTGGAAATCAATCTATAGAGAAATATTGTCATCTCTTTCTCATTCTGGAGATCGTTATTGACTATGTACAATAATCAGTATGACCACGATACATAACCCTACTTATACAAAAGGGACTTTAATTTAAGTGCATTCACAAGCATTCATTTTAGATGGACATGAGAACGCAATAACTTATATTGCATTAATGGGCTGCCATCAGTTGTTCATGTGCAACTCTTAATTTTGTATTTATTACATGCCGGTCAAAAGATCTTTTGTGGCAATGTTTGATAAGAGGATCAACAACATTGTCAGTAAAGGCAACAATGGCGATGGTGATATCACCATGCTTTTTGTATCTATCGAATAATGTGATATTTCCTCTGTATTTACTTCTTTGATACCTTCGAGGTCCTTTGCTTGTGTTATGGCACACGTGTTATCACATAGCAATGGAATGGGGAGATTCTGCTGAGGAAGCTACTCCAAGTTCTAAGATGAACTTACGCAACCACATAGCCTATATAGACGCATCCGATGCAGTTATGTGTTCTGCTTCAGTTGTTGAATTGACAGTGGTATCTAGTTTCTTGCTTCTCCAGCTCACAACGCCGCGGTTCAACGAGAATAGGAATCCTGAAGTTGACTTCCTATTATCCACATTTGATTGTAAGTCTGAATATGTGTAACCTGAGATTTGGAGATCATTATCTCCATAAATTAAGATGTGGTAGTAATAAATGTCGCATAATATTGATGTCTCATTGTGAGCTGCAGTACAAAAGGGACCACAAACATCGATATGTATTAGGTCAAGTATACCTTCTCATCTTTCATATTTCTTAGTGGTGGGTGCTCTGGACATTTTTCCTCTGATACAATACTTGCAAGTTGGTAAATTGTGGGCTTCTAGGAAATCTAAAAGTATGTCCTTTACCACTATAATGATTCTATCAATAGAGTTAAATTATATCCGTCATCTCTCGACCTTTAGGTTTTTCTTGATAGCGGTATTGACATTCACGACACATTCATGCAATCAATTCATAGTGTCTACATGCTATTAGAGAATCATTTGCTATAAATTATCATAATAATTTGTGATAAGTTTATTACATAATAGAAAAGTATATCCATGTCTAACTAGCTCAGATGCATATAGTAAGTTCTTTTTAACATTTGGTACATAGAGATAATCTCTAATACATAGGACTCTCCTACCGGATAATGGTAGCTACATGTTCCAATGGCGTTGATTGCAATAGTTCCATCGAATTCCATCTGGATGACTATCTCCCCTTCATCAAGTTTTTTGGTTTCTTGAAACATACGAAATTGATTGCATACATGAACAAAAACACCAGAATCAACAACCCAACTTCATTATCATCCTACAAGTAAGTTGGTTTCGATGATGAATATAGATTTGTCAGAGCTATACCTTTGCCCTTCTCCAAGGAATTTATGTATTTCGAATGATTACACTTCCAATATCTTGAGTAGTGATGGTAGACATCTATCTCCATGGATGTTAGATGTGTCGAAACATTAGAAGATTGATCATCAATTTTACATTTCTTTGGACGGATCCTTCCGAGAACTACGCTCCCTGTCGTGTTTCTCTTCAACTTATGCAACCATTGCACTGCAAGAGGCATTCTCTTTCTTCGTGAACGTTAATGTAGAAAGAACGTGGTTCACATCTCCACACATCTCCTCCAAATGATCAGGATGGCATCCTAAGCATATGCAATGTCTATAAGTTGCTTTTGAAGCATAATGTAGCAATGAGCAATCGAGTGATCCTCGTACCACTATCCAAGTGTTCCCATACTTCATAGACGAGATCAATACGCTATGTCTTCTGTCTCAAAGTATGAGTTCCAAAATGTGGATCCAATCCGAATAACTTGGACCGGTCTATTGATTGACATGAAGCAGCTTGTTCAATGGGTTGAGAGATTTCATCTAAAATTAAAGATTTTACACTTAAGTTAATCTTTATATCAACGTTTGATTAATTATTTTAAATTGATATGTTCTCATATTTTCCATTCTTTGAAAGTCTTTTCTTTACAAGCTTTCAAAACATGAGGTTAGCTAACTTGAAGGCCTCATTAAAAGATCTGAGTCTCCTTTCCACATTCATTGCATCCCAATAATTTGATAAAAATGTAACTACAGTAAAAGAAATGGTAACTCTTTACATTGCAAGTCCAACTTGCATTCCCAATTCGGTCTTCAACACCTACGCCCCCCGCATATATGGAGTTAGCATCTCATCAATTCAAGTAACTGTCAATGAGAGAATAAAAACATTATGCTATGCACAATCCAATATTACTTTAATAATATAGGAAATAATGTTGGAGTCACTATGCATACGACCCATTTCTTTCGAGAAAAAAAGAATCTAATCCTTGTGGGTTTGTATTCCGGGGTCATGAGTACATACAACCCATGGCGATGGAGTTCTTTGCAATGGCATATGACCATGGATGTCATCACATGACTTGCCAACATCTTATTTAAATTGATGATTATTGACTTCAAATTGTATTCTCGTAAATAAAGGAACTAATAAGCAAGTAATCTTGATTATTATCATATAACTTCAATCTAATTAAAAACTGCAACAATCAAGCCATCCAAGCCATCGCTTTTTGCACTCATTAATGTTCTTTGTTTTTTGAAGGCTACAATATCACCTACTCATTAAGTACTTCTCAAGATATCCTCAACCAAATCACGAAGAATGAACGGTAGGAGCATTCCTTAACTTGTAAGGAGCTAGCTAGGTAACCACCACGACAAGCCACGCATAGTCACTGAATTGATCTTGATTTCATTATTATGAAAGGAATTAATTGTATTTGATTGATTTTGTCGATTCACTAATTGGTTCAGAATCAATCAAAGTGCATAAATTAACAACAGAAATTTGAAATAGAAAGACATTCTAAATTATTGCATACATCCCCAAACACATTCAATGTTTTCTGATTCTAAATTTGCAAGTCGCGACCAACACGCTTCAAATTGGAAGGCATTAAACTTAAAACTCGTTGCACCCTCACGTATTTCCAAAATGTTAGGTCCAACGTCTAGTGTGAACATGTATTCTCGTATATTTTGAGTTCCAACATATGATAAACAAGTTATTGTGAAAATAGAGTCCCCTTCCAACTCCGTCTACGGAGAAATCCAAATTATTAAGGTCACATGGTAGGAATCATGAGAATTTTTTTGATACCAATTAGGGACTTGATTAATGAATTAATAATAAGTATTTTATTATGTTTTATGACTTAAAAAATTAATAGCAAAAATTTCAATTTTTTCTAGCTACATCTTTGATCGAAATCAGAGTATGCGATCGCTTTCGACATCCAAATCTTTCCTCGAATGCCACCAACTTAGTGTGTCTTTTGAGCATGATTCCAAATCATATAGACATCATGGTAACAATAACAACATCGTTTGTTGCTGAATCATTCATAATATCAATAACAGTCGCAAAATTATGTGTGATTTGGACAGTACGACTGATTCTTCATCGGACTTGGATGTAATCCAAATCTTTAAACGATGGCTCTGATACCAACTAAAGTAAGATTAATAATTTGCATCACAGAAATGCAGAAAATAGCAAAAAATTTGTATTTATAACGGATTCATCACATCAACGTAGATTTCGACATAATGAAAACATTATGCACAACAAAACTATGACTAAGGAAATGATTTCCAAAGAAAGTTTCACATATTATTATGAATCTTAAGAATAAACCAGGGTTACCTCTTGAAGTGTGAGTCTCTAAGAAAAGGGACTTCTTGAATCAAATGCGATTTGCAGATGCATCTCTCGCGAACACAACGATGATTCTTGTAGAATCATGCAAATCAAATGTCAACTTCTCCATGAAGTTGACCACATAAAAATAGAGATCAATATGACCTTTATCTTGCGATCTTCTCGTACAAGATCACATCATTCTTCATGTACTAGAAGCAACATGAAGATAACGACATTCTCTTGCGATGGAGCAGGCCAACTAAGAGATGGAGAGAGATAATATGGTGGACGACCAAGGGAGGCTTAGAGAGATAGTGTGGATGACCAAGGCAAGAGTCTTGGTCTCTCTTTTCTCTCTCTCTCTCTCTCAAGGAACTCTTGGAGTAATGTAATTATAGAGTTGAATTAAGTGTATTCACAAACATTCAATCTATATGGGCATGAAAACATACTAACTTTTATTCCATTAATGGGTCACCATAAGCTTACAAGTCCAAGTACCTAAGATGATATCATCATTATCATATATTATATGGGCATGAGAACACACTAACTTTTATTTCACAAACATTCAATTAACAAACATTATTTTACTTTTACACAGATGTCATCATTATCATATATTATATATAATACAAGAGAAGTGGCTACAATCTATATCTATTCTATATACTAATAGCGAATTTTCTCCCCTCTCGTGCTATGTGACACTCCTCCCAATACCCTCACTCCGATAACCCCGGAAATCTCTCTTTCCCTCTTCTCCCTCCTTCTTTATCTCTCTATCCACTTACTCTCTCTCATTCTATCTCTCTTTGTTTCTTCTCTCCCTCCCTCTCTCCATCTACACTCATTTCTCTCCTTCTCTCTCTTCATATTCTCTCACCCCACTTTCTCTCTCTCTCTTCATATTCTCTCCTCCATCCCTCTCTCTCCACACTCGATTTCTTCCCCCCCTCTCTCTTCATTTTCTCTCCATCCACACTCACTCTCTCTTCATATTCTCTCTCCCTCCCTCCTTTTCTCTCTCCATCAATTTCACATTTTGTCCCTCATTTCCTCCTTCTAAATTTAGAAATATATTAATATTAATTAAATATAAGTAAACTCATATATATATATCATTTACAAAATTTGAAATATATATTATAATTTTTTTAACAACTGCTATTTTCTTTTAAATTTACTGCTTTGAGAAAAATAATTGTAATTCTTTGAAACTACTCTTGACATCATTGTCAACATCAAGTATATTAATTTCTCCCTCATGGATTTTAAATATGATAATTACTAAAGGATACCCATAACTCATCCTTAATTAATTTATCTAGAAGCGATGATATCAATCTGACGGTGATGAAAAAACAGATACAAAAGTCTCCCAGATAATCCTCCAAAGCATTACTCCATTCTATATTTGAGATTTCACAACTATGCGCTAATTACCTTGATCTATTTATTTCGCAACTTTTTAATTGTATTATGCAAACATATTTGTAAGTACCTCATTGCTATAATTTAAATAGAAAAACTTAAATGAAATTATATTTAGTAACTAACGGTGTAAAGAGGGATACAATTCCACGATCTAGTCATATACAAGTATAAAATAAGTATTAACTTTCCTCATATTAAGCTTTGAATCACATGTTAATTCAAGGCTAACATTTATAATTTTGTTGATTTTTCTTTAATTATGACAACTAATTGGAATTTATAGCATTTCTTTCACTATAATCCCATAGTAATATACTTTTAAAATATACAACAAATCCATTAACCTCCATGTTTGAAATACGAAAGGTATGCCTAAGAGAGATAAATACATTTAGATGTTAATCGTAATTGCTAGGGAAGAGGGAACTTGCATTTATTGAAATTATTTTAACATCGTATTATACAAGGCTTCGATAAAGATAGAGGATGGTAAATAATGATACATACTAAAGTTTTCTCACCATCATCACTAAATTGATTTTTTAGGTTATATGCATGATCATGGTAGATCGATAATGAAACTATTAGAATTAACTTTTTTATAGAACAATGATAATTAGTGAAGTTAAATATGTCATTATATTTGCATTATTTATTTTATGTGCAATATTCCCTTCCATATTTAGATTAATCTTATATACAAAAGGGAGAAATTACTAGTTATTGCTTCACATATTTTACTCCTATTATTATAAATTTAAACAGCCCACCGCGGAGCGCGGATATGCTCCCTAGTACTTACTATCAATGGGTTTTCTCCCAAATCATTGACACGTATCCTTCATTTCCCCACTCCCGCCGTTCTCTATCTATTCTCTCCCACTCCCGTCCCTTTCTTTCTCCCTCAAGTCAAACGGTCCCCTCTCCCTTTCTCCTCTCTCCACTGATTCTCTCTCCCCCTCTTTCTCCACCACCATGTCTTTCTCCCTCTCTCTCTCCACTCACTCTCTCCCTCTCTCCTCTCCATTTCTCCTCTATTTCTCTCTCATATTCACCCATCTCTCTTTCTCATCTTTTTTCTCTTTTCTTCAATATATTTATTAAATTAAAAATTATACATTTCATGTTTTTCCTTTATATTTATTATATTAATATTTATATCATTATTTTTCTCTTTTTCATAATATATTTTATTAAATCGAAATTTACATATAAATATTTTCTCATATACCAATACATAAAAAGGACTTACGTAATGAAGGAAAAGTTTTTTTGTCCTAATTTATATAGAGTTTATTTTTATCATTCTTTTTCCCTTTCCTCTAATATAATTTATTAAATTAAAAATTACATATAAATATTTTCTCATATATCAATACATAAAAAGGACTTACGTAATGAAGGAAAAAGTTTTTTGTCCTAATTTATATAGAATCCATTTTTTAGAAAACAATGTTTAAATTATATTGGTATTCTCTACATATTTTTGTCAATAATAGACTTTTTAAAATATAGTTTACCCCATACACTTATATATATGTAATATGAAATATCACCAAAATACCCGATTGCAGATAATTTTTTTAATATAATATTTGTTAGAGTTTACGTTAATAACATCTACCAAACTAAACTATTTTGAACCTTTTTTATGTCATTCATATTTTGAATATATAATGACAACTATTATTTGTTACATGTAATACAAAATATTGTTTGTCACTGGATTTTTTTAAAACATGATTATTTTCAAATCATAAATTAAAATTTCTATCAGGAACTCCTTCTAGTTCTCAGTTCAGGAGCCGGAGCTATATTTTTCATTAGAGATGACAATCAGGCGACTTAACTTAATAGCCTAATTATATAGAAATATATAGTTGCGGTTCAATGAGTTCATCATTAAGAAAGAAGATAGCTTCGAAAAGGATCCTGCATGCGCCTTTTCAGCCAGCGCACTACAACTTGACTTATTAGCCTCGTTTACCAGAGGGTGCGAGTGAAGTTGTAGGAATTGGATCTATTAGTCTTTTCCGAGAGTCTCTGATTCTCTCGAAAGCCAGGAGCCAGAGCCGGCGGAAGGAAGTATAGGCACGTGCCAAGGGCGGGAAAGGACTAGGAAAAAGCCTACTTGATTATCAAGTTTGTTGACTGGATAAAGCTTGATTTCAATAGCAGTTGAGCTCCGTCGAGTCTTAGCTGCCTCTTTGACTGCTATTTGAATACTGACTAATCATAAATCAAGTGAGACGAAAGAGGCTAAAATCAAGAAATATGGATAACCAAGAAGATGAGGGGCAGAAAAGTCTATAGCTCGGAATCTCAGAAAGGGGAGGATGCGTGTGTGAAGCTTAAACGATGAAACTTATATATTAGAGCAGCTTTCGATGAATCTAAGAAGCGTTCGCCGAAGATCAATTTCTTTTTTCTTTTGAGAAGGTCTGATAAGGTGACAAATCCTCAACAGGAGGGTCTTTTTGAAGTACTGAAAAGGGACTCAAAAATCTAGAGGAAGTGAAAGTTGAGGTCGAAAATCTGTTTTTTGATCAAAAATCAATCTGCGTACCCTGGGAAACAACTACACTACTCACTCTTGCTGCGGACCCGTCTAACTTCTTCCCTCCTCGCTGCCCCTCGAAGCACACTACTACTTTCACTTTCTCATAGCCCCGCAACAGAGAGAGAGTGACGGCTCCAGGGCCAGGGCCGAAAAAATGTCGAATTGTAGTTGGAGGATCTTGCTTTCATTCTTTGCTTGCCCATTTCTCGAGCTTTATATTACATATCTTCTTAGCCAATTAATATAATTGATAAATTTTATTCCTAATATTTTATATGCATTCTATTAAATGTAAATGCCTAAAATGATAATATATGTTGTCTTCCAACATGCTTATACTCTCTTTCCATATCTTATTTAGATTATTATATGATTGCAAGTACTTTTTACCTATGACTATATTATTCATAAATGAAAGAAATAATTTGCTTCGTATAGTATACCGGTTACAACTATTTTTAAATTTAACATTTCAACTTCATTTTAATTCTCAGCGAATTCATGATATTGCTTTTGCCATAATCGTCTCTGCCACGAAGCACGGGTATGGACGCTATTACATGCTACAATGCTATTATCCAGGTGCTTAAGATTGACGTATGATGGAATATTTTCCCATTGTTTTTTTGGAATTTTTAGTAGATTATAAGCGTTCATAGAAAATCTTCATTTTCTTCCCTCCCGCCGAGTCAAATAGCCACTCTCACCTCCTGTCCGCCGCTACCACTCCACCCCCTTCACGGCGGCGCGCCGCCTCGCTTCTTCTCCCCTCCGCCTCTGTCCCATCAGTAGCACGAGTGCGAGCTCTCCTCTTGAAGCTGTGAGTTCTTTCTCCTATTCCTCGAGGATCGATTGCTATAGTTCTGATTTCGCAACCGCAGGGATATGAGAAGATGGTCCGTCGTTCCTCCTCGATTCCATTTATGTGATGCTGTTCAAGACAGTGGCTTCTGGCATCTCCGACATTGCATATCACCGGTTTGTTCCCAAGCTTCCTCTTCGACGATTCCGCAGCTCAAATTTCGGCCGCGACTTTTCAAGTTCAGAATCGACGCACCGCAGGAAGAAGCCTTACACAAAAAAGACCCCTTTTTGTTTAATGGATATCACTCGCAAGCAAGCCCTTGAAATGGTCGACGGGTGGATTGGAGAAGCACATGTTCCGCACACACTGCACTTCAACATCTTGTTGGGCGCGCTCAGCAGAAGAGGGCTCTACTCCACTCTGGTTCTTTGCTACAGCAAGATGGTCCAGGGAGGAGTTTCTTTTGATTCCTATACGTTCGGAATCTTGGTCGACTGTGTTTGTCGTGTTGGCCGTGTGGAGTTGGGCCTGGGGATCGTTGGAAGCATGCTGAAAAAGAATCGGCGTCCCAATACCGTGATCTTGAATTCCTTGATACACGGGTTGTTTGTTGAGAAGGGAGTTATCGATGCGGAATTCTTGCTCTGCAGAATGCCTGCCATGGGATGCCCTTGGGATGTTGTAACTTATGGCATTCTTGTCAAGTGTTGTAGTGACATGGGGCACGTCGATTCGGGATACTGCGTGCTAGCACACATGATGAAACATGGTTGCAAGCCGAACTTAGTTGTGTTTAACTGTTTAGTGCACGGGCTCTTGATCGGTGGGAGAGTATCTGATGTTGTAACACTAATTAAAGCGATGAGATGTATTGGTTGCCACCCCAATCATGTTACATTTGGTACCATCATCAATTATTACTGTGATATTGATCAGATGGATTTTGGGTTCTGCCTTTTAGCTCATATGTTGAAGCATGGATTGCAACCAGGTACTGTTGTTATGAATCCTTTGATCAAAGCTCTTTGCAAATCGTGTGCAATTGAGGATGCTATGATATTGTTCAGAAAATTGCATGTTATGAAATGCACACTCGATACTGCAACATACAATACCTTGATCAAATGCTTTTCCAGCTTGGGAAACATCAAAGGAGCATTTGAACTATATGGGGAGATGAAAAAACGAAGAGCCGATTGTCAACCGAATGTCATAACCTACAACACACTCATTGACCTTTGTTGTAAAGAAGGTTTGTGGAGAGAGGCTCTTAATCTCTTTGACCAAATGCTCGATCTTGGTCTCTCACCAACAGTTGTGACCTTTGGTATTTTGATGAAACATTTATGCAAAGAAGGAAGAATACAAGAAGCCCATAGACAGATTGACTCAATGGCGAGCCAGCATATAAAACCTAGTATAATTTCTTGCAACATATTGATACAAGGTTATTGCTTGGTAGGGCGAGTGGAAGATGCCAGAGAAGTTTTTCATAACATGATTTTTTATGGCTTTGAGCCTGATCTCTATAGCTATGCTATTCTACTTAACGGGTACCTTAGAAGTGGAAGATCAGATGATGCCATATTTTTGATAGGTGAAATGCAGTACAAGGGATTGAAGCCAGATGTTGTCATTTATAACACATTGTTGGGTTTTCTAGTTGATGGTAATCTGGTCGAAGATGCTGAAAATCTCCTAAATGCCATGAGAAACAGTGGCATAGATCCTGATGTTGTTACATACAGGACTCTCATTTGTCGTTTATGCAAATATGGACATTGGGTAGAAGCGACGAGAATATTCGGTGACATGATTAGACAAGGGACCAATGGGAATGTGACAAAATCCAATACAGTGATGGACGATTCCCTCAGATAATACTCTTGCAAGACACATTATTTCCAGGTCTATTATCTGAGTTGTTTTCACTTTTCTGTGGCAATTTTCTTTTAGCTTTGCGATACATGTACTATTTATTTGCTTAGCAATATTTTTCTTTTGCACCCGTTATATCATGCTTATTTAGCTCAGTTTTTGTTGCAATACCCACTAAAACTATGTATTTTTACAAACATGTTTACCAGCACAATAACTCACAGGTGTGCGCGCCCTAGAGTCATCATGGCCTCATATCGTTGGCATGTAATGACGAGGACAATGGGATTCCACTATTTTTGAGGAGAACGATGCCCTATTATCTGCATGTGTGATTGGACTGCTATGCAACCTTTTTACCGTATCTTAATTATGTTTTCCCCTATAATATATCAACAGAAGTTAAGCTAGAGAGCCAACATTGTATTTGGATTTCCAGGCATTTGATGGAAATTTGGGAGATGCAGAATAGGAGGCAATCTAACAGCCGCCCCGTAAGTGAGTGGAACTTCATCTTTCCCTTTTACTTAACATTTCACAATATAAATTTATCTTGCCTTCTTTTTTCTGCCTGCTTTGTAATGCAATACCATTAGAGCAGTCTGTTCATTTGCATAATCATATATAGTTATTGATTCCCTATATCTGTTTAGGTGGTGATCATAGAAACATAATGAAAGGAGCTGTTCCTTTAGAAAAAAATGAAAGAGCTAGCAGCAGATTCCAGCTTACTTGCTTATTGTTAGGAAAATTCAAATACCTATAAGTAGGTGTTTAGAAGTGTGTCTATGCATGCTTACAAGTGTGAATCCTTGTATGTGTTCATGTGAGTGAATATGTGAGTGTTGTTAACCCTATACAACTTAATGTAGTACATTCTCTTAACCAACATTTCAAACAATTTAAAGATGCTTGTTGTCATTTAAAAAAAAACGTTTATTTGCAAAAATGCAGCATAAGAATTTAAACATGTTCCTTCGAGTTTGGACATGCTAAAGGCAATGACTATGCGAGATTACTGACTTAGGGATCTTTAGGATACGTGCACATTATGTCTTAGCGTTTTTATTCTTTAATGCATTTTGTATTTATTATTATTATTTTAAAAAGAGGCCCACCTAGTAGATTGCAATCGATATATGATTTTGGATTGTTGCATAGATGGAGAGCGGTTTTCAGATGATGGGAACAATGAAAGAGTGGGTCTAATGGCTCCCTATGAAGTTGTTTGCTTGCAGTGGGCAAGGGCAGTAAGTGAGGGAATAACATGAACAAATCTGATGCATGGAATGTCGGGAAATTGACCATCGTCGGGTTGCATCTCCATTAAGGGCGAATACGATTTTGATCGTGGAGTCTCGATGATGACATGAAGGCCATTATGGAGTGATTAATTGAAGCAAATAACTCAATGGGGAGAGCTTGTAGTGCTTTCTTGGGAACATGCCTTGATGGGGCGGTCGAGGGTGGTCCCCCTTTATAGGTGGAGGTTCGGGGTCATGCAAGAGGTTTTCTTTAAGGCATCAGATCAGTCCTTTCACATTTTTTCAGTATCAACATGTTATTGCCAAGACCGTGGATGTTGGAACATGCGAACCTTTGCAGCAAGGTCTTGTTACTGTCGAGTAGACGACAAGTTTGGTGATGGCGATCGTGGGTAATGGATGTAGCTATTCATTTTGGGAGCCTCCTGATCGTGGTTGTGGAAGTGTTTGGCATGCTGTTGGGGTGAAGGTTTAGAAAAACGTTGGAGTTGTTAGAGAGGTTTTTCCATTGGATATATAATTAGTGGGGCACAACTATGGTTCAAATGAGGGTTCGTGGTATAGGCGGGGATAGAGCCTCTCTGGGGGATCCCGAAGAAGGTGAATGTGTGATGGGACAACGAGTCTTGCATGATTTCTCTTCATGTGATTACTGAACTGGAAGCCTACAAGGGAATATGAGAGAAGGTGGTCAGGGCCAAAGTATATCCAAAGGGCCATACACTTGGCTAGAGGTGGTGAAGGTCGATGTAGGTAGGGGCAACGAGGTTGGGATGTCTAGAAAGAAGGTGGCCGAGAGCATGCTATAATAGGTGGGTTATGTGGCCTCCTCGAGTTCAGAACATGCCCTTTGGTCAGCAATCGATGCCTCAATGATCAAAAGGATATGACCATTGCAGGAACACGATTGGATGGTAATGCCAATTGTGGAATGTGAGCCATTCCAAATGGGTGGAAGTTTTGCATGTGGAATTGTCCATTATTGGAGCGTTGATATGGGGAAGGGCAGTTCTGTCAAGTGTTTATGGTGGTGGAATACAATTAATCAAGTCTGAGTGTCTCAGTAAGCTTGATCCTTTTATGGGAGATTGATCCAAATCAAATGATCCAGATGGGGCTAAATCGTATAGGATCTCTAGACCTGATATTAGACTGGAGCATGTTGGCTGTTTGGGGTGTGAAGTGAAGCCCCTAAGACATCTTGGGATCAAGGTTCGCATCGTTGCTATGGTTGGGGACTGGCAACGACTAACCCATGTTTGAGAATCTTCTTTTTGGGTAGAACTTGGTGGAGCTACCTTGCATAGAAGGATGCCATTGGAGGTAATAACATATTTTAAGAGCAGAGAATGGAGGGAGGGGGGACGTGGAGAGGGTTGGTCATATGGACCACCTTATTAAGCAACTGCAATGGGTGTGCAGCTCGAGTGAGGATGGAAGTTGTGACAGAGGGGAAGGGGTGGGAGACAAAGATGAGGGACTTGGGTGTGGTGGCTTCTTGACTAGGTAACAATGGGTCAGGGCTAGGTTGGTTTTAGGGGTGACGCATGCTGTTCGATTAGAAAGGGGACATGAAAGATGAAGTTGGTGACCGAGTTGGGTTTCCTAGTAAAATACATGCCCACAAGCAATTATGTGAACCATGGAGGGAAAGGTGGCGTGTGCTTGGTGGTGGAAGGGAAGTTGTGTTTGGGGGAGATGAGACTGAACCGCAACATTGGTGGTGGGAGGGAAGTGGAGTGGGAAATGATGGGGTGTGTGATTCTTCAGAGCATGTCATGGTAAATGATGGGGGTGCATGCGTCTTCAAAGCATGTCAAGGTAATAGGGGGACGAGAGGAGTTGGCCTACATGTTGCTGAAAGCAGGGCAATGTGGAACTTCTGGAAAATAGGTGGAGTTGAAGGTGCTTACTTGGAGGGCAACATGGGAGAGGTGGTGTAGTGGGGACCAAAAGGTTGTTTATGCAAATTCTGTGATGGAGTATGAGAGATTTGAGGGTGGAAGGGAGACATAGGTGGATAGGTAGGTACAACTCGAAGTGGGTGACTACTATTATCATGTTTGGAGAGTCTTATATCGAGTCGAATGATGTAGGGAGGTGGAGATAGATTTTTTTTATTACAACAGGTGGAGATAGATTGGGACAATGCTGTGTGTGGTGATATGGTGGTTAGTTAGGAACAAGGTACGTCATCATCGACTTTCTTCGTGAGAGAGCATGCGAGAGAGAAATGAGATTAGCGTGGTTGGAAAGGGGCTCCCGATGAGTGAGGATGGATCGAGATGTCTTGATTGATTCCACCTCTCGATGGAGGTATATAGGGCCATGCCCTCACGTTGTCCACCTCGTTCTCCCATGCCCTGTCAGTTAGGGTCTTTGCAAGACCTGGCCCTTATGCAATCGTCAGGCGTAGTTTGACCACTCGATCATTTCGTGAGAGATACGATCTAGCATCGCCCACTTGACCGAAGTGGTCAAAGTTTTTACACTTCCACCTATTCGTGTAATGTATGGAGGTGTCTGCAGTGAGGTCTATTATTCATGAAAACATCTTCCTTGACTCATGAATTCCCAAGTCCCATCAAACCAATGTGCTTGATGTATGTACATGCTGCTATTCTGATGCAATCATTCCCAGGGTAACCCGAATTGAAGAAAAGACTGATTTGGAGATTTTTTAAATTAGAGTTTTTCATTCATAATTAGTTATTTTAATTAGCTTGCTTATTTTATCTAAATCAATAAAGAATGTAATCTCAAACTTTTTGGTAGATAAAATTAGTTAAGAGTCAGTTATAATCGGTTAGAGTCAATTAGGATCGAGTATGATTTTATTTGAATTGGAATTTGATTCACTTTCCATTATTGTAATTCCACTCCTCCTATATAAAGGGGTTGGTAGTCTATTGTAACAAACAGTTCAGATTGCAATTAAATTGGAGTTTATCTCTTTTCACCTCTTTTCTCCCTACGCTATCTTCACAGTTCCTCTCCAATACCCCGCACAACCGACGTGTTCTCCTCTCTCTTTCTCTCCTCTCTCATATCCTTCCACCAAAAATTGTTTTTCTCCGTTGCGAATTTCCTTGTTTGCATCATATTCCCTTGATTAGAGAATCATCTAACGTAATCACTTGTAGGTGGGATCGAAGAATGAGGGACTCCATGGGAGGCTGGAGGTGCGTAGCTCGGGGGGCCCGTTAGTTTCGACCCTCGGTGAAGGCGGGATCGTCGAACACCGCGACATGAGGGGAGGGCTTCAACCGTCTTTGCCTGAGGTGCGGAGCTAGGGGTCATCGTACGGCGGCATGTCAGGACCTGGTCAGGTGCTTCTGATGCCAGGAAAGCAGGCATCGAAGCTTCTCATGTCCCTTGAAGCACCCTGCGGATCTGGGAGGGAGGGCGAGGGCGATGCAGGTTCCAGAGGGAGGCACGAGCGAGGTGCTGGTTGGCATCTGCTATGATGAAGCGATGTACCTTGCGGATGCAATGGAGGATAATTGAGTAGTGATCTGCAAGGATTTTGGAGATGTGTTGAAGTTTTAAAGGCGTTTCGGTATGTGTGCGAGGCATCTCGCTGTTGGAAGCTGGAAGGTTGTTGAGCTTTGCATAAGGTGCGAGAGGAAAGGTCTATTTGAGGCACCCGTTGCTGCAGGATGGTTGGAGTGATCCGCATCAGGGGGCTCGGTCAGTCGCTATTCTCGGGCTCTCGATTCTGGGTCGGAGCGAGGACGTGGTTCGGGTCGTGACAAAGGGGTGTGACCTCAAGTGTGCCCTGCTGGTAGTCATCGTTGTGACGTTCAGAGGATGCACGTTCCTGCTGGAGGTGCGGGAGGAGGGCTCGCTGTTGAGGGTAACCAGGGGATCGTCGGAAGAAGGAGGCGGGAGGTCGGCAGGTGAGGCATCGGAAGGTGTTCGTTTCCCGGAAGGAAAACATTGAATTTTTTATGATTTTGAAATCTCGAGGCCAAAAGAGGAAAGAGGAGACTCGACTCGACGTCCACCGCAAGCTTTGGCAGTGGCCCCAAGAGGGTTAGTGGCCTTGAAAACCGTGCATCTTACGTGGACGTGGTGTGTGGGCACTCAAAATGAGCAAAGGGTGATGCGACACTGAGGGGCGAATCCTGCAGCGTCGCCGACCCCTTCCCGAACTGACGGGCCAGGCCACCGCCTCCTGCGACGCCATTTGCGGTATCGCCTACGGGCCCTCCGCGGCAATCATGCCACCGCCTTCTCTTCTCCTACGGTCCATGTAGCCTCCGCGGGCTCCGTCGCCCGCTAGTTCTGTGTCTAGGTATCTAATGTGTGATTTAATCATATAAAATCACCCTAGTTACCCAAAAGAGGCTCCAAAGGATGAGAGAGGTTGTGGTACGAGTCTACACCCACAACCATCTCCTCGTATGTTAGTGTAGATGCAGGTAGTATAGTTCGCAGACCCAGTCTTGGATATTGTTATCATCATGTCAGATAACAAAGCAGATGCTTCATCCCTGGGTGCCTTCAAAGGTCCAACATCCATCATTAAAATGAATGGAACGAAATATGAACTATGGACCATGCAGTTCATGTTCCTAATGCAGTGTAATGGCAAGAAGCACATCCTCGGGAATGAGGAGTCAAGTGACAAGACTAGGGTTAATGTCTCATGGGAGGCAGATGATGCATATGCGCATGTGTGGCTATCTTGGACTATGTCTATGGAGATAGCCAATGACATACTGAGTCAGCCTACTACAACGGCTATGCGGGACATTCTCGTCGTCACATACTCTGGTGAAAAATGAGTCGAAGATATTGTAACTTCATCATGATATCTTCACGTTGAAACAGAATGGTCGCCCTTTCCATACCCTTTACACTTCTCTAAGGGGTGTGCTTGTGAAATTCCATGGTTTCATCCCATTGACTGCCACACCAGAGCAGCTCAAGGCGTACAGAGACTCAGTGATGATTGGTGTTTTTCTAGAAACCCTCGATCCTGAGTACGTCGCTACTCGAGCACAGATTATTACTGATGCCACCATACCTCCAATGGAGGAGGCATATCACAGATTAAGCAGACTCTCTATATCGTCTGGTGGTGCTCAGTAGTCACAGACCTCTTCAACTATGGCTGCCTCTCATGGTAGGGGGAGCCCTATGCAGTACCATGGTCGAGGTAATCGTGGCAGGAGAGGGGGCAGTTGTCCCTGTCAGCCATGCTCCTACTGCTATAGGTCAGACCACTCTGAGGAAACATGCTACTCTAAGCATGGTTTTCTTGCTTCAGCACGGGTTGTAGAGCAGACTCAACAGGTTAGGTGTCCATCACCCACATCTGATCAGAGATTTCATGAACTTGTAGCGTGGCTCAAGGAAATTATGCCTGCTCTTGGGTCAACCAGTTCTCCTTCAGGATCCTCAGAGGTAGCTGCTTCAGCATCAACGTCTACATCAAGTATACCATATGCTCTTACTAGCTATTATAGGGCAGATTTTTCAGAATGATTTATGGATTCCAGGCCATCCCATCATCTTTGTGGTGATAGAGGGCAGTTTAGCAGTTTACAGTTCGACTTAGCCAGGGAGATCAATGGTGATAGCAGACGGGACATACTCTTTCATCACTGGTCAGGGGGAGGTGTAGTTAACCCCCGCAATACGACTTCAGAATGTTCTTTATGCTCCTGAATTCTCTATGAATTTACTGTCCATTAGTCAAATCACTAAGGATTTACATTGTCGAGCCATATTTGCCTTATACTCTTGTGTTTCAGGACATTCTTACGGGCAAAGTGATTGGATCTAGTCGTGAGTAAGGGGATCTCTATAGACTGGTACAATCCCCATATATTGGTGCTTCTTCTCTTCACACTGGACCTGTTTCCCCTATGTGTGATATCTTCTATTTGATCACTTCCTCTGCAAAAGCTTTGCCACATTCTTCCTCAGATTTCTTCTCGCTCTACTTTTTAATGCGAGGCCTGCCAACATGGAAAGCATCATCGGTCTATATTTCGAAATCGTCAGGGTCAAAGCAGTCATAGTCTTTTTGAGTTGATTCATTTGGTTATTTGGGGTTCAAGTCGTGTTCCAAACCATTAGGGGCATAATGTTTTATCTTGTTGTCGTTGATGAGTTTTCAAGATTGTCATGAGTCTTTCTTCTTAAGAACAAGTTTGATGCTGGCCCTGTTATTCAGTCTTTTATTAATGAAATAGGGAATGTTTTCTCTGCTAATTTCAAGTGTATTCATTCAGATAATGCTGTGGAGTTTTGCAGTACTCAACTCACTCAATTTCTTAGAACCTATGCTATTGTGCATCATATATCCTGTGCTTACACGTCTCAATAGAATTTGGTGGCTGAACGAAAATATTGCTATCTTTTAGATGTTACCAGGACTCTCTTGATCCAGAGCCGTGCTTCTCTTTCATACTAGGGGAGATGCGGTTCTAACTAGTTGCTATCTGGTGAACCGCATGTCCTCTTCGGTCATGGGGGAGAAGATTTTGTTCTCAATTGCGGATCTTTTCTCTCTTACACCTCGTGTTTTTGGGTCTATTACGTTTGTTCATCAGATGTCTCTTGGTCTTGACAAGCTCTCTACTAGAGCTGTCAAATGTGTGTTTGTTGGGTATTCCAGGACAAAAGGGATACATTGCTTTGACCCTGTTCGACGAAGATATTATGTCAGTGCTTATGTCACTTTTTTTGAGTCTATTATGTATTTCTCTTCTACAGGTGACAAGCTCATTTCTTCGGGGAGTGGAGAAGAGGTATATATGCCTCTACCTCCGATTTCGCCTTCTCCACCATCATCTCTACCGCCATATCCACCACCACCACCACCTCCGTCACCTCCACCATGATATACACCACCTCCTCCACTGCCTACCACACCTACCTTCTTTTCGTAGGTGTACCAACTCCTACTTCGTGCTCATGTGCCTCCTCCATGATCCAGCACACTCCAGGTATGTTCTGAGCATTTGAGTTCATCTAATGGCATTGATGATTTACGTGTGCAGCTTCAGGTACGGGATGTCTTAGATGATCCAGTCTCAGATACTGAGGAAGCTGAGGACCTTGATGTGCTTATTACTCTACGGAAGAAGAGACGTGCATGTACTATGCATCCTCTTGTTTCTCGTGTTTCTCTGGCTCGACTATCAGAAGATTTTTAGAGGTTTGTTGTGGGTCTATCAGCCGTGGAGATATCACGGTCCTATGCGGAGGCATTGCAGAGCAGTCATTGGCGTCTAGCTATGGAGGAGGAGATGACAACGTTACCGTCTCGTGGTACATGGAGTGTTGTCAGGGCTCCTCTTGTTGCATATGTTGTTGGCAGTAAATGGGTGTTTACAGTGAAATAGTGCGCAGATGGTATTGTAGACAGGTACAAGGTCAGGCTTGTTGCTCGTGGGTTCACCCAAACCTATGGGTGGATTATCAGGATACCTTTTCTCCAGTTGCACGTCATTCTACGTTATGGATCCTTATTACCGTTGCTGTGGTACGTGACTGACTGCTTTTTTAATTAAATGTCAAGAATGCTTTTTTGTATGGGGACTTGCAGGAGGAAGTTTACATGCAAGAACCACTAGGGTTTGCTGCTAAGGAGGAGTCCAGTATGGTGTGCAGACTTCACAAGGTCATATATGACCTTAAGCAGAGTTCGGGGGCTTGGTTTCAAAAGCTCTCCGAGTTAAATGAACAAGAAGGGTTTGATAGATCTACTGCAGATCATTCCCTTTTTGTTAGGAGAACCCATAGATGTATCGTTGCTATTCTAGCCTATGTTCATGACATTATTGTTATAGGCAGTGATGATCAGGACATTTAGGCAGCTAAGGATTTCCTTGGATAACAGTTTGTGACCAAGGACCTTGGCAGGTTACGTACTTCCTTGGCCTACAATTTGCAAGAAATCAACATGGTACGGTAATGACGCAAAGGAAGTATGTCACTAACCACCTATACGAGACGAGCATGACATGATGTAGTAGACTTGCCACTTCTCTAAGGGATCCTAATGCTAGGCTCTATGATGATGACTATGAGGAGGCGGATAAGAGACGGTACAAAGAGCTAGTAAGAAAGTTGTTGTATGTCACTATCACCAGGCTTGATATATTATTTGCAGTTAACAGAGTCAGCCAGTTTATGGAGCAACCCAGACAAATTCGTATGGATGCAACTAATATGATCTTGAGGTATCTGAAGTCTTCTCCAGGTGTAGGACTTTTGTTTAGAAGAGACTCGTCTCTCACAGTTAGTGGATGTGTGGATGCAGATTATGCTGGGTGCTCCAAGGACATGAAGTCTACTTAAGACTTCACTGTGTTTATTGGTAGCTCACTGGTTTCATGGAAGAGGAAGAAACAAACAATTGTGACTAGATCCAGCGCTCAGTCAGAGTATAGGGCCATGGCCCAAGGGAGCACGAAAATGATGTCGGTCAAGTCTGTCTTGACTCCTGATCGACCTAACTATTGAGGTACCTCTTCCTATGCATCTCAAATGTGATAAACAAGCTGCTCATAGCTAATAATCCAACCTTTCATAAAAGAACAAAACACATAGAAGTAGACTGTCATTACACTCGTTATCTAGCCCAGAAATGATTTATTTCCACCTCTCATGTTTGCTTCAGGCGATCAAATTGCAGATATGTTTACCAAAGCTCTTGCGAAGGGTCTTTTTCACCATTGCTGCTCCAAGTTGAGCATGATAAATATATATACTCCAGCTTGAGGGGGAGTGTTGAGATATTTATATCTCATTAATTTATCTTTATTCTGTATTCTTTATTTCATAATTTCTTATTTCTTCTGTCTACTGTAATTTCTCTTAGAACTTTTCTCATATATAAACGAGCTGCGATGGAATACAACTTTTCATTTCGTGCCTTTCCACACACTGCATCATCACCCAGATGCAGTCCAAAATTTGCATGGATTCTCGCATGATGGACGCATGCGAGTAAAGAAATTAGTCTAAAAGAGGTTCAAAGGAAGTTTTTTTGAGAATGTTGCAAAGGAAGTTGCGAATAGGTAGTTGGAATATTAGCATTTTGACTGGAAAATCGACTAAGATAATATATACCATAGAAAGAAGGAAGATTCAGATACTACATCTCCAAGAGACAAAATGGGAGAGAAATCAAGGGAGATTGAGAGACATGCTTTAAACTTTGATATTCAGGTAAAGATAGGGGCGGGAATAGTGTTGGAGTGATTGTTCACAAGGATTTGAAGGATATTGTGGTTGATGTGCAAAGATTCAGAGATTGGATTTATTTTGCTAGAATTAGTGCTCGAAGAAGAAATTCTGAACATCATCTCAGTTTATGCATCACAAATTGATTTAGATGAAAGGATTAAACAAGCTTTTTGGGAGGATTTGGATAAGATTATGCAAGGAATCCCATAAAGAGATGATTTGCTTAGGTGGAGATCTTAATGGACATGTGTGAAAGGATGCTTCATGGTATCCTAGTGTTCATGGAGGTCATGGCTTTGGGAATAGTAATGAAGTGAGAAAAGTCATTATGAATTTTGTAACGACTTATGATCTTTTCATCGCAAACACTCTTTTCAGAAAGAGCTAGGAGCATTTAATTACTTATAAGAGCGACCCGACTAAAACATATATATATTACTTTGCGTTGAGGAGAAGAGATCGGTTATGTTGTAAAGACTAAAGACGACAAAGTAATCCCAGGAGAGAGTTTAACAACCCAACATCGCTTGCTAGTAATGGATGTGCAAATAAAATGATTGCTAAGAAAAAGATGGTTTCCAAGATCACTAGAACTAGATGGTGGAATCTTCATTTGAAGTAATCACGCTTCAGGGAGAAGGCTTTAGAAGATCTATCTTGGATTTGTAACGGAAGTGCAAACGAGATGTGAGCGGTGGTAGCATCTTATATCCGAAAGGTAGCCAAAGAGATGATAGACGAGTCAAAGGGAGGAGACCCAAGCCAAAAGGAGGCTTGGTGGTGGAGTGGAGGGGTGTAAGAGAAGCTCAAAATTAAAAGAGCATGCTTTAAATCTATGCCTAAGGATAGAACATAGGAAACTGACACAAACTACATAAAAGCGAAGAAGGAAGCAGAAAATGATGTAAGCGAAACTAAGTCAAAAGCTTATGAAGTTTTGCACAAAAATCTCGACTCGAAGAAGGGCTAGAAGGATATATTCAGGGACGCCAAAGCAAGAGAAAGAAAGACCAAGGAACTTTCTCAAGTGAGATGCATTAAGAATGAGGAATGGCATGTGCTTGTTACTCAGAGGGATAGAGAGACTGGATGAAAGCAGCATTTCCTTAAGCTTTTCATTGGAGAAGGAAATAAAGAGACCACTTTGGGAGATCTAGTTAGTAGTGAAAGTTACTTGAATCGTGTAAGCTATAGGCGAATACAAAGGAAGGAACTAGAGGAGGCTTTGAAATTTATGAAATTTGAGAAAGGTGTAGGCCCTGATGACATTCCTATAAAAGTGTGGAGAGTTCTAGGTAAGCGTGGTTTGACTTGGCTTACAAATTTATTCAATGATATTTGGCAAAACAAGAAAATGCCTGAAGATTGGAGGAAGCATTGCGGTGCCTCTTTATAAGAATAAAGGAGACATTCAAAATTGTACGAATTACAAAGGTATAAAACTGATAAGTCATCTATGAAATTTTAGGAACACATGATCGAAAGAAGGTTGAGGCAAGTTTCCAAAGAAAAAGAAAATCAATTCGGATTCATGCCGAATCGCTGAATTATTGAAGCCATCCACTTGTTGAGGAGAACAATGGACATTTATAGAGCTAAAAGGAAGAACTGCATATGGTTTTTATTGATTTGGAGAAGGCTTATGACTTTGTCCCATGGGAGATATTATGGAGAGTTTTGGAGAAGAGAAAAGTACTTGTCCTACACATTAACCTCATAAAGTATATATATGATTGGGATTCATCTTGTGTAAGGATCTGGTTTGGGAAGATTGACTATTTTGACATAAACATTGGTCTTCATCAATGTTTAACTTTGAGACCATTCCTTTTTACTTTGATTATGGACGAGTTGACTAGTCACATTTAAGATGAGATACCTTGGTGTATGTTATTCGGTGATGTATTGTGTTAATTGATGCGACTAGAGATGGAGTAAATGAGAAGCAGAAGGTATGGAGACATGCATTCATGACTAAAATATTTCGTATAAGTAGGGTTAAGACCAAATATATGGAGTGAACTTTTAATGGAAGCAATGATGAAGCAATCGAGGTGAAGATTGGTGACGTAACATTCAGAAGAAATACTTGGGATCTATTTTGCAACATGATATGGAAATTGTTGAAGATGTCACTCATAAAATAAATGCAGGTTGGCTAAGTGGAGAGGAGCCTCTACTGTTTTATATGATAAGAAAATTCCTTTGAAAATTAAAGGAAAGTTTTACAAAGCAGTCGTGAGTCCTGCTATGCTCTATGGATATGAATGTTGGCTTGTCTGTGAACCATAGACATGTGCAGAGAATGACAGTAGAAGAAATGAAAATGCTAAGGTGGATGTGTGGACATACACGTAAAGATCGGATTCATAATGATGCAATCATAAGGAAAATTGGTGTAGATCCGATCGAAGGTAAGATGCAAGAAAACCGCTTAAGGTGGTTTGGCCATGTGCAAAGGAGGTCAGTTGATGCACCGGTTAGGAGATGCGAGTTTTGGGATGTTGAGCTGGCTAAGAGATGACGATGAAGGTCCAAGAAGTGTTGTAATGGGACTATATGAATGGATCTTAATTTTTTGGATCTAAGTCTGAGATTGACCCAAGATATATCTGAATGGAGTTAAAGAATCCATGTAGACGATCTTATTTAAAGTGGGAAAAGGCTTTGTTGTTGATATTCTTATATATTTACACCGATTTGTACATTTTCTGTACTACCATATTGAAATAAAAGACATAATTTGATTGAAATAAAGACATTAAGCATATTAGAATAAGTAAGCTTTTAAAAAGCAAAATATAGAAAACTTCAGAATCTCTATGCGAAAATAGGCCAATCTGAGTAGTTGGCCGATCGACTATTGACTAATTGGTCAATAGTTAGTCAGCCACCCCAACTTGACTAATCGGTTAACTTTTACAACAATGGAAGCAACCACGACAGAGGAATCCAAGATGCAGGTGCAGAAAGCATCAAGATTCTACTTAGATGGTTGCATGCCTCTTCCATAGGAGGGATATTGATGCTAGAAAAGTTTGACCGTGAGATGCGTTATAGGCTAGAACAAGGCCAATAAGGAATACAACGACCATCATAGTGTTCTTGCATGCCAATTTTTGAGATAATTATATCTCCAGTCATGTTTTTCTTAGTTATGTTTACCTTATGTATTTCTCTAAGAGAGCCCTAGGGTCTAGTCTAATGCAGTTTTTTCATTCCTCCCAACATGGTATCGGAGCAACGGCCCTAGATCGGGGTTCCCGTATCCCACCCAAAACCCTAAACCTACATGCCTGCCCCCCATCCCCGCCGCCATCACAGGAGCTCCCAACCCTCTCCTCTCCCGCCGCTGGGGACCCCCCACCTCCCGTTGGTCTCTCCGTCCGCACAACGACATCCCCAACACCGTCACCAAGGGCTCTTAGGCCCTTCTGCCTGGTGCCCTGCCCTGCGCCGCCATTGTCAGGGCCCAGATCGGGACCGCCCACGCCGCGGACCCCTCTGATCTTCAGCTTGCAGTGCGCAGGGGACTCCAGCACCACCCCTACGTGCAACCTCCGTCCTCCTATCACCCGGAAGCTGCTCTAGCGCCTACATTTGGCGATCTGGAAGTCTGATTTGCTTCGGAAATTGTGTTTTTCTCTTATAAATCACATTTTACGAAGCTAGAACTCCATACGAGTCAATGAGGATGGTTGTATGAGTCTACAGATACAACCACTCCTTGTGATTTTGCATACATTTGTCGATCGGTCTACTCCTCAGTTGTTTGTGGTTCTACTTGTTGGAACAATATAAGAAAATAAGAGCGATGTTTTTTCTTCTTCTGATGCCTTCAAGGGCCTAGCTCCCATCGTGAAGATGGATGGGACCAACTACAAGTTGTGGTCCATGCAGTTTCGTACTCTTATGCAGTGTCATAACAAGGAGCACAAATTAACGGAATCAGAACCGGCGGACAAGACTGAGGCTAATGCTTCTTGGAAGCCAGATGATGCCTATGCTCGCATTTGGCTCTCCGGGACACTGACCACGAAGATTGCCAATAATATCATCAACCAGCCCACAACAAAGGCTATATGGGACATCTTAGCAGCTACATACGAGCAGATAAAGAATGAGAGCAAGATTCTTAGCTGCAGTTTGACATCTTCTAGACCAAACAAAATGGTCGATCATTCCATGCCCACTTCTCTCATCTTAGAGGCATGTTTGAGCGACTACACAACTTCATGCCCATTACTGCCAGCACTGAGCAGCAACATACATATCGAAATGCCACAATGACAGGAGTTTTTCTATCATCTGTTGACTCTGAATACGATGCAACACGTACTCAACTACTAATTGGAGAGATGATACCTCCGATGGAAGAGATCTACAAGCGATTGAGCATGGTTACTATTCCATCTACTATTGTGGCTCCAATTCCCTCAGCTATGACAATGTCTCTTGGCAGAGGGGGGACTTCACAGTTTCATGGGCGTGGACCCCGTGGTCGTGGAGGATGTCAGCATGGCTCCTGTTCTCACTGCCACCGTCCTGGTCATTCTGAGGAGACATGCTTTCAGAAGCATGGATATCATGTGTCTGCAAGGGTGGCTGAGCAGACTGAGCTTTCTTCTGCATCTACACAGGACACACACCTGGATGATATTGTTTCTAGACTTCGAGAGATGATGTCCACTCCTACTATTCCAGCTGCAGGTTCTTCAGATGCAGCAGCTACTGCTAGAGCTTCGTCTAGCTCATCAAGTATTATTTATGCACTCACCAGTTGTAGCAGTTCAGATTTAACTGACTGGATTATGGATTTTGGAGCATTGCATCATATGCGTGGAGATCGGACACAGTTCAGTTTTACAGGCCTATCCCGCCTGGTAGATTCGTGGTGATTGCTAATGGAGTACGTCTTCCCATTGTTGGTCAGGAGGAGATTGTTCTAAATCCTTCTATGCATCTGCAGAATGTTTTATATGCTCCAGACTTTCAGATGAATCTTTTGTCAATTAGCCAAATTACAAAGGATTTACATTACCATGCCATATTTGATCTCTCTTCTCTTGTGTTTCAGGACATACTAAAGGGCAGGGTGATTGGATGTGGCTGTGAGAAGAGAGGATTGTATAAGCTTGCCATACCACCTTGTGCTGGAGTTGCTACTATTCCTTTAGGATCTGTTTCTCCATTCATGTGGCATCTACATTTTGGTCATCTCCATCTTCAGAAGATGTGTCATGTTCTACCGCAGATATCTACTCGAACTACCTTGGCTTGGACTGCGAAGTCTGTCAGCTTGGAAAGCATCATCGATCTTCTTTTCCGAGTCGTCAGGGTCACTGCAGTAGTCAGTCTTTTGAGTTGTTTCATTTTGACATTTGGGGTCCTAGTCATATTCCTGATCATCAGGGATATCGTTTTTACATGGTTGTTGCGGACGATTACTCTAGACTTGAATATTCGTGTTAAAACATAAGTCTGAAGCATGCCTTATCATTAAATCTTTTCTTCTTGAGGTCAAAAATATCTTCTCTACTAATGTGAAATTATTCGTACGGATAATGCCTTCGAGGTTTCCACATTACAACTATCGGAATTTCTCATATCTCTAGGTATTGTTCATCAGACCTCTTGTGCCTATACCTCTCAGCAGAATGATATTGCTGAACGCAAACACCGTCACTTCTTAATGTCATAAGAACCCTTCTGATTCAGAGTCGTACCCCCACATTCATTCTGGGGAGATACGGTTCTCACTGCTTGCTACTTGGTGAACCACATGTCGTCCACTATGCTTGGAGAATAGGTTCCCTTCTCGATTGCAGTTCCCGAGAAAGAGCTATTCTCTTTGACTCCCAGAGTTTTTGGATTTATGGCATTTGTCCACAATTTCACACCTGGCCATGACAGGCTCTCACTAGAGCTGTCAAATGTGTTTTTGTTGGTTATTCTCGTACCCAAAAGGGGTATCGATGTTTTGATCATATAGGAGGAAAATATTATGTGAGTACTGATGTCACATTCTTTGAGTCTATTATGTACTTTCTCCTACAGGTGACATGTTATCTCATGTTACTTCTGGTGAGGATGTGGGTGTTCCTCCACCTCCATCTTCTCTACCTTGTGCACCCAATGATAAGTTTGAGTCTTCACCCCCTCCACCACCACAACCATCTCCACCACCTCCACCATCTCTGCCTCCCTTACCTCAGACACACTTCCTATCGTATGTTTACAGGCACAAGTCTTCTACTCACCCCTTCTGCTCAAGAGCCCTCCACATCATCCAACATGCCTCAGACACACTTCCTATCATCTGATGGCACTGGTGTGTTGAATGCTACACATGATGAGTTGATACCAAAAAACAACGAGGAGGATGACCTGGACATACCTATCGCCTTGCGAAAGCCACGTCGTCAACGTGCGACTTATCCTCTTGATGCACATGTTTCATTGGACCATCTTACAGAGGAATACAAGAAGTTTGTTGCGGGACTCTCAGTTGTTTCTATCCCACGAACATATCAGGATGCCATACAGGATAGTCGGTGGCGTCTTGCAATGGAGGAAGAGGTGACAGCTTTACAATCGCGTGGCACATGGAGCATTGTTTCGGCTCCTCCAGATGAATTTGTTGTGGACTACAAGTGGATATTTATAGTAAAGCAAAGGGCAGATGACAGTGTAGATCGCTACAAGTCCAGGCTTGTGGCATGTTGGTTCACCCAAACCTATGGGGTGGAGTATCAGGATACATTCTCACTGGTAGCCAGACACTCAACACTTCGCATTCTTTTATTAGTTGATGTTTCGCAGGACTGATCATTTTACTAGCTTGATGTAAAGAACACATTTTTATACGGTAATCTACAGGAGGAGGTGTATATGCAGCAACCATCGGGGTTTGCTGCTGAGGGGGAGTTCCAGAAGGTGTGCATGCTTCACAATGCAATTTATGGCCTGAAGCAGAGACCGAGAGCTTGGTATCAGAAACTATCGGAGTTGATAGAGCAACATGGGTTCGTGAGGTCTACAACGGATCACTCATTGTTTGTTCAGAGGACACAGAGAGGTACTCATGTTATTCTCATCTATGTTAATGATGTCATTGTCACCAAGGATGAAAAAAACGATCTAAACAGCCATCTAAACGCATGCGGTGCTCGACCGCACCGTTTAATAAAAAAACGGCGCATAAACGGCCAGCCCGCTTAACGGCCTTAAACGACATTTTACACGGTCTGAAACGGCCTTTTAAACGCATTGATCTACTTTCTTCAAAGGATCACCATTATCCATGACTTTTATGTTGTCTATTTAAACATTTGACTATGAATTCTTGTTGTTTATATTATCTATTTTGAAATTTGGATGAAACATTTCTTGAATTTGACAATATTTGATCTATATTGTGAATCTATGATTATATTTCTTATTTACTTATACTTTTTTATTAATTATATTATGTAATATTTTTTATTAATTAAAAAATGCAAAACCACATAACCCGTTTAATTTCCGTTTAAACTCTCGCATACCGTTTAATAAGTAATCAGTGGCCCTATCGACTGAATACCACATACAGCTTTTTGCAACTTTGATTGTCACAGGGGATGATGAGTAGGGCATTCAGGTTGCCAAGGAATTCCTATGTCAGCAGTTTGTGACTAAGGACCTTGGCATACTTCGATACTTCCTTGGATTAGAGTTCACCAGGAACCAGCGTGGCCTTGTGATGACTCAGAGGAAGTTTGTGATGGATCTTCTTTCTGAGACATGTATGACGGGGTGCAAGCCTGCTACTACCCCTATGGATCCAAGTATGAAGTTATATGATGATGACACTGAGGAGGTAGATAGGAAGAGATATAGAGAGCTTATTGGAAAGCTCCTATACGCCACTACCACTAGACTAGATATATTTTTTGCTGTAAGCAAAGTCAGCCAATTCATGGAGCAACCAGGGAAGGTGCATATGGATGCGGTGTATATGATCTTGAGATATTTGAAGACTTTACCTGGTTCTGGTCTCTTATTCAACCGGGGTACATCTCTTGAGGTGACAGCTTGTGCAGATGCAGACTATGCAGGTTGCCCCAGAGATAGGATGTTTACTTCTGGCTTTGTTATTTTTGTTGGCAGATCTCTTGTTTCATGGAAAAGCAAGAAGCAGACTGTGGTAGCCAGATCTAGTGCAGGGTCTGAGTACAGAGCCATGGCACAGGGAAGCGCAGAGATGATGTAGGTGAGATATGTGTTAACTGATCTTACTGTTGAGGTTCCTCTTCCCATGCAGCTTCTATGTGATAGTCATGCGGCTCTATATATTGCCAACAACCATGCATTTCATGAACGAACCAAACACATAGAGGTGGATTGTCATTACACTAGAGACATGATTCAGAAAGGTCTCATATCTATATCACATGTTTCTATTGGAGATAAGACTGCATATATCTTCACCAAGGCACTCGCCAGAGGTCCATTTCAGAGGTATATATGCTCCAGCTTGAGGGGGAGTGTTGAAATAATTATATCTCCGTTTTTCTTATTTATGTTTACCGTATGTATTTCTCTGTATTTCTCTGTAATTAATTCAGGACTTTTCTCCTATATAAGAGAGTCCTAGGGTCTAGTCTAATGCAAGTTTTTCATTCCTCCCAACACCAATTAATGTTCAACATTGGCACTCGAAGGTATGTCATTGTAGAGTTTCTCAAACATGCCCTCAAAGTGGACTAGAATGAGTGGAGGGGGCGATTAGATGTCATGCTAGGTCATGTAGATGTCATGCTAAAGTTGAATCTTCATCTCATTCCTCGCCCAAGAATACATTATTGCAAGAAATATCCCACATTGCCTTTGCAATGGGCTGATGTAGAATGTCATTGCCAATCTATGCCATTAGAGTGCCTGAGAGCCATACTTGGGCTCCACATTGTCCTGCTTCCACACTGCATTAGCAACATTTTTGTCATCCGGCTCCGATTCCATTAGGATGTATTCCTTGTTGTGGCTCTCACGATGCTCGTGAATTGCATCGCCCATAACTCGTAGTTTTTCCCATCCTTCTTGATGATAGGATACGGACCTTTGATGGCATCATAAGATGGAGTAGCATTTATCTTGCTCTGCCACGACGGATGAAGCACAGGAAGGACAAAAGCGTGATAAAAGATAATCCAAACTGGTCCATACATGCATAGTATAGAGGTTGTGTGTTATATACGCCACACTCCCATCACCCCTATAGGTTCTCTAGAACCTAGAGATTGGATTTGTATGATCAAATTTAGATTGGACTGTCCCAAGAATGCACGATCTGAAGAATATGGTTTTTTAGATATCCTTCGGCAAAAAACGAAAGCCATGGGAGTGCTGTTTGCAGCATGGAGCATCGCTTGTGGTAGGTGACGCTGGTGGCAGCTGTGGCGGTCACCGCTGTTGCTGTGCAGTTGGTTCGCTGCAGTCACTGGTGGAGGTGCAGGTGCTACAGCTGTTAACGTATACAATAATAGTAGTATCTGTACTTTTCGTTATTTTGTTTTCCTCTTAGTATGTTTTATGTAATTTACCCATAGGCTACTCTCCTATATAAGAGAGCCTAGGGTTCATGTAATAAACAAGTCATTCTCGTTTTTCCCAACATGGTATCAGAGCGACGGTCCTAGACCGGAGTTCTCGAAACCCTAACCCTAACCCACCCCACCCGCCGGCCTTTCTCTCTCCTCTCCCTCTCCTCGGCGCCGCCCACCCTCGATCTACTGCGGCGGTCCTCTTCTCCAACCGCGGCGGCGCTCCAGCCCTAAGCGCATCTCCTGTGCGCATCGCCTGTGCGTATCACCTGTGTGCATCGCGTGTGCGCATCGCCCCATCGACTGGGCGCCTGTGCGTGTAGCCCCAGCGCACAACGCATAGCGCGTAGGTCTGCTGGCCCCAGCGCATAGCGCAGACCCGCGCGCTTCTGTTGCGGTTCTCCTTGCAGTACTTGCGTGTGTGCCCTAGTTGCACACGCACGGCGTAAGCCTGCTGGTCGCACACGCACGTAGCGTGATCTTGCTGTGCGCAACTGTGCGCCCCTGCGCGTGAACTCTGTGCGCTAGCCCACAGTTTGTGTGAGTCATTGTGATTGATTGCGCGTGTCAAGACCGTAGCGCGCACATATTCATGGGGATAGTTGCTTGACGTCTACACAGGCAACTAATCCCGTCTATGTCATTGTAGACAAAGATTATCTTCTGTCAATCGCTCCAGTCTCCCGTTTCCAGTATGTCAGAAGGCAAGTCAGATATCCCATCTATTGGCGCATTTCGTGGTCCAACGCCCATTGTCAAGATGGATGGTACGAACTATGAACTGTGGGCAATGCAGTTCATGAGTATGATGAAGTCTACAGGTAAGAAGCACATTCTTACCGAACCTGAGCCTGCAGAGAAGACTGGAGTCCATGCCTCATGGGAGGCCGATGATGCATATGCCAAGGTCTGGCTATCTGGCACATTGGCTATTGAAATTGCCAATGACATTCTACATCAACCCACAGCCAAAGACATGTGGGATATTCTGGCAGCGACATATTCTCAGGCGAAGAACGAAACGAAGATCCTGCAACTACAACATGGTATATTCACAATAAAGCAGAATGGCCGTCCTTTACATTCTCTCTACACATCACTGAGAGGGATGTTCGAGAAGCTCTATAGCTTCATGCCTCTTACCGCCATGCCAGAACAGCAGAAGACATATCGGAATGCGACGATGGTGGGTGTGTTTCTCGCTGCACTTGATCCAGAGTACGAGGCCGCACGGTCTCAGATTTTGGCAGACTCGACTATTCCTCCCATGGAGGAAGCCTTTCACAGATTGAGTAGGATCACAGTGCCTTCAGCAGCTGCGAGTCAGAATTCCTCAGCCATGGCGGCAAACAGAGGCCGCGGATTTCATCAACAGGGCCGTGGACGTGGACCTCGGGGAAGGGGTGGCCGCACTAGGCCAACATGCACATATTGTCACCGAGTCGGACATAATGAAGACACATGCTATTCGAAGCACGGATTCCCTGCATCTGCACGAGCCGCTGAGCAAATAGAGCCCCCATCTGCTGCTATCTTGGATCAACGATTTGATGATCTAGTTGCCCGCCTCAGGGGCATCATCCCACCATCTGGTCCAGCACCGACTACAGAGAGTCATACTGATGCTGCTGCCCCTGCCCCTGCCTCTGCATCTACTAGTACTTCAGGTAGTACACTTGCACTCCACAGTAGTAAATCTGATACACTGCCATGGATCATGGACTCGGGCGCTACACATCATCTATGTGGCGACCAGAGTCTACTTATAGGATACACTCAGATCCCTCCAGGACGGACAGTAGTGATTGCTAATGGCACGCATTCCCCTATCACTGGTCAGGGGGAGATTAGATTGACATCTTCTATGCAGCTTAAGAATGTCCTACATGCACCACATTTTTCTATGAATCTGTTGTCAATTAGTCAGATTACGAAGGATCTCCATTGTCGAGCTATTTTTGATCCATCTTCTTTGATTTTTCAAGACATCCGTACGGGCAACGTGATTGGTCATGGCTATGAGCAAGGAGGTCTTTACCGTCTGAACCAGACCCCATTTGCCGGAACCACATCCTCTCCTGCTGGACAAGTATCTCCTCTCCTGTGGCATCTGCGTTTTGGTCATTTACCGCTTCAGAAGTTGCGTCGAGTTCTACCTTATGGTCTCTCTCACACACCTATCCAGTGTGAGGCATGTCAGCTGGGAAAGCATCACAGGTCGTCCTTTCCCAGTCGTCCAGGTCAGAGTAGTAACTCCAGATTTGAGTTGTTTCATATAGATGTCTGGGGTCCGAGTCGTGTTCCCGATCATCAGGGACACAGGTTTTATATTGTATTTGTGGATGATTTCTCGAGAGTGTCGTGGGTGTTTCTTATGAAAAATAAATCTGAAGCAGGAAATATTATTATCCAGTTTCTAAATGAAATTCAGAATGTTTTCTCCACATCTGTCAAACTTGTGAGAAGTGATAATGCTTTAGAGTGACGCACCCACACTTTGGCCAATTACTACTCCTCAAAAGGGATTATTCACCAAACCTCTTGTGCTCATACATCCCAACAGAATGGGATTGCTGAGAGAAAACACCGTCACCTTCTTGATGTCACAAAATCTCTTCTTATACAGAATCATGCTCCCTACTCCTACTGGGGTGATGCAGTTCTTACTGCATGTTACTTAATCAACCGTATGCCCTCGTCTGTCTTGAATGAACCGATTCCTTTTTCACTCATTTATCCAGACAAGGATTTGTTCGCTCTTACTCCTCGTGTGTTTGGGTCAGTCGCATTCGTCCATCAGTTGTCGCCTGGTATTGACAAGCTCTCTCCTAGGGCTGTCAAGTGTCTTTGTGGGGTACTCCAGAACTCAAAAGGGGTACAAGTGTTTTGATCCATTGCGTCGGCGGTATACGATCAGTGCAGATGTTACATTTTTTGAATTTATTATGTATTTTTCAGCATTTGGAGACAACCAGCTTCCACCTATACCACCGGATGCCATATATATGACACCACTACCACCTCAGATGCCATCATCAACACCACCACCACAGCCTATCCCACCGTTCCCGTACCATTATACCCGCAGGCTTCCTCCACTTGCTCATGGTCATGACTCGTCCACTAGCTCGCCTATGGTATGTAATGAGAATATTAATGTTGATGGATCTGACGACATTTCTGAGTAGGATGTGTTACAGGTGCCGGATGAGCCTACAACTGATTTGGATATTCCAATCGCTTTACGGAAGTCGACGAGGAGTTGTGCCAAATATCCGCTGTCAGCTTCTGTATCTTTTGAGCGGCTATCTGGTGATTTCAGGACGTTTGCTTTGGCACTTTCAGCCATAGATATTCCACGGAATCATCATGAGGCTCTGCAGGATAGTAGATGGCGGCTTGCAATGGAAGAAGAAATGGCCGCACTTCAGTCCAGAGGAACTTGGACTTTGGTTCCTATACCTCCAGATGCGAATCCAGTGAGCTGCAAGTGGGTGTTCACAGTGAAGCAAAATGTAGATGGATCCATTGACAGGTATAAGGCACGTCCGGTGGCACGTGGCTTCACACAAACATATGGGGTGGATTATCTTGACACCTTCTCGCCAGTGGCACGTCATTCCACCCTAAGGATCTTGTTGTCAGTTGCAGTTGCTCGAGACTGGCCGCTCCATCAGTTGGACGTGAAGAATGCATTTCTATATGGAGATTTGCAGGAGGAAGTATATATGCAACAACCACCTGGTTTTGCTGTTGAGGGGGAGTGCTCCAAGGTATGCAGGTTGCATAAGGCTATATATGGCCTTAAGCAGAGTCCCAGAGCATGGTTTCAGAAGCTCTCGGATCTCTTCGAGAAACAAGGATACAAACGCTCCAATGCAGATCATTCCTTGTTTGTACAGAAAACAGTGAGAGGTATCATTGTCATTATGGTTTATGTTGATGACATCTTGATTACAGGAGATGATGAGCAGGGCATAAGGCAGGCGAAAGAAATGCTGGGTAGTGAGTTTGTCACTAAGGATCTTGGGGTCCTTAGATACTTTCTGGGGCTTGAATTTGCCAGAAATTCCTATGGACTAGTCATGTCACAAAGGAAATATGTTACTGATCTGTTGAGTGAAACAGGTATGCTCGAGTGTCGACCTGCTACGACACCAATGGACCCCAGCATGAAGCTTTATGAAGATAACACAGAGGAGGTGGACAGGAGAAGATATAGAGAACTGGTAGGCAAACTGTTATATGTCACGATCACTAGGCCAGATATATTGTTTGCAGTGAGCCGTGTGAGCCAATTCATGGAGCAACCACGCCAGGTGCATATGGATGCAATACATATGATACTTAGATATCTCAAATCTTCTCCAGGTGCAGGTCTGCTATTCAAGAAAGGAAAGGGGATTTCTATCTCAGCATGCGCAGATGCAGACTATGCAGGATGTCCCAAGGATAGGAAGTCCACCTCAGGGTATGCTGTCTATGTTGGAGATGCCCTAGTCTCATGGAGGAGCAAGAAACAAACTGCGGTAGCTAGATCTAGTGCTGAATCCGAATAGGGCTATGGCCCAGGCTACTACAGAGATGATGTGGGTGAAAGCGGTGCTGACAGATCTATGTTTAGATGTACCACTTCCTATGAACTTGGAATGTGATAATCATGTTGCTTTGTTTATTGCAAACAATCCTGCATTCCATGAGCGGACCAAGCATATTGAGGTGGACTGTCACTTCATACGTGATATGATTCAGAAAGGATTCATTGCTACATCTCATGTTACTTCAGAGAATCAGACTGCAGACATATTCACCAAGGCATTGCTACGAGGTCCATTTCAGAAGTGTGCTTCCAAGCTGAGCATGATTGATATCTATGCTCCATCTTGAGGGGGAGTGTTAACGTATACAATAATAGTAGTATCTGTACTTTTCGTTATTTTGTTTTCCTCTTAGTATGTTTTATGTAATTTACCCATAGGCTACTCTCCTATATAAGAGAGCCTAGGGTTCATGTAATAAACAAGTCATTCTCGTTTTTCCCAACAACAGCCTCTGGTGGTGGTGCTGCAGCCGCTAGCATTGTGGTGTTGGTGTTGGTGGTGGTGTGGAGGGCTAGCGGTAGGGTAGGGTTTATCAAATGAGGTCCAGATATCTAATCCAATTCCAAAACCACCGCTCAAATACCATGCGGAAAGGAAATAAGCGAGTGAATTATTATGTGCCATAGGGTTCTCTTTATATAGAGAGGAAACTATAGAGGTGAGGAGGTTGCCAGGTTGAGCTTACACATAAAAAGAAACCAAATGCTGTCATAGTACAATAAATACATTATTACTATAACAAACTTGCACGCCCACCCTATAGGCATTCTTTAAAGATATTTTTACTACATTCAACTTGAAACTTCTGTTTGATTTCTGCTTTCTATGAGTAAAAAGGCTTCTCTATATGGTAATAGTGGATGGTTTAGACCCCCCTCGGTCGAGGTAGTAACAGTTTCCCTTTATTTTGAGGCATCGCGATACTAACGGTTTCCCTTTATTTTGAGGGCTATCAAATCCCTACCAGATTAGTTGGAATTCCCATACACGGCTTACAATTGTATCATCCTTCATATACAGTTTGTAATTCAAAAGTGAAACAAAAGAGCCTCAGCATCATGTTGTATACTAATGCACTTTAGGCTGCTCTATCTACCTGTCTTTATTAACCCTATGTGCAATGTGACAAAATAGTCTTCCCACTTTCATGTTTGTAACTGGCCTAACAACTCACAGGTCTGCATAATGTTTAGCTTGTGTAATAATGTACTTGATGCTGCTTTATTTACCTGTCTTTATTAACCCTATGTGCAATGTGACAAAATAGTCTTCCCACTTTCATGCTTATAACTGGTTAAACTGGTCACACGTATGCATGCTTAGGCATTGTGGGTCCATATTCTACAGTTGCGGATCTGCACAGTGCCCTGCAGTGAACTTGTGACTTATGGAATCCATGTTATTGCAAATTACTGAAGCCGTCAATCCAAGGTATTGCATTTTTTTTATTGCCACATATATTTCACGGGCTAGTTCTCGATATGCCTCTTCTCTAGATTTTCATCAATATTCTACCCTGTCAGTTTATTTTCTATTTTGTTTTAACTGCAGATGATTGCAGGTCAATGTGGTCATGGTTCATTCTTGATGTATTGACCTTGGGGAGTTTTCCTAATTCTACCAGGTTCGGAGTTTATGGATAATTGATTTTAAAAATCCACTTTAGGATGCTATTTAAAGAGGCTGAGGAAAGTAGGATTGTAGATGCTCCAGTGATGTAAGAGTTGGGCTTCTCAGGTGAGTATTGTTGGTTCATATGCACAAAATGTGGACAAATCTAGGATTGCTTAGAGTGATATTGAAATTGTTGTTCTGTCTAAAATAATATCCAAATCACTTGAAGGTGTGCTCTGGATGAACTTTCAAAAGATTATTTTCTTTTTTCTCGAAGTTTTGGTTCTGGAAGCAGCATTTCATCATATGTTGTTTTAATGTGGCTCGACTTGTGGTCAGGGATCGCCATATCGCGATATATCGTCGATATATCGGTATCGACAGGTCACCGATATATCGTCGATATGGACGATATCGGATATCGACAGGAGAAAATGCCTTGGTGGATACCGGGTTTCGGCGATATGTGTCGATATATCGCCGATATATCGGTATCGACATTGTATCGAAACGATATCGATACCGATATTTCCTTCCTTGCTTGTGGTAGATGGCGAAGCATTATGAGATCAGGTAAAGCGTTTGTCTGCTTTAGTGAGGCAGGTCTCTGAACGGCAGACAAGGGGAATAGATAGGCAGACACAGGCAAGTGTTGCAGTTTCCTTAGACAAAAGCAGGTGCTTCATTTGCATTTGCACCAATCATGAAATCACAAGAGAATCTTAGATGACATTTTCCTAAAATCAGCATTCTGTGAGTAATAATATTTGGGGGTTCATTACTTCAGTCGACTAGTCTGTGCGTTCCTTGGATGGTACACACTCATACAGAGAGGCTTACCTAAAAGCAATTTGCAATGCGTATTCAGTAAAACCTAGATATAAATCAGACATTTGAGTCAGTTGTTAGAGTCCTATAAATACGCACCTGAAGCAAGTTTTTGCTGATGGTAAAAGCAGGGGTTGAATGTGCTGGTTCAAAATTTTACCTTAAAGAATTCGAGTAAGATTCTGTCTGAACATCTCTCTTGGGACGAAAGAAAAGATAGGCCATGCATACACGAATTCTATATACAAAATAATATATATTACTAAAATCAATATATTACTTAAATAGTAGATATTCCAAATGTAAAAATATTATTTTTTACCATTATTTTACGATGTGCTTAAACCAAGGTTTTGACTTGATGTATACTCAGCAACTTCAAAAGCTTGCATCTCCTAATATTGTTTCAATATTCTCTGAACTATTCCGATTATTCATAGGGCAAACTCTCTGAATGCCCATCCGTACAATATTCATAGAATTAAAATCCTAGGATAAGTGGAAGTTCGTAATACAAAAATTTCTGGGGCCCAAATTAGCATTCTTAGGCCCAACTTTATTTATTTATAATGGATTTTTTCTTCAATTTTGACATTATTAGTTGTTTGATTACTGATAATTTCTTCTTGCATATTTTGACATTGAATTTGCTGTATATTATTATGTAGGATACAGAAGAGTGTTCGATGAAACACAAGTCCGAGGATGGACGGTTTTTGTGGGTTATGTCTCCACATCATGTGTTCGCTTAGAATGTCGGAGTTTTTTTTTGGAGCAAGTTGACAAAGATTATATTTATCTATCAGTTGCCCGACATGATTGAAAGCCCCTCCCTGTTTAATAGTAGTGGGGTAAAAGACTGCAGAAACCAGAGTTCCGCCCAGGATAACAGGCTAGAGATTTTAGCTAAGAGAAGTTCAACAAAAGGTCCATCTAGATTGGAAAACCACAATCTGTTCTTCAAAAAGTTTTTGTTGCAGCTGCATCTTCATCAAAAACCTGCATCCAGCAGAGGCCACTTTAAGAGGATCTGATACCAGAAGACATCAAAGCAGGGTCTGAATCAGCGAACAGATCCTCAGGCAACAATCGCTCCATTTAAACTGGTTGTTCTGCAAATGAAAGTGAGGTGATCAACATTTTCTTCATTTTTACAAAGTATGCAATGATTCACTAGGGATTACTCTTGGGATTTTAGTTCGTATAAGGTCAACTTTTTGTTCATGAGAAGCCAGATGAATTTATAGTTTTTTGGATGGAACTAGCTGGATCATATCCTTTTTGCCCTAAGGGAGTTTATTCTCCTATTTGTTAACACTTTGTATATACTTTGTTAACTTTGCAGTAGAGCTAGTTTGCTTTAAGAGCCATTTTATATCTTTCATTTTAAAAATGTCGCTTTGAAGGACAGGACGATGAGGTTTTTCTACTAAGTCTTTTCTCCCAATCGGACCTCTCCCTCCAGAGATTCACTAAGGGCTTATTTGGTAACCGGGTTACCCCTGGGTTATCCCGGGATAACCCGGTTTACTCCCCTCTTTTGATGGGATGGAATTCTATCACAAATCATAGTGACATCACATCACATTCTTTATTCCAACCCTCATAACCATCCCAAACAGCTACTATTCCAATCAGGTTACCCCAACCCAACAACCAAATGAGCCCTAAGTAGCTTGGTTTTTTTTGCTAAGGTCATATAAGTTGGAGAATGCGGCCCGGTAGTTTGTTATTTGTTTAAGAATTTCAGAATGAGGTCAGCTTCCCATGCTGCAATCTTCCATCCAATCCAGCCACGAAGATGTCGCGCACCTTATCTTGTCTTCCCCAGAATGGAGAGATGATGTGAGGCTTTGTTCGTAAGAGTTCAATTTTGCTTCCACTATACTATCTTTCAGGAATGATTTTTTGCCACAAACTATTCTAATTCGAAAAGAAATTCCTCTATAGGTTCTTGCACTTATACAAGAGCTCAACTACAAAAAAGCATAGAAGAATTATAAACGATCAACACCCTATGAGCCAGCCGGAGACTGCATGGGATTGGAAGAGCTATAAGACATGCTATCAATAATGAGAGGGAGAAGTGAAGACAAGAAAGCTTGGAGCATGAGAGCAGGGTTTCATTCACATGTCACCTTTTCCCTTGAATCTATACATGGTGTGGTGTTGGTGGATTTATATCATGTGGACGAGTTTTCTATTCATGCAGAGCGGAAGGTACATGGTTGCATCATAAAATGCGAAGAGGAGCTCTGGTAATAGATAACACAAAGCGAGCATGTTCACTTCTTAGCTTCTTTGCTATAAGTTGTGGGGGCAAGGAGCCCTTCTTCTGGGGAGGCGTACCAGGTATCAAGAGAAGAAGGTACTAGATGTTTGAGAATGATCATCGTGAGGAACGAAAGGAAGCTACGAGCCATAGGTGACATGTATAATGCCTCTTGTATGAGAGATATTCCCTACAATGCCTCTATTGAGGTTTTTATAGATTTTATCTGATTGTCATAAGGCAATGATCTTAAGGTGTAGCTCTGATCGAGGATAAGATGCGAGAAAATCGCTTAAGATGGTTTGATCATTTAGAAAGGAGGTCAGTTGATGCATCGGTTAGGAGATGCGGGTTTTGGGATGTTGAGCCGACTAAGAGAGGGTGATGACGACCTAAGAAGTATTGGAATGAGACTATATGATGGGATTTTAGTTTTTTGGACATAAACTCGAGATTGACCCAAGATTGATCTGAATGGAGGCAAAGAATCTATGTAGTTGGCCTTACTTAATTGCGGGAAAGGCTTTGTTGTTGTTGTCATAAGGCCATGACCTACTTTCGAAATGTAGGTGGAGACTCGTGTTTTTAAAATTGTAATATATTTGACCACCTCAAGTGAATCTATCTAGTAAATTAATTTTATTGTATTATACCTTTCATGTATGTATAATTATCTTATGGCTATCCAATGTGCCAGACTGAGATTATATAGATATCTACTTATTAGGCTTATAGGAAAAGTCAAATCAGGACTTGTAAACATCATGTATACGCCAAATTTCCCCTTCGCTCGTGTACAGAAAATACTAAGGGTTTTGTCCCTTCCTTGGACACTGACTTTAATTGAGTAGTTTTCCTATCACAGTCGGTGTAGATGGGGTGCTACTTGGCATTTCAAACCTCTCTAGAAATGTATGCAAGTTTTTTTCCTTGAAAAAGACAAAAACACTCTAGCCTCTCTTTTTTGTAATATGAATTTTGAGAAGATAAGATGCTTTGTCAATATCATTTATTTTCATTGCTCAAATTTTCATTCATTTTGTTTAAGCATCTATATTTCATTTTCGGCAAGCAAAATATCATCGATCTATAACGGACATTATAACAAACTTGCTTTTGCTTTTCTTGACATGTACACAAATCTAATTTATTTACAAGTAAATTTTAATTCGATAACAATGTCATGAAATTTAAGACATTATTATCTCACATTGCTTCAAGCCATATACCTTTTCAATTTGCAAACCCCTTTCTCATTTCCCTCCACCTAAAAAACATGTATTCTCTCTCAATTCTCCAATGAGAAAATCAATTTCATATATGTAATTATTACCAAAATTATTTTTATGATGCAAATTTACCATTAATAGAGTTGATCTTAGAAATATATTCAACTCTTGGAAAGCTATTCCAATTTTTTTATACAACTCTTGGTAATATGTAGCTTTGCTTTTATTGACAGTTTCGTCAACTCAATACTTATTCTTGCATACCCACTTACAATTTATAGATTATATACTTTCTAGCAAGTACCCTAGTTCCCAAACATTGTTTTGATAAAGGTCAACCTCATGGTGGGCATGCATTTATTCCGACTCATTGGGAGCCATTAGTTCATCAAAACAATTAGAATATATGCAATCCTTTGTCTTTATCTAGAGTGTAGGATGAAGCATCACATCCGTACATATAGTAGTCAGTTGTCAATGTATGTTGTGTTTTAGATCTCTTGCTATTGATTTTATTGAGGATTATGTGATCTACCAACTTCCTTGAAAGGTTCAATAGTTATCATCGGTTCACATTCCGCCCACTTTTTAGTCTCACTCACGTATTACCTTCGTTATATTTTTAGGCAATTAGAGGTTTTATTTTCTTGATTTCACGCTTTTTTTATTGATTCGAAGGAAAGTAGCATTACGACTTTAAATCAGATCGAAATTTATAAATCTTTTGGATTTTTCACAACATCTAATAACTCTTCACTCTGAATGTTGTCCTCCATTTCTAATGATGACTTAATTTTAGTTTCTGTCATTTCGTATGTTATATAACATTGAATACATAGATTTGGTGAGAGTTTGATTTAATATGTAATTAGCCACCAACACTACTTATCCTTAGAATATTTTGGGTGACACATCGAGTTGGGGTTCACCTCAAAATTTTATTTATGAAAACGAGGAAATAGTTATTCATACAATACTTTGGAGAGATCTAATTGCAACAACGTACACTTTACCACATTCATCAAGCTTTGTGTAGCACCTCTAACATAATACCGCAACTAGTAACCACAATGTGTAGTAGTAGCTTATAAGTAGTGATGACCACTACTAGATAACCTGGACCTAGCATTTTGGGTTGTGGTAAAGAGCTCCAGTTGGGGTTAAACCGAACAAGTTGTTCGGACCAGTAATTCTCGATTATGGATCGGATCTAGGGCTCGAGATGTTACAGATGATTTTAAAGTAAATTCCCTCTAATACTGGAGCTGGTCGCCTAAGAGGTGGAGCCACCCCTACTATAGAGTTAGGAGGAAATTGCTACCCAATTGGTAATGTCACCACTATTATTGGGAATAAGTTTTGGGTTATTACACAACGAGGATGTTGCGAATATAAGTGAGGTGATTGTCAAACCCCAAACATAGCACCATATCTAGTAATCACAAAGTCTGGTAGTAGCTTATAAGTAGTGGGGGCTAGCATTAGACAATCTGGGCTTAAGCATTTTAGATTGTAGTCAAGGGCTCCAGTTGAGCTCAAGCCCAACAGGTTGTTTGGATCATTAATCCTCGATAATGGACTGGGTCTAGGGCCCATGACGTTACAATTTGATTCTTTTTTTGTCATATCATGCTGTTGTGATGTGTAAGGCATCATAATTTACTTATTAATGCCTTCGTGAATGTAATATCTTTATTCGTTCGAGTTGAATTTGACACCATTATTATTCTGTTTTAATCGATCTTCCCAATTTTTTTATCCACTTTCGTTCAATATTTGGAAGCTCTAATACCATTTGTATAAAATGGACGTAGCTTTTGGGGCTCTCAGCTCACTCTATTTCTTATTCCTATGTTTTTCTCTGTGGGAAGAACATATTCTCGCAATGGAGAGGAAAATTCTTCCGGGAGGTATCTTTTGAAACATATTGGCTCTATACGTCGGGAATATTTTTTTGTTATGTATCGTATGTAAGCCGTCTTTTGAAAAGGCGGCTTTGATTTTAACCAAAGCCGTCTCTTCAAGAAGCGGTTCTCACTGGTATGTGCCACAAAAACTCCAAGGGGAAAGCCGCCTCTTGAAGAGGCGGCTTTGGTTTTAGCCAAAGCCGCATCTTCAAGAGGCGGCTTTCACTTGTATGTAACACATGAAAACTTTAAGGACAAAGCCACCTCTTGAAGAGGCGGCTTACCTACGGTACATAACCAAAAAAAATATCGGCGACCGTATATGGCCAATATGTTTGGAAATATACCTCCCGGACGAACTCTTCTCTCGCAATGGATCTACCATTAATTTAGCAATGTCCCTATCATGAAAGTAGGTGTCACAATATTCATACTATTATATTCATGGCCATTATCTATATATTCATGACCACTAAAGGTCATTATCTTGTAACATTCTAGTAATTAATATTAATAAATGCTCATGAAGTGATTGACCTATATTAAGTGATCAATGCGATAAATAGAGGGATTGGTTTACAAATATTTGAATGATTTTCTATTGTTGTCGAGAGAGGATTGATCCTGTGCGAGTCAAAAACTTTGAGAGCATAATAGCAGTGAGTCTTAACCACTAGATTTTGCTCGTCACACACTAGTTGATTGAAGGAGGAGAGAGATGGACAGAATCTAATGGTCCAAACTCACTGCTCTCATGCTCTCACAGTTTTTGGCTCTCATAGAATCAATCCTCGATGTCGAAAATAATAAATAAATACTAATATGACCTTTGATGTAGATGTGGATAGTAAGAGCATCCATCTAAAATCCAATAGATAATAAACAATTGAGAAATATAAGATGGTATAAAGACGTCGGTAGATATGGCTAAATATTATGCAACTCCTTTCCTGGCCCTCGGCTTAGCTAATCGATTATGTAAAATACCAATCCTTAAAATTTGCTTAAACCTTCGTGGCAAAGAAGATTAGGAGGATTTGTAAGGACTTGAAGTGTTATTAGCAAATTACGGAGGGACACGAATTGAAAAAGAACCAAAGCCCTTTTGATCTCTCTCCTCCCTCCTCTCCCCCAATAGAATCTGTGTAATAAAAAGAGTGTCCAGGTCCGGATCCGGTCCGGTCAGGTTCCACCCGCGCCTCCTCTTCCGACCTTCTTCCGCCACAGCTGACGACCGGTCTTTCGCCTTAGGGTTTCGACGATCGGAGAACAGATACACGTCCGGCGAGGTTCTTCCTCTCCTTCTCTCTCGGCTAATTTCTTTCTCTCTCTATTTCTACGTTCTGATGACCCCAATTTCTCTTGTTTTTTGTACTCGGGAGTAATCGATACTGCTGCTACCGCTGATTCTTCTTACTTACTTGGGGTTGTTGTTGTTTTCGTTCTTCTCTTCTCCGTGTTCTTATTTATCACGTATTCACTTAAACAAAAATGTTACCGGTGGTATGAACAGATTTTCTTTATTTTTTTAAAAATTTGAAATTCTCCGCATATAAGTGAGAATAGTTGCCATAAAATTGGATTATGAGTTACTTTTGGATTGGATTATCGGGATCCTAACTTTAGGTACTACTGTCGGATTGAACTGAATGAGAATTCATAGTGATTGATTAGATAAAGCTGCTCGGGTCTCGAGCTCTTGTATTGCAGCAGAAGCGAGGCCTAGGATGATTAGTTAAGAGGATTTGAGTAACACTAGGCAAGGTCAAATCGTACAAAAGTCGGATGAACTCTTTTTGTTCGCTCTGAAACGATCCCCAAGATAAAGAACACTATCCCTGATGTAGTGATGTTGAGATTCTAGATTGGCTATTCTCGATTATCCCTGGTCCCTGCCCTCTTATTCTAATCCGGTTTTCATTTCTAAATGGTAGGAATGTATAGGAACCTCTGAGGCTACTTCAATCTCTACCGGCTGGCTGAGAGAAGGGACCGACCATGTTAACTGATCTCTGGTTTCGGATTTGCCTTTAAGAACAAAAATCAGCACAATTGCAAGTCATGCAAGACGTCGTTGGGTGATGGGTTGACTTGTATTCCGAGAATGATGGCATTATGTTGAGTGATTCCAGAGATAAAGGAATTAATCATTGTTGAATTAAGAGATGAGAGCTATTTTTAATTAACCATGGGGTAGAAAATGGAACTGATTTGTTATTTTTCCCCAGTGTCCACTTTTAGTTCCCACTTGTAGGTTCTTTCTTCCAATTTTTTTTATAGATTTGCAAGGACATCTATGAACTTTATTTTAGGTGCATCAATAAACTTTATTTTTGCAAATACTGCTACGAATTGCATTTTTATATTACGTGCCAGCAATCTATCAGCATGTGTACCCATGCAATCTTTGTTGATTAGTACATGTCCAGCTAACATCAAATTTTGAAAGAGCTTGATCTTGTTTTCGTTGATGCCAGACGAGTCTGTCTCTGTTACCAATTAGTGATGTCAATTTAAAAGATGGTTTTACATCCTAGAAGATAACTAGGAACTTTTCAGAAGAAGTGGAATAGCCGGAGAGAATTAAGAAGTTCATTTGCAAACACTTGTAGATTTTCTTTGAGGGCGAGTGGTCTATAGTTGGATATTATGTATCGAAAGACTTCAAGAAAGTTTCATGGGTTTACATGCTAAGAGGAGAAAATTACCTGGATTTGTAGTTATCACCATGTTCCTATCTCTCTGTTTATCAATTTGATTATTGTTTTAATTTTAGTTATAGAACATCCTTCTATCAAACTTCGCCTAAAAGGCTTATCAGCTGTACAAGTCAATCAAGGAGAATTTTTTAACAAGGAAATAACATTTTATATGTTTTTGGCCATCATGCTCGTAAAATAGTGAGTTATGGTTGGAAAATTTAATTATTGTAGTTTTTACACGACTTCATAAGGTGGTAGTTCTGGAATATTGGGATGATGGTATATTCCAAAATAATAATGGCTTAAGAAAGTTGGAGCTCCTCTTTATTTGTTATCTACAGGTTCTTGCGACTGTCCAGGATCCACCAATCACGCTCTTACTCTCGCCACTTGAATTTTTTTGTTTTAATAATTTATTTTGGTACCCACTTCAAATTGCGTTAGATATTTGACAACCAAGGTAAAAAAACAGTCGGATCTTTCAACATGGATTTGATAAAAATACATGTAGCCGACCCTACTTAAAGTGGGAGAAGAAGAAGACTTGGCCACTTTGTATATATATCATTCTTACGTATTTTTATTGCTATGTTATTTTAGTTATTTACCTACAGGGTTTTGTAAAACGTTACGTACATTTTTATTTATATGATGCTAGAATTTTTTGCATATGCTGTTGTATCTTTCCAAAAACTTCTTTTGATACACATATATAAATGCATGGTGTGAGTTTTTGCTATATATAAATAAGAATGTGAACTATCTTACTTATGGAATTAGTATGATATTTTAAGTATAAACTTACATATCATAAGAGTAGGGTGATTGTTTGTATGATTGTATAATATTTAGTTCCTTGATTGCAGAGATTTTGAGCAGTCTCGTACTATGAAAGCCGTTAAGAACTGCTGTCTATCTGCTTACTGACAAATGCTTTTGATTCTCATGTATTGCAGATATTAGATGTAAGCCTGGTGGTTCATTTATTGAAGTTACATGTAGATTGCAGATTAGGCTGATTATGTTTCACTTTTAACCGTTAATCTCCAATAGAATTATAGGGGGTGGTTGTTTCTTACCTTGTTTATACTGCAGTGCTAGGCATGAGTGTTCATTTAGCACTTCATGTATAAATTTAAAGCACGCATGCACACAACACCCACACATATACATTCAAACACAAATCCGGATCATCTTGGTTCTAAAACCCATCTCCATATTTTTTCGATCCCATTTTATATGTTGCAAGTCTGCCAGCCTTTCATGATGTTGTCGTTCCATACATATCTCGTCAGAAGATTTCTTAAACAGTTTGTAACATCTAGCAGCAATTTGTTTTCATTTATAAATTGCTCTTCGCATTATCGAGTGTAATTGAACCCATGAAAGTTGCAGTTAGGTCATAAAGTAGCCTGTTGTTTCCTGATGGCAAACATTTTAAGTTGGTAGAGCTTCGATTGTCTTTCACAGCTGAACCTAACCAGCTCTATTCTACTCCAGTATTGTCGGTCACCATTGTGGTTCCAGTATGGAAGTCATCACAATATCAAGTGTAAATGAAAAGAGCTCCAGCAGAGTTGAAGAGGAGATGGGAGAGCGCGAGTGGTCACATCTCCCTAACCTCCTGCTCTTCTGCATTCTTCAGCGCTTAACCAATCCAGCAGATTTCTGCTCATTTCGTCGTGTTTGCAGGGCATGGAGATTTGTCTAGAAGGGATCTTAGCTTCTCCGCTGATCTGGTGGCTTTCTGTTATGTCATGCAGCTTGAGCGTGTCACTTATGATCTTTCGTTGTGGTCTAATCCCTCAAAGAAATTTGAATCTGCATTTCGGTTAAGGCATAGGGGGAGTTATATGTTTTTGATATGGAAGTTGCTAGCCCAGGGGCTATTGATAAAACTTGTTGCGATTTCCATGTAATACGTCCTTCAATAGAACAAACAGTGGATTTTAAATCTCCACTAATGTTTAATATTCGATATAATGAAGTCTGCATTTTGATGTAATTATCTGCGAATCCTTTCTCATCATATGGGTGTTCTTGTGTGTAATGTGGAAATGAAGCCTTGGTCTATACTTTAGTTTGGGAAAATAAGTGGTAAAGAATGATCTAAAGTTGGAAGAAGCATTATTATTTTTCTTATTTAAAATAACATCCACTGGGAATTGGAATTGCATACTTCACATTTATATAGACCACTGGCCAATAAAGTTAGATTTATACATGTTATGGTTCAAGTAGTTGAGTTTTTTTAAAGGAACAGGTAATTGTAAGGCCTGCACCTGATCCTTTGCAAGTCTCAAGACCTAGTTACAGAACACTATGTTTGAGGAAGGGGTGTTATTTAGAGGGAGATGGGGTTGTTGCACCAGTATCAATGTTTATGCAAACAAGATACATAATGCCTTATACCTTAAATGGATTTTTACATATAACTTTGTATAGTTTCATATTTGTGCGTTCTTCCCTCTATAATCGCGAATTACATGGAGAATCGTGAATAGTTGTTGACCATTAAATGATACAACCCTTTTTATCAATATTTTGCATTAACATTATTAAGACAACTTTACCCCCTCTAAACCATCATATTTACAAATGATACAGTCTCTTTTTTTCTCCTCCCTCCATCTCACCCATCCCTTCGCAAAATCAGATTGAAGATTTCTTGCACAGGTGTCTGAGGGTCTCGTGGATGGAAGAGAAAGCTCCGTGATGGTGTATATGTATGTGTGTTTGCATTTTTGGCACCGGTGCATATATAGTTACATGCACTATGGTGCAAGCTCTCCATCATCATATATATAGGGTTTGATGGGGTTCTTGCTGTTGGTTGCCCCGTCCCATTTTTTTGCATTTTTTTTATTTTTTTGAAAATTTTCACCATGTATATTCATCTATATATCCCTTTAATATGCCATTCGAATTTTGTCAGAAACAGAGACTCATATGCCCTCCATCTAGAACATGCGGATTACAACAATCTTTTGACCGTTAAAATTACACGTTATAGATGGAAGGCATATGAGTTTTTGTTTCTGACGAAATTCGAATGACATATTGGAGGGATATGTAGATGAATATACATGGTGATTTTTTTCAAAAAAATAAAAAAATTTGTGGATAAAAGGGTGGGGTAGATATGTTGGTTGCCTGCAAGGAGCATCCCCATTTTTTCCATATATATATGTGTGTGTGCGCGCGCTAATAAACTAATGGATTATTTCGTGAATTTTCATTAGTATCAACTTCTGCATGAATGTGCTTACTCTGCATAATTTCATATGTATACTTTATAAATACATTATTTTGTTTATATATATATCCTTTATTCATTTTGAAAATATACATGAACTACATTTTGAATATATACATGACTATATTTTTTATTATTTATTTAAAAATATAATATATCTTTTACTCAAAATATACATGAAATATAATTTTCAATTTTCATTAAGTTTTTCACATGTTTGTCTGTCTAAATATTAATGAGACCATAGTGAGACTTAAGTAGAGATTTATGCATACTAGTCTACTTGAACAGTCTATTATGTTGGCTTCAAAAAATTGGCAATCAGCAATCTCTAAGGGTGCGTTCGGTTCATGGGTTATCTGAGGAGGGTAACTTTTTTGTGTTTTGGTGTTCGGTTCATGGGTTATATTAGCTGGGTCTTTCTGTTTGCGCTGCAGCAGGGTCAAGTCAAGCCGACGATGCCGGGAGAAAAAGCACTAACCAGGTTAGGAAAGCCAAAAAAAAGGCTTTTTCCTTTCGCAGAAAATCATTTCTTTGTTTTTCCGGAGAAGATGCGAAGCTGATGAGAACAGTCAGTGGTGAAGCTGAATCCTATAGGCTTTCCCAAGAGTGAGTGGGCTTAAACTCAGAATTATGGATTCAAGCAAGCCAGCTTGTCTATAAGCCTCAGAAGCAGAAAATCAGAGATTTGTGTGATGTGATTGTATTGAAATTTGAAAAAGTGAGTAGTTATTATGATGTGATTATATTGAAATTAGAAAATTTGGGTAGTTGTTATGATGTGATTGTATAGAAGTTTGGAATAGTGACTAGAAGTTGAGTATTTTATAATTTTTTAGATGATATGATGGTATAATATATGTTTTTTTATGGAGAGAGAGTGAATCCCACAAGAAGGGTAGAGAAATGACTGAAATGAGTTTTGGAAGGTAACCCCCAAACGAACGGCCCTTAATCGACCTTCATGACGATCACCGCCAATGACATGTTGGTGCCAAGTGTTTAAGCATCATATGGATATTGAGTTTCATCCAATTGAATACATAATTTTACCTCTCATAGGTTTCTTGATCAAATCGACAACATTTCTCGAAAGTGCAACTGCTATGAGTAAATAAAATGGATATAATATATTACAAATCTTTCCAGACGATTGTTTCTCAAAACTAAAATATATAAGTTCTTATACTTAAATATCACAACTATGCTGGTAACGAATAATATTTCAATCACATGTTAATATTGAATTACACTTGAAATAATGCACATCTAGCAATGAAGTTAATTAACGTTTGTATTTGGTTTTTCAATAAATATCATTATAACTTTGTGTTTTTATCGCTTGTGCCATTCTATTTTTTTAATATCAATTGTACCTTTGGCTTTTTACAAAAATTACAATTTTATCCTTATGTTAGGGTAAAGGATACAAATGTGAGTTTTGTAAGAAGTCAGAGGTACAACTTACATTACAAAAAGGGTATAACTGATATTGTAGAGAGGTTCAACTCATATTACAAAAAGAGGTATCGTCCTCCTACCCTCCCATCCAAGACCTCCCTCCTCACCTGCCTCCTTCTCCGCCCCCTCGCCTCCACCCACCGCCCTTCTCTCTCCCCTACTCCTCACCCACCGCCTGTGATGACATTGTTGGTGGTAATTCCATTGTTGGTGTCATTTGCTTCTCAATCGGACATCATGGGGGCAAGGCTCTGAAGTGGATCCTACAAGGTTCGAGCCCTTGTGCTCGGTTCTACGTTATATATGCAAAGCATGGATTGAGTGTCATGAATAGACCCTCCAGCATTCGGGGGGAAGGATTTCGAGGGATTTGATCTCTTGCAAAGAGATCGACAATTATATGGCTATGGAAGGTGGAAGAGAAGTGGGACTATTCAGGTGAGATGAGTGATTCGCGTATGGGAAAGAAGAGATTTATCTATGGGTTCAATCATGGAAGATTTCAAGTCAAGACAACACCTGAAGATGCGACTAAACAGATGAGCAAGATGAGCCTGTTAATGAGCACCAGGTGCTTTGATCTAGGCCCCAACCACTGGGCAGACGATATCGAATCTGGACGGAGAATCTTTGTTGCATGTGATAGAGGTCGACCTGGACCCAACCACGAATTAACTTGGTTCGTAATGGCTTCGACCTCAGCCCACTTCCACTGGTTTTTCTCAAGAAGCTAGAGCTTGTGCCCATTCTAATGGCAGATCATCGAAAATTGGGACTTTCGGGTCATTTTATAAAATAATAGGCTTGATTTTGGGTTTGCATGGGAATAAGAAAAGAGGATACAAGAAGATGGTTCAGTGGGTAGCCGTCTTTAGAAGAGCTGGTAGGTGACATGTACATAGAATTAGAAGACTTCATCAGTTGGAAGATATGTTCTTTTTGGGATATCAAGAAGGATAAGGCACAACGGAAGTTGCATTTTTTATTTAAGTGGTAGGTGGAGTTTGCTTCGTACATTAGAGGCGTGAGGCGAATGCTATAAGATGAGTAGGTACTACTGTAGAGGCACAATAGACTAGAAAGTTGTTTTTGGTCTCTACAAGAGGGAGATAGGATCAACGACCTGATTTGGTAATGGAGAGGCATAAACTGATGGGTATGAAAGGCCCATCGACCACTGTTGATGATGGGGTCTTCCTTCGAACAACGACTCCGTTATGAGATCCAAGGTGACTCCCGACCATCATGTTGAGCTCTGCCTTAATCATGACGTTGAGTGAAAATCGAGATCTCCATCAAGACCTCAGCCCCAGAAGGAGTTCATACAAGAATGTCAGATCATGCTTCCACTCCATTCCCAACTCCTCAACCCCTCTGCTAGGGACCTCTTCCGTGCATCTAAGGAGGAAGCGAGAAGGCCAAGTTCATCAGCAATCAATCTGACCCTCTCGAGCCTCGGATACAACACAATAGAGATCTAAGCAGTCTTGTGCTTCATCTTAGCATGATATCATGTCCAAGCAACATTATCCATCGGCAGTCCTACCTCCATTTGTGCTTTAGTAGCTTGGTCATCCTTGAGTTCCGACGGAGAAAGAGATGCCCAAAACCTACACGCATCGTTGGTCTTAGATCTCCCCTTGATCTTGACCAATAAAGGCCAATGCATCTTCCACCGTCTGATTATTTCCATCAAACCGTGAAATTGCAACATGTGGCTTGATCCGAGATCTCGATTCAACCATCATCCTACACCAATGGAGCCACGTAAGAAATCTATAGCCCTGGTATGGAAGCACGAGGAGAAGCATATCCAACCCGTCGGATGAGCTCCCAAGTCACGTGAGTCCACCACTTGTGTAGCGAAGCGCGAGCAACCAACTAGTATAGATGATTTTTTCGACTTTCCCTTCTATATGCATGCTCCTTCAAACCACTTTAAAAAAATATTCATTTGAGTCATGTGTGTGTACAATGAAACATAAAGAAGAGGCATCACCCTTGGATCCAACTATCCTAACCCTAGTATTGGCGCCCCGTTCCAGGTCTGGAGCCCACCCTTGGATTCTCCGCTAGAGAAGAGAAGGGGCAAACGTAAGAAACGACCATTGCAATCCTGAAGGGGCGTTAAAAAGAACGACCAAACCCATACTCTCCTCGATCGCATCAGGCAAAACCCTAGCAGGAGTGATCATGGACGCGACCACCCTCTCTCGGATCGGCCTGGCGGGCTTGGCCGTGATGGGGCAGAATCTCGCCCTCAACATCGCCGAGAAGGGCTTCCCCATCTCCGTCTACAACCGGACGGCCTCCAAGGTAGACGAGACCGTTCTCCGCGCTCAGCAGGAGGGCCACCTTCCCCTCACCGGTCACTACTCCCCACGCGACTTCGTTCTCTCCATCCAGAAGCCCCGCTCCGTCATCATCCTCGTCAAGGCCGGCGCACCCGTCGACCAGACCATCTCCACCCTCTCCCAGTTCCTCGAGCCCGGCGACTCTATCATAGACGGCGGCAACGAGTGGTACGAGAACACCGAGCGCCGGATCCGCGAGGCCCATGACCGCGGCATCCTCTACCTCGGTATGGGCGTCTCCGGTGGCGAGGAGGGCGCCCGCCGCGGCCCCTCCCTTATGCCCGGTGGCTCCCTCGATGCCTACATGCACGTTGAGGATATCGTCAACAAGGTCGCCGCTCAGGTCGATGACGGCCCCTGCGTTACCTATGTCGGTGAGGGAGGCTCCGGGAATTTTGTCAAGATGGTCCACAATGGCATCGAGTACGGCGACATGCAGCTTATCGCAGAGGCTTACGACGTGCTTAAGACCGTCGGGGGCCTCACGAATCGTGAGCTGGCTGACATCTTCGCGGAGTGGAACCGTGGGGAGTTGGAGAGCTTCCTGATCGAGATCACCGCCGACATATTCACCGTCAAGGACGAGCTCGGTGACGGGGATCTTGTGGACAAGATCTTGGATAAGACCGGGATGAAGGGGACTGGAAAGTGGACGGTGCAGCAAGCAGCTGAGCTATCCGTCGCCGCCCCCACTATCGCCGCTTCTCTTGATTGCCGCTACCTGAGTGGTCTCAAGGACGAGAGGGAGTCGGCCGCCAGAATACTTGCTGATGCTGGGATTGGCACTGGAGTTTTCACATCCGTTAGGAGCCTCGACAAGAAGCGATTGGTTGATGATGTGCGTCAGGCTCTTTATGCTTCCAAGATATGCAGTTATGCTCAGGGTATGAACCTGCTCCGTGCAAAGAGCGAGCAGAAGGGATGGAACCTTAACTTTGGGGAGCTTGCAAGGATTTGGAAGGGTGGTTGCATTATAAGGGCAAGGTTCCTTGACAGGATCCAAAAGGCATATGAGCGTAATAAAGGCCTCGCTAACCTCATTGTGGACGCGGAATTTGCAAGGGAGATGGTGCAGCGACATGGGGCATGGAGGAGAGTTGTGGGTCTTGCTATTGAAGCCGGCATCAGCACACCGGGGATGTGCGCTAGTCTGGCATATTTTGATACATATAGGAGGGCGAGGCTACCTGCCAATCTAGTTCAGGCGCAGAGGGACTTGTTTGGAGCACATACTTATGAGAGGGTGGACAGGCTGGGGTCTTTTCATACTGAGTGGACGAAGCTCGCTAATCATAGTAAGTCTGGTTCCGCTGCTGCTCTGAACTAAGGTGATATGTTGTTTTAATGCTTGCAGTTTCTGTTGTTGTGTCCTCCAGTTTCCCTCTCATTGGAATTCTGGGTGGCAGTCTGTATGAATAATTGATTGTCATCTTTCTTGTCGCAAGAACGACTACATTGTCTAAGTATTATTCTCATATTTGAATAGTTCGTTTCCCTCCATTCACTCTCATCTAATGGCCATTTCTATTGATTGACCTTTATCTTGATTGTTGCTGAAATAGTATATTGTTGAGAAAATAGAAAGAGTTCATGCATTATGATTTATGAGAGGCCCTAGGGTTCTCTTATATAGGAGAGGAACCTATTGAGCAAATTACAAGAAGAAGAAAAAAGAAATAGAAAATAAGAAAACAATAATAAAGAAAGCTAATATCTCAACAAGATAACTAATATATCAACATATATTATGGTGTGTGCTTGAACCCATGTAACCCGAAGTCTGAAAGTTGTTTGGAATGGCATTTGAAGAGACTGGGATACTATTTTTTAGATCTTAAGTCCGATTTTATTGACTTGGCCAGCTGCTTTTTTCATTAAAACATTCAAAAAACTTGCAAGATTAGCCCTTCAAGGGGAATTACAGGCAAAGGGTAAAAGCAAAAGGGACTATAAAATGGCTAACATAGCCTTGATAAAGCATGGTTAAACCGTACATTCAGTATTGGAACTGTCCAAAAGAAAACAGAACCAACACCTCCCAAGCTTAACCTTTTGAAACACATCAGTTAAAGATTTTCAAATCAGTCTATCTAATATCTATGCATTACGTTCAGTATTGGAATGTTTGACTTTCATTGATGCATCTCAAAAAAATTGGCAAAATAAACCACAGATTGTGTCTTCCTTCAGCATCTGAATACATCAGCATCTGAACTAAAGGGCTTATGATGGTTATTCTGTTCAGCACTTAGAATATTAGAAGAAGATATCCTAAGTACCTCCCTAACAAAAACGTAACCAAGATAACAGCTTCACTCTTGGTAAAATTGTTTGCCAATCATCTGAACTGTGAGGACAGATAACTTATGAATGGTGTTCTGTTCAGAACTCGGGCTATCAAAAGAAAGATATTCTAAGCACCTCCCCGACCAAACATAACCATGAAAAATGGCCTCTCTTGATTGATACTTGTAGCAATGATCCTGTAAACTTGTAATTCTTCCTAGTTCCAGAACTTTAAAACCTTGGAAGAACATCAGATCAAAATTCCATCCTTCAACTTCGCAGACTTTACCAAATAATGGCTTTGAAGTAGCAATATCTCACAAGCAAAAAGACCCCATCAGTCTTTGTACCCAAAATTTAACGAAAGCAGAATTGCTTGATACCTACCTGATTGTGCATACATCAAATTGATGTATGCACTTCTACAAGGAAAAAATAAATCGGTCCATCTCTGGCATTTGTTCAACACCAAAAAGCCAAGCTTCCAATTATGAAGAATCGACATCCATTTCAGAAGAACATGTAACTTCATCATGATCCATCTCACAGTCACATAAGATTATTCTATTCATAACCAAAAGGAAACCATAAGAACTGTTGGTTTCGATACTTACCTGGTTTTGCATGCATACATCAGATTGATGTATGCACTTCCCAAAAAATAGCCCGTTAGCTCCAAAAACAGTCCACCATAGATCCAGCTCTTACATCTCCGAGACAAATTCTGCATTGTAAACAATACCAGATATAATCAAGCATGAATGGAAATTGATTAAGATTCCAAAAATTCAGTAGTCCTCAGAAAATAGGAGCCATATAAAAGACTGAAGGTAAAGGTGAATATCAAAGACTTATCTCTTCTGCACACATCCAAAGATGTCTGCTCTAGAAATATGCTGGAAAGGGTGAATATCAAAGGAATTCATCATCCTTTAAAAAATCGGAAGAGTTGTTTTTTTTTGTGTGTGTGTGAATATTTCTTAGTATTTGCTCTTTTCAATCTATCAGAGAAGCAAAGTGAGAGTATTCATGTACCCGAGCAACATCTGAAGTTAACAATTTGCGTCATTAGCGTGATCTTCTGTGACCTCTAGTAAATTGTGGATATTTCAATTGGACTATAATACATAGTTGTTGATCTATTTATGATGGCCTATACGCAGTGAGAACTTATTTAAAATGGAAGGAGTGAGGATGCATAAGAATGAACTTGCGTGACATCATTTATTTATGCATCTTCATTTATCCCGTCAAAAATAAAAATATATAACTTCAGCTTTGTTATATTGTTTTGACGAGAGCACATTGGTGGGAAAAAATTGATGTCACCTGAATCGACTGCAATCAAACGAAGTAAAGCGTATACATTACAACAAAATTAAGTTATAGTGACGTTTTTTAAATTTATCACTAAATTAGTCATTGTTAAATATATAACGATGATATTATTTGTTGCGAAATGACTTTTTGTACTTGAAATTAGCAACAAATATCATATCTACTGTTATATCATTAGCAACGGTCCATGTAGCGACGTTTATCCATTGTTATTTTTCAAACTTCTAATTAATCATCGTTGGATTTTGAATTGAAAAAATAGCGACGATTAATTGATATTTTGGAAAATAACAACAGATAAGCATTGTTATACGGATCGTTGCTAATAATATAAGCGACAGATATGATATTCGTCGCTAATTTCAAGTACGAAAACTCATTTCGCAAACAAATAATATCGTCATTATGTATTTAACCACGGCTAATTTAGTGACATATTTTGAAGAAAAATCGTCACTTTAGCTCAGTTTTGTTGTAGTGGTAGTTTTATTGGCATCTCCGCCTAAAGCAGATCCTCTTTTGAACTACATAGGTTTATTATAGGGTAAATTACAATTTGGATCCCCATCTATGGGTCCGATCTCAGAATAGGTCCCGATCTTTAAATTGTAAAGATTCGGGTCCCATGGTCATTAATGTAAGGAACTTTTTGAGGCTAATGACAAGTATGCCCTTGTTTAAAAGTTGAAACCCAACCCCCATTCCCTTCCCAATAAGGGCATATTCGTCATGAACTCAAAATTTTCCATTTCCTAAATGCTCCTGGGACCCGAATCGTTACAATTTGAAGATCGAGACTCATTCTGGTATCAGACCCACACATCAGGATCCAAATTGCAATTTACCCTTTATTATATCGTTGAAGCCGCTCGATCATGATCGATTAGTTGACATATAAAGAGCCACCAAAACTCAAATTTTGTTTGGCTCTGGATGTACTGCAGACTCTGTTGTACATCAGACGAGCCAGTCTCCATCTCTGCCACCTCATTTTAATTACCCACTCCTCATTTTAATTACCCATTCATACTCTGTTCATGTTCAATCGTTATATGCTTCAGAATATTATGTGTTCCATTTGTTGATAGCAAAGTTCAAGTTTATTTTCTTCGTTTTACTGCGTTCATTCTGTGGTGTTGCATCTTTGTTCTCTGCTCTTGGGCATTACTGTATTTATTGTGATGCCTCATGTTAGTTACTTCAAAAATCCTTATTTAAATTACTTGAAGGTAAATTCCTTACAATGAGTTGACATTATTGTTTGCCTAAACATATTAGATCAGATGATGGATCGCTTATTTGAACACACTTTTATGATTTTTTGTAGTATTTCAAAATAAATTTTCTAAAATATAATAACTTTATATGATGGTCTTCTCTCTCTATGTGCATATATATTTGACTATCAACTATTCTAATTAATCATCATGTTACCACAAGAAGAATACAAGTTGGAGTAAAGATGGATCGAGGAGGTAAGTTGGAATTCTTATTTGAAATCATCTTGCATCTTTAGTGTTTAAAAAAGGATAACTATAATAATAGAAAAATCTAAGTCCCTTTTATATTTTTAAAACAGAAAGTGGAAGTTGTTCTGTGTAATAGTCAAGTTGGTAGATACACAGAGCAATTTCCCTTAATTTTTTTCAAAAGTTCTACCATGTATATTCATCTATATATCCATCCTATATGTCATTCGAATTTCATCAGAAATAGAGACTCATGTGCACTTCATCTAGAACAAGTAATTGTAACGGTCTCAAATTGTTGTAGTCGACCTGTTCTGGATGGAGAGTATATAAGTCTTTGTTTCTGACGAAATTCGAATAATACAGATAAATATACATGGTGGAATTTTCAAAAAAATAAAAAAATATGATAAATTTCTCTATGTAACAGCCAACTTGGTTGTTACACAGAACAACCTCTCCCTCTTTTTAAAATTATTTACCATTTTTCATTTTGATATATGTATAGTATAAAATTTACTCATTATTTCTGCGATAAATGTTTTTATAATCTGAATTATTTTGAACTGCCGATCAATTTTAGATTTCCATTTTAGAACTATTTTGGAACATTTTAATATTTAAAAAATTACTAAAAGCCATAGCTTTTGTTATATTTTAACAGCTATTTTTCACTGTTTCATTTTGATATATGTATGGCAGTGAAATTATCTTTCTAATTCAACTATATATTGTTTTATACTTAATTGTTTTTAAGTACTTAAAGAAATAACTACAATAACTTCAAGAAGGGCAATGATGATAAACTTATATTCAGTGTAACAAACTTGAGTACTATTTGTTGTTTTACTATCAAACGGTAAGATAATTTGGATTTCTTTAGAAAAAATCACAGTATTCAAAATTCTAAGCAAACAAACCTAATATATTGCAAAAAATAAGCATTTATTGGCATATATACATAATTACAATGATTAGGTGGGTTTTGAAAAATTCAATTTTTATTAAAAAAATGATAAAATGTTTTACGCAGTCTTTTTTGAAAATAAACATTATATATACTAGAAACATATTTTAACAATATTTTTGACGCTAAGGAAAAAGCATGCCTTACATGTATAAAAGAATTTTATTTAAGAAGTATGGCTTTACAACTCTATATTCGGGAGAAGAGTAAGTTCCATCCTTCTCCAAGTTTGGGAGACGAAACAAACCGGAGGTCACAAGCATTAAAGACAAAAGATATAAGTAAAAAACGAATATGTGAATCTTTCTCAAAATCTTTTCAAATAAGTTGTAATTTCATACATGTCTATGATTTATATCTATGATTAGGAGCAACGGTTAATAGGAAAAACAAAAACATGATCATAAGAAAAGAGAATTACCATAGCATATTAAAGCAATAATTAGATATAAAAGTTTAATTATTTAGGTATATATTCGATCTCCTTTGAAGCTAATTTGGTGGTATTGCCTTTCCTTCGATCGAAGGCAGTGGTGTTCATTGGTGTTAGGGTTTATCTGATACATTGTTTTTAAAATCGCGTTCTTGCATTGCTTGTAGTTGTGGACGTTGATGTGATGAATATAAATTTGGGCATAAGATATGGTTTGTCCGTGTGACTTCCTGGGCAAATATTTGGGATGGGGATTTTAGGTTAGATTTTTGTATAGCATTCGTGGAAAATTACAATCTATTAATTGGAGATTATTTTTGGCTCTTCTTACTAGAGACGTTGCTGTGAGGAACTTGAGGTTAAGGTCCTTCTTTCCTCCTGACAAACTAACTGGGAGGGGAAACTATCAGTTGGATTTTTGCCTATCCTTCTGGGAGGCTTTTACTTCAATTGGGATCTGATGCGTGCAAAAAGGGTAGCCCAATTTTCCGTAATTTGAGTTGGACACGTATGGTGGATTTTCTCTTTTCTGCCTTATATGATGAAGTGCTGATTGAAAATGGCATATTTGTATTTTATGCTCTGTCCTAATTTGTTGATAACATTCCCCTTTGTAGGCATGTTTATCCATGTGTTGGAATTTATTAGATGCAAGAGAGCTACATTATTCGCTATCTAATGCATGGTAATCTTGCCGGATATTTTGATTGGTATTGTTGGGCCAATATCTAAATTATAACGGATAATCCTTTTGCAGGCATGTTTAGCCATGTATGTGAATTTATCATATTAATTGCAACCATGTTTTGATTTGTGTTGAATTGTAAAGAGCTGCTTTAAACAATGTTTATTGACATGGTGATATTTACGAAACTATTTATTTAGTTAAGCTATGCCTCGTCAAGGTAAGGGAAAGAGCTCAGTAGATGGGAGTGAAGGAGCCACTATTAGTACGGGGAGGGCAATTAACTGGACACCAGCTTAAGACCGAATTTTAATCCATTGCATGTTGGAAGCACGAGACAAGAATCAATGGAGTGAGAAGTCATTCACTACTATAGGTTGGAATGGAATCTTACGCCAGTTCAACGAACAAGCAGGCATGTGTTACACAAAGGATCAAATCCAATCCCATTGGAAGATCAACAAGAAGGAGCATGCGGTGTACTTGTACCTACGGGGCAAGTCCGGTTGGGGATGGTACCATGTCTCAAATCGTCCAATCACACCGGACGAACTCGCCTGGTTGGAGGTATGATGTCCATCACAATGTCATCAAGACTCCAATTCGAGTACTTACCAATGACTAATTCACCTTTAAATTTCTCAGGTAGGTGAGGTGTACCGCAAGTATAGTTCGCGTCCCTTCTTGTACTTCGAAGAGGTTTCCTACCTCATCAGGAAGGGGTCCGCAATTGAATGTTAAGCCAGTTCCTCACGTGCTCCGATGGCCACACACAATACCGAAGAAGAGCAATTCATGGAGGTACAAGAAGGTAATACTGATTATGAGGATGTGGACGAGGTGCGCACCCCTCCTGTTGTTAGCAAGGCTACACAGATATCATCCGGATCTAAGCGCAGGAAGAGTGGAGATGGGAAGCAAGCTCTACCAGACATGGTTGTGTTTATGGAGCTGATTCAGGAAAGGATATGGGCACAGAGACGACACCAAGATGTGGATGCCCGAGAGGCTTTCAGGGAGTTGAGGGAGTCATGCACGTCGCTCTCCCTAGCGGCGTATGCAAAGATGGCTGATATCTTGACTCACCTGGGCAGAAGGGCCCTCTTCCGTTCGATCAAGGATGATCCAGAGTACCTCCAAGCATGGATTGACCAAGTCCTTGGGCAGCCGTAAACCCTCTTGTGTCATGGTTGCATCTGATATGAAGCCCAACATTTCCTTTTTAATAACGGACAATTTTATATGTACTTGTATCTGCGACTATTTTATATGTAGCACCCTTGAGGACAATTTATTATGTACTCCTATCTGCAAGTATTTCCGTTTTTCATTGGATAAGTTAATATGTGGCATCGTTATGGACAACTTAGTATGTATTCATACCTACTAGTATTTCCTTTTTTATGGAAAATTTAATATGTTTTCGAACTACTATATGCCAATGTTATACTTACTCTACATCGAAGAGTGACTAATATGTCCTTTATTTTTCAGCATTGTCATTGTCTACCTGATGAATGTACATTCCTTATGTAATAAAACTTTCCTACAGATGGAAGAGCAGCTATACAATCCGTTTGACGAGATTTTGTTCGAGGCTACGGAGTTGTCCTATAGCCTTGCGTTGTACATATATGCATGTGCCACGCATGGTCAAGAAATTCCACATGCCCCCATACCGCTCAACACCAGGCCTTGGTATGGACGTATGTGGATTGATGATATGATGGCAGGATATATCAAGCGATCCTATAGGTGCTTCAGGATGGAGCCTGCCACCCTGTTCAAGTTTGTGGAGTTGTTGGAGCAAAGAACGGGGTTGTGTAACACAAGATCCATGGATACGATAGAACAAATTTGTATTTTCCTATTCGCATTTGGACACGGCTTATCTAACAGTGTGCTGCAGGAGTGGTTTCAACACTCAGGATCCACAATATTTGCACATATCCACAGGGTCTTGGAGAAAGTCCTTCTATTGGAGGATCTATTGGTGCATCTTCCTTCCATAGATACACCAACTCGCATATCTACGGATCATCGTTTTGCAAATTACTTCCAGGTACGTGTCCTCGCGACTTATGATTCGCTCTATCAATTCCATGCGAGTTAAAAACTGACCTATTACACTTCTATATAGGGTGTGATTGGTGCCGTCGATGGTACTTACATAAAGGATCGGTCCCATCAGGTATGGAGGCTGCCTACCGCAACAAGAAACAGTGCATATCGCGGAATGTGATGGCGGTTGCTTCTTTCGACTTTTTGTTCACATTCATTCTTGTCGGGTGGGAGGGATCAGCTTCAGATATGTCCATTCTTAGGGATGCCATTGACAGAGGTGGCTTCTGGTCCCAAACGGCTGCAGGTATCTGGTCGACTGTGGTTACACCAATACCGACTCCTTCATTGCTCCCTACCGAGGCATTACATACCATTTACCAGAGTGGCGGGTGCTAGACAAATCCGAACACTACATCTCGTGCAAGCACTTATTTAATCACAGACATTCACAACTTCGGAGTGATGTTGAGAGGACAGTTGGTGTTTGGAAGAAGAGGTTCAAGTGTCTGACATGCATGCCCACATACAGTTTCGAAACACAGAGAGAGTTGTGAAGGCGACAACGATAATTCACATCTTCATAAAATTGTATGACAGTGACAAGTGATTTGACCGCGTTGAGAAGTATTCGGTTCCAAATCCACCAGAGTTAGAATCAGAGCCCGGAGTAGAGGTGAGAGTCACCTGTGTCGAGATGTTGCGGGGTGAGAAAATCTGAGATGAAATGGCATTGTCAATGTACAACGATAGGATGAGGCGTATGCGTTACGAATGATCAAATTCTAGGGTCGTAAAATTAAAATGATCATGTTCCCCTTAACTAATCCATTAAGTTGTAATTTTTTTCGAATGTATTGCATGATTTGTTATTAAAGTAAATGGGTTTTTCAAACCTTGTTGGTCCTTGTTTGGATCGTATTTGATGCATTTGCTTTTGGTTGGACGTCAACATTTAGAGTAAAGGACTTTGTATGAACAGGTAATGGTCATGCTACGTTTTGACATTCCCTTCTCCCATGGATGTGTTTGCTCATGTGGCCAAGATGCATTACTGGTGTTTGACAAGTCCTGTCGTTTAGAGGATGTCGATCCCCGCATGTGGTACACATGCCCGTTAGATGTAAGTTATTTGTAAAAACAAAAACAAATTTCTCTTTTTTTTTCAAATTAATGTGAAACACAATCAACAAACATTTTTTTTCGCGGCAACCATGTCGGTACATGGTGATGGCATCGTCGCTCCCGCCAACTATCCTTTCCTTGACCGCAGAGAAAATATTCCTGGCATATCTGAATAACGTATTGGAGTTCACCTTGGATTTTAAGGATGAGAAGTTAGCGCAGGTGGAGAGCTCAATCAGAGAGAAGGAATGAATGATTATCCACCTATCCGACGGTTCGACTTGAGCACATGATCCTATTGACGAACCGGAGGTTGACAAGCATGTTGTTCGTAGCTCTTTTAATCAAATGCTATTTATGAACCCATCAAATATTTAGTCACGCTATCTGGTTGAAGAGATCCTTGATTCCAAGTCACCAACGAGTGTTGTTTGTTTAATTTGCAACGACTACAAATTTCATTACAATTTTGCAAAGCAAGTACACATCCAGTTTGAATATAACCAAAAACATTCAATTGAATATTCAAATCCAACCTTACAATTTCGGAGGTTACAACATTTAACAAGTGCACCTCGCTTTAGGTATTGCACAGGTTTAATGTTTCGGGTCTTCTTGAGCAGAAATCATAGACAAAGCTAAGGACATACATTCAATCAAATAAGTTAGCAAGGCCATATCACGATAAGTATAGCAATAAATTTGATTAACAACGTGGCTAATAGAAATTCATCAACCAATCACCATGTGGTTTTAACATGGGAAAAAAGCTTATACCCAAATACAAAATTTCATAGGGTAAATATGGTGAAAGTGGACAAGGGAAACAAATTCCTTTAGCACTAAAATCCACTATCAAAAAACAATCAATTACCAATCATTATCCCAAACTTCAGTAAAGGTCACATCACAGAAAATCCTTTAAACAGTAAAACCCACTAACCAAGCACCAAAACTCACATTCAGGTTATCCACCAGATAACCCACAACTAGGTTGGGTTACCCTCCCCCAGATAACCTACGAACCAAACACACCCTTAGTCTCCAAAGCATGTCCCCAGATCTCAGGCTTCTCATTTACTCCATCTCTCGTCTCATCAATCAACATAATGTCATCAGCAAATAACATACACCAAGGTATCTCATCCCGAACATGACTTGTCAACTCGTTCATAATCAAAGTAAAAAGGAATGGACTCAAAATTGAACCTTGATGCAGACCAATATTGATGTCAAAATAGTCAGTTTTCCCAGATTGTATCCTTACACAAGATGAAGTCATCTCGTACATATCTTTTATGAGGTTAATGTATAGATAAGGTCTGAATGGAGGCGAAGAATCCATGTAGTCGACCCTACTTAATTGTGGGAAAAGGCTTTGTTGTTGTTGTTGTTTGTGTGTATAGGATAGGTACTTGTCCATTCTCCAAAACTCTCCACAATGTCTCACGTGGGATAGAATCATAAGCCTTCTCTAAATCAATAAAAATCATATGAAGGTTCTTCCTTTTAGCTATGTAAATCTCCATTTTTCTCCTCGACAAGTGGAATCATACCATGCTATTGTTAAAAAACAGAAAGTGAGATAAAAATAGCATGAAACACCTATTATGCATTTCTTCGATCATTTAAAAATCGTGGACATTTCCGATTCTGCACGAGTTTCCCTTTTTTATGCGTACGTAATCTGCCCCTTGTTACTGAATTTTTGAATTGCAGAGTTCAGAAATGCTCCTTGTAAATATTGTCAATAGCCGGCGGGAGCCAGTGTAGCCTAGAGATTTGTAAGAGATCGACTAATTATATGGTTGCCCAGGTCATGCAGAGGATGCCTCGGTGTCTCAGCTGAGGAACTGAAAGTTGGAAACTGCTAGCTCTTTCATTTATGTAATTTCTCTACTTGCAACATTACTGTACAGTTCGATGCCTACCACTTAGTAAATTCCATCTCATCAGCACCAACAGCGATAGTAGGATCACATCCATGGCTGATTCAGAATTAAAAGACATTCATGTGGTCAGAAACTTTAAATCCTTTCACAGTTCTTGCATGAAACCAGCATGCACTGAGGAATTTCTTAAGCAGGTTTATCCTAGGAAAAAAAACTAGTAATCTCCAAAATTGTGTAAAAACAGTCATTCAGATCACGTATCCAGAAACTTCAGAGTTTTGGACAATACACCAGAAGTCCAGTAATCTTGCTCTGGCTTATAACGTAGACCTCTGTCATTAACTTCTATTAATCAAGCTATAGAGATTGACTATGAGGATCAAAAAGTAAGGAACACTGGAAAAAATTCTTCAAGAAATATGAGTATTTTTTGGTTCCTCCCCCTCCATGATCCACATAACCATCCACTGGTGCCACGACGACATCCTCAATAGCTCCTTCTCTCCATGGTCATCCTCAACCAAAACCAACTTGCCATTGGACCCACAACGCCCTATCCGCATCCTCCCTCCCCACCACAAAGCCCACCATCCATCGATCCCCGCATAATTGCCTCATCCTCTTCTTCTTCACAGCGGTCCTTGTCATACTCTTCTCTACCATTGGGGAGATAAGTACCTTACACTGGACCTCCTCCTCGTACGTCACCTTGGTCCTTCAACACTAGCCCAGCCCACTGTGGATGGCATCCATAAGACCGTGTAGTTCCCATTCTTAATCAGATTGTAGGGGCCATCATGAATCTCTTCCTTGACGGTGTTCCCGTAATTGTTGATCGGGAAGATGGTGCTCCTATGCCTGCACTGCAGCAGCATACACATTTCCTGTGATGTCATCTGGAAGCTACCATCTCTGAAGCACGCGATCACATGCTTGCCCTTCACAAGACGTTGGCGACCCCCACCACGTAGGACTGCACAATGACGGCAATCTCCTTTTTTAGGAGACGGGAGTAGGCGACGGAGTTGTAGTCCTTGAAAATAGGCAAAGATGTAAATTGACTCAATCAATAAAGAAGAACGTGCTGACAGTTCCCAAGTAGGTGCTGATGAACCTCGGGAGGTGCTCAGGCATGAGGCTCTTGGCAGAGGGCATATGACTGCCACCACCTACCCATAGCTCTCCACGAGATCCGTAAAGCATTGCCGACCTTGGCCACATGTATCTCTGGCCCTCCCACCATGACCAGCTTCACGACCTTCAGAAACTCCATCAATGAGTCCACCGTCACATTAAGACCTAATTGGTTGCTAAATTTGTAGAAGACCAAGCATTAGAGATTGGTCGAGGAGATGAGTATGACGGTTTGGCACCAAACCGCAACCTCACCATGCTCGCTCGCCACTGCGATGAAATATTCCTTCTCCAAATGGGTATGGGGTAGCACAACCTCTTGGTGGTCTCCTCGCCTCCGAGGTCCTCCACAGGCAGGGCATCAAGTTCAGGTCATGCACATGCAATGTAGTATTCAACGTCTTCACAGACAAGGGATGGGACAAGGTGTCCACAGTCTTATGACGTCCACCGCATAGAAATATTTTTAAAAAAATGCAATTGTTCCTTACTTTTTATTCCTCAGTCTAGCTCAGGGTCAAAGGTCGTGATGTAAAAACTGAGCAAGATTAGTTGTGATGTGAATCATGTGATTTCAAACATTACGGAGATTGTGGTGTAATTGGACAAGTTCTTAGTGAATTCTATGATCAGAAAGAAAGTTCCCATGACGAAGAGAAGTGATCATTCCGAGCTCAGTCCGAGATGCTATTATTATTCTTCAGATGTGAGCGGGGTCTAACTTCTTCTTGACTACATGCTTTCCACTTAGCATTGGACCTCTCTGTCAATTGCTTTCGTTCATGTCCGATCCCCTCAACGTCTACTTAGTTGTTAATCTTTCCATCTGGTCCCCTAGCATACTGAGACTCTACGAGCAGAAAAGAATATGATAACTTACATACATGGGATCTGCATAACTGCTAAGCTTGTTTATTCTCTTTCTGGCTAGAGTGAAAGAGGAGATTAACTGGAGGTCTTAAGACTCCATTCCTATTTGATTATTATATTATAGTGAACGATGTAAATGACTGATGATATAAAAATCTTTAAGAAAAAAAAACAGTAGGAACAAGATTCCACTATGAAGAAACTTTCAGTCATATGTGATGTGTCAAATGAGATGCACATCAACAGTTCATTTTAAAACATCCTTGACAACAACAACAAAGCCTTTTCCCACATTAATTAGGGTCGGATACATGGATTCTCTGCCTCCATTCAGATCTATCTTGGGTCATTCTTGGTTTAGATCCGAAAAAATAAGATCCCTTCGTATAGTTGCATTCCAACACTTCTTGGGCCTTCCTTGCCCTCTCTTAGTCGGCTCAACATCCCAAAACCCACATCTCCTCACCGGTGCATCTGTTGACCTCCTTTGCAAATGGTCAAACCACTTTAAGTGATTTTCTCGCATCTTATCCTCGATCGGAGTTGTACCAATTTTCCTTCTGATGGCATCATTCTGAATCCGATCATTACATATGTGTGTGCGTGTGTGTCCACACATCTACCTTAGCATTTTCATTTATGTTGTCATTCTCTACACATGTCTATGGTTCACAGGCCAACATTCATATCCATAGAGCATAACATGTCTCACAACTGCTTTGTAAAACTTTCTTTTGATTTTCAAAGGTTTTTCTTATCACAAAGAACAGTAGAGACTCCTCTCCACTTTAGTCAACCAACATTTATTCTATTTTTAACATTTCCATCATTTTCCCCATTATGTTGCAGAATATATCTCAAGTATCTAAAAGAATCTCTCTTCTGAATGTTATCTTCATCTCGATCCCGGCATCAAATTTCAGCGAAATTCGGTCGAATTTCTGTCGAATATCGATATCCAGTCGAAATCGAAATTCAGCCGAAATGACCGAAATGACCGAAATATGGGGGTCCTAGTACAAAAAATGATCGAAAATTCGATAGAAATTCGACCGAAATTCTGTTTCGATCAGTCACCGAAATGGTGACCGAAACCGACATTTAGGGCCTTGGATTCCTTTACCATTGTCCATCGAAAGTAGGCCTTGTTGTACCTCACTCTCGTCTTCAATGGGATCTACTCTTTTTTACACTCCATATATTCAGTCTTAGCCCTACTTATACGAAATCCTTTAGTCTCCATTGCACGTCTCCAGACCTCAAGCTTCTCATTTACTCCATCTCTCTTCTCATCAATCAACACAATATCATCAGTGAATAACATACACCAAGGTACCTCATTCTGAATGTGATTTGTCAACTCGTCCATAATCAAAGTAAAAAGAAATTGACTTAAAGTTGAACCTTTATACAAACCAATATTGATGTTAAAATAGTCAGTCTTTCCCGATTGTATCTGTACACAAGATGAAGCCCTATCATACATATCTTTTATGAGGTTGATATATAGGACAGATACATGCCTCTTCTCCAAAACTCTCCACAGTATCTTTCGTGGGACAGAATCCTAAGCCTTCTCCAGATCAATAAAAATCATATGGACGTTCTTCCTTTTAGCTCTATAAATCCCCATGTTCTCCTCAGCAAGTGGACGACTTCAATAGTTGAGCGACCTGGCATGAATCCGAATTGATTTTCTTTTACTTCGGAAACTTGTCTCATCCTTCTTTCGATCACGTGTTCTCAAATTTTCACAATGTGACTCGTCAGTTTTATGCCTTTGTAATTTGAACAATTTTGAATAATTGAATGTCTCAAATGTTCTTATAAAGAGTTGCCACGATGCTTTTCCTCCAATCTTCAGGTATTTTCTTACTTCGCCAAGTAAAATTGAATAAATTTGTAAACCAAGTCAAGCTACATTACCGAAAACTCTCTAAACTTCTATAGGAATGTCATCAGGTTCTACACCTTTCTCGAGTTTCATAACCTTCAAAGCATCCTCTAATTCCTTCCTTTGTATTCGTCTATAGCTTGCACGATTTAAGTAACTTTCACTAATAGCTAGATCTCCCAAAGTGATCTCTCTATTTCCTTCTCCAATGAAAAGCTCGTGGAAGTATTGCTTCCATCTAGTCTCTATCCTTCCGAGTAACAAGCATGTGACCTTCCTTATCCTTAATGCATCCCACTAGAGAAAGATCTTTGGTCTTTCTTTCTCTTGCTTTAGCCAACATGAATATATCCTTCTGGCCCTCCTTAGAGTCGAGATTTTTGTACAAAACTTCATAAGCTTTTGACTTAGCTTCGCTTACAGCCTTCCTTCTTTCATATGTTCTATCATTAGCCAAAGTTTTAAAGCATGCTCTTTTAATTTTGATCTTCTCTTGCACCCCTCCATTCCACCACCAAGCCTCCTTTTGGCCTGGAGTTCCTCCCTTTGACTCACTTAGTATCTCTTTGGCTACCTTCGGATACAGTATGATCGCCTCCTACATCTCCTTTGCACTTCCGTTACAATCCCAAGATAAGTCTTCTAAAACCTTCTCCTTGAAGCTTGATTGCTTCAATTGAAAATTCCACCATCTAGCTCTAGTAATCTTGAAAACCCTCCTTTTCTTTACTAGCCTTTTTATTTGTACATCCATGACTAACAAACGACGTTAGGTGGTCAAACTCTCCCCTAGGATTACTTTGCAGTCTTTGCAATACAACCGATTTATTCTCCTCAACGAAAGTAATCTATCTATATTGTAGTCGAGCCACTCTTATAAGTAATTAAATGTTCCTCCCTCTTCTTGAAGAGAGTGATTGTTGTGAAAAGATCATAAGTCATTACAAAATCCAGAATGACTTTTCCCTCTTCATTTCTATCCCCGAAGCCAAGTCCTACACGAATACTAGCATAGCCTGAAGCATCCATTCCTACATGTCCATTAAGATCTCCACCTAGGCAAATCATCTCTCTTTGAGAGATTCCTTGCATAATCGTATCCAAATCCTCCCAGAAAACTTGTTTAATCCTTTCATTTAAACCAATATGTGGTGCATAAACTGAGATGATATTCAGAATTTCTTCTTCGATCACTACTTTTAACAAAATAATCCAATTTCTAAATCTTTGCACATCAACCATGCAATACTTTAAATCCTTATGAACAACCACTCCAACACCATTTCCGCCCTTATCTTTGCCTGAATACCAAAGTTTAAAGCATGTCTTCTTGATCGCTCTTGCTTTCTCTCCAACCCATTTTATCTCTTGAAGACATAGTATCTGAATCTTCCTTCTTTCTATCGTATCGACTATCTCCATTGATTCACCAGTCAAAGTGCCAATATTACAACTACATATTTGCAACTTCCTTTGCAAATTCTTTTGGACTAACTTCTTTACCCACATGCATCCATCATGTGAGAATCCTAGCAAATTTTGAACTGCATCCGAGCGACGATGCAGCGGAGCTAGCTTATTTACTCATGTGTTCATCATGCGAGAACCCTTGCAAATTTTGAACTACATCCGAGCAGTGATGTAGCGGCCCTTACCAACTTCTCATTGCATTTGGGCGATGCAACGCATCACTAGTAGGGAATGCCCTAATGAAATCTAAGCGTTTGCTTAAATTCATGTTGAAAAGATTCATTTTATAACATCCTTCAAAAGTTAAATATGTTCTTACAAATAACTGCAGAAAACAAAAATATGGAAACCTATCGGAGATAAAGAAATATAAAACATGGAAGAACACCAAGAGTTAACGTGGAATCTTACTCCATAAGGAGCAAGATGAAACCAGGTGAGAAGGCTTCTCAACAAGTCAGATACCATGTTATTATTCCTTTTTCTCATCTGTAACAAGCCGTGTGTGACTTCTTATATAGCCCCACCAGTAAGACCAAGTCTCGCTCACGGTAGATGTGGGATTAAACTTGTGGATGTGGTAATTGGACCATGGAGGGATCCAATTACCCATCTTTACATATAACGCATACTCTAACAATAACCATTCAACTAGTTGATGATGTGAAATTAAGGTACTATTAGCATAATTATCAAGATATTTGCACTGCCGTGATACCACCTAGCGGGCCTAGCATGATTACATACAAGATTAAAAAAAACAAAATATGGATTAAATGAGATAAGAAAAGTTGGCTATTCATATGCATAGGGGGCATAAAAGCTGACAGAAGACGAAGTATTTCTTCAAAGTTAAACAAAAACGAATCTGAGCCATAGCAGTGGAAAAATAATATCCTCCTAAGTGATCTTAGGCAACCTCGATACACAGACAACAACCTAAAAATTGCATAAAACATAACAATAATTATGTAGGAGATTCCAAAAGAGGGTAGAGAATCTAGGCAGGCTTGTTTTCATGTACTACATGGTGGTGGGATCTTAAGCATGTCACAGGAGCTCGAATTTTATTATATTAATCTGACACCGGTATTTCGTCATTGAAGGTTATTTTGCATCAGAAGAAACCATGATCCAAAACATATCAGACATGCAGCAAAAAATCAAGATAGAGTACCCAAATTGGGTTTTGGTTTGATTTTTGCTTTGACAGCAACATGATTCGCAGATGGCATAATCCTCAGTCTGATTCAAAGTTTTCACGTCATTTTCATATCTCCCACTGGCGTAATTCTGAATATGATCTTGATATAACCTGCATGATGTCAGGTTTGCTCATCTCGATTGAACTGCTAAAGTAGTCACTAAAATACGGATTTCTTTTAACCCTTTGTTCACAAAATCGTGTAGCTTCTCAACTTTATTGCGGTTCCACTTACCAATATCTCTGGACAGATTGATTTTCAGTTCTGATGAATATCTTCCATACACTGGCACACTTTAGAAGAGTTTTCTTCTTTTCATCTTTCAAGTCCTACTTCAATTAATTATCATCACCTCTAGTTTCTTTCAGATGTCTTTTCACCTCTCATTCTCACTATCATCTTGTTTCAATTACTTTACCACCAGCTCTTATCTATTGACAGATGTCTTTTCACCTCTTCGTTCCCACTATTATCTCGATTCTAAACTTGCATCGTGATTCCAATCATGAAGGGATTTAAATTCAGAGTCCCTTCAGGGAATTTATATTTTGATAAAGATTCGTGAAGAAATAGCAGCTCAGGAATGTCCACATTTCGCTCAAGATAAAAAAATGACCTTCCTCGATCAAATGGTTCACATCCAAAACTAGTTATCTTTCTTTTAGGACACGGTTTTGATTTTTTTTTTTTTGAGATCTATGGTCAAAGAGATCTAGCTGATACCATACCGCCTTGCTCACCTAAGATTTTCCCTTATGAAGATAGTTGTTGACCTGACTATAACTAATGCCAATTTGCTCCTTCCCCAGTACATCATATACTCATCGCTGCTATCTCAACGGAGAAGCCTGGTTATCAGACTTACTTCTTGTTTCCAAAACTTACTAAAGGGAAAAGAGACATGCTGATCGATGGACAAATGGTGGGCAAGAACTGAACAAATCTTCTCACTGCTCGCAAAGGTCAACAAGCAAAAGTTAGCCCTTCTATTGTCATAAACCTCAGATGTAACATGAAGTAGATGGAGAGAGTATGATGAAAAGATAGAGAGGAGGAGGATATAGAGAGCTTTGAAGGAAATCAGGACAAAGGGAATTGTGACGGATGAGAGGGTGGGACTTGGGTTCACGTTTGGCAATAGAGAAAGAAAGTGGCGGGAGAGCACAGGTCTGTGAAATCAAGGGGGTTCCATGGCTATTGGTGTTGTCGACGGCTCGATACTTCCGATGTTGTGTGCTTAGGCACCTTACAAAGGTTTGTTGGGTCACTATAGTCTGCTTTCATAGCGGCATGGTTGATCATGATCATTACGTCTATACACTTGCGGGTGCCTAAAGGGAGAAGCACTACCCTGGGAGGGAGGGGGAGACTGAAGGAAGGGAAAGAAGGTGGAGGCAAGTGTCAATGCTTGGGTTAATCAAGGTGAGGGAGGAGGGAGGGTCTGCTAAATGGGGTATTTGTGGTTCATCTTTGTGCGAGGGTTGCGCCTCATGCAGAACCTCTTAACTAGGCAATGGTGTTCTACGCCTGACCTTCTCCGAGAGTTCGGAAACATCATCTTCCTTGGGGAGAACATTATGTCTAAGAGAACTTCTCACTTGCAGAGGTGTCTGCGCTTCTTCTGTGCTTCAACAGATGTTCGTTAAATGGGTTATTACGATAGAACTATCATGGTATACGAGATGGTTTCCTGCTTGCGGGCATATTTTTTTGGTGGAACTCATGATGTCATGATTAGGGTTCGATCGCTCTCACACAATGGAAGAGATTGTCCAAGTTCTCTATGATGGCATGGCCTTGCAAGGCCCTTTGACGGTCTTGGTGGAGCTTGCAGGCATGTTGAGGTTGGTCCTCCTGAGAAGGTGTGTTGTCGTGAGGCCAAGATCTTGTTTTTGATGGTGGTAACATCAATGATGATTAATAGATAGGCATCTTCATTATCTATAAAGGAGATGTTTAGTCCTGTATACGCATGCATTTTTTAATGATAACAAAACCTAGTTCGTTAGCTTATAGCTAGGTCACAGTGACCAAAAGTCTACGTGATGAAAGCTTAAGTTTAAGGAAGAAGATGAAGTTCAAGCTCAAGCTCGAGTATGGAGCTCCAACTCAAGGAGAAGATCCATGCGCAATCAACTAAGGTGACTCAAGAAAATCAAGTGAAGAACTTTGTGTTGATAAGTTCAAGTCTCGATCTATCTTCAGTCATGTAATTTATGTTATAGCGCCTACGTAAAAACCTCAAGATGTCACGCATCACACATATGCACTCTTAGATTACTTTTCAACCTTGGATCAGTCAACTAATTCGGATTCCAAATGACTATATGCTTCATCGATCAATTAATATTTTCTACAAATAAGCTAATTGGAAATTTGGAATTAGGAAGCTAAACACAATATATGGTATGTTGAGTCACCTATATATATGTGTGTATGTGTGTGAGTGCGTGTGTGTGTATGTATGTATTTCTAATCCGCTAATTTTTGTACCAGTCAATTGCTCGTACTCCAACAGTCAAAATATGATTTCTTCACAATTTTACCTTTTTAAAGTCAACTAAATCTTTTGTTCAGTGATTAATCTTATTAACCTATTAACCGTTCAATTGATTAACCAAACCCTAGCCTCCAAATAATTTAACTAGTGATAGTTGCTCTCTTAATTTTTAGTCATCTAATTCTGATAAACTTGTTAAAGTATCCAACGGATCTCATTTTCCCATTACTACCATTGACAAAATGATTTTCCCTCTGAACTGATTCTATCTGGAGTGTATTATGTTCCACGGCATCCTTTCCTTGAAGAACTGGGTCACGAAGGTCATCTCCATTGAATCTTATTCATCGTTATGTTTGGGGTCCTTGCACAATACATGCTATTGTAGGGCACATATACTTTATTGTTTTCATTGGCAACTATGGTCGGACTTCATAGATCTACCTTATAAAGGAAAGATCAAAGATCGATCATGTGGTTGAGTTCTTCATTGCAGAGATCAAAACTTCTTTTTCTTCTTACATTAAATATTTCGGTCTGATAATGCTCTTGAGTTTATGCAGGAAGATTTAGTTAGTTTCTTTGGCTCCCATGAACTATACATCAGACATCGTGTCCCCACACCTCAAAACATAACCATGTTGAAAGAAAACTGTGTCCTCTTCATGACATGGATCATGCTCTAAATAATCAAATGAAGCTCTCCAAAACTTTTCGAAGTGATGCTATTCTTACTGCAACTTATTTGAATAACTGAGTCCATCATCCATATTGAGAGATGCTACTCCATCTCACTGCTTTATCCCGATTATAAGCCATTTACGCTACCTCTACGTGCTTTTAATTGAACTTATTATGTTCATAATTTTCACGTCGGAGATAAGTTCTCTCGATGCAATCAAATACATCTTCTTTGGGTATTCTAGAACCCAAAAGAGATACAGATGATATGATCAAACATGCCATAGTAATTTTGTATTGCATATGTTACATTTTTCGAGAAGGCGTGATTCTTTACCGAGAGTGTCAAGAGATCCCTTTATAATTTTGAAGAGGTAACAAGTACTGTAGAGATAGTTTCTATTATTATTATATGTTTATGTACCGTGTTTTTATTTCTTTCTTCTATTTAGACATCCATGTAATTTACCCTTAAGGCTTCTCCCTATATAAGAGAGCCTAGGGTTTTCTTTTTCAATACAACGAAGACTCTTTTCTTCTAACATGGTATCAGAGCCAACCTAGGGCTCGCTACCGCCGCCCCTCCCTTCCCCCACCCGCCGCCCCTCTCTCTCTCTCTCTCTCTCTCTCTCTCTCTTTCTCTCGTCGAGCCCACATAGGGCTCCCAATCTCCGAGCGGCCTCCTGCCGCAGCCAGCGGCCCCAGCCGCCGTTAGCGGCACCCAGCCGCAACTTCCGAGCGGCGCTCAGCCGCAGCCAGCGGCCCTAGCCCTGCCGCCAGCGACCCTGACGTGATCCCGCCGCCTCCCCAGCAGGCTTCTGTCACTGCTGATTCATTCCAGCCGCTGTCCAGTGGCTTGAAGACGCCCATACGCGTTCCCTGCTGCACCATCGACATCAAGACTGCAGTTCTAGACCCTCATCGGGTCTCCAACAGTTCATAGCCGGCCTTGTAAGGCGATTCAAGGGCTGTTAGCCTGATTAGAGGCGTGCCCTAGACTCCTCTCTATCTGATTTATGGATTTGAGTACGTAGAAGTCTACACACGTACTCAAATCCAATGCAGTTGGTGTAGACATCCATCAACGTATCTGGTTTCCCTTGTCTTCTTCGAACGGCACTATGTCAGAATCGAAAGTCGATTCTCCCTCCATCGGCGCATTCAAAGGTCCTGCGCCAATAGTGAAGATGGACGGGTCTAACTATGAGTTATGGGCCATGCAGTTCATGAGTCTCATGAAATCAAATGGTAAGAAACATATTCTTACCGAGGATGAGCCTGCGGAGAAGACAGGGATCTATGCCTCATGGGAGGCCGATGATGCTTACGCCAAAGTATGGTTGTCCGGCACGTTGACCATGGAGATAGCGAACGATGTCCTCCATCAGCCTACTGCTAAGGCGATGTGGGACATTCTTGCTGCTACATATTCGCAGGTGCGAAATGAGACAAAGATGTTGCAGCTTCAGCATGACATCTTTACTATGAAGCAGGCCGGCAGACCTCTCCACTCTCTATACACATCCCTGAGAGGGATGTTCGAGAAGCTCTACAGTACCATTCCTCTGACTGCTACTCCAGAGCAGCAGAAGACGTTCCGGAACGCCACAATGGTGGGTGTTCTACTTGCTGCCCTCGACCCTGAGTATGATGCTGCACGGTCACAGATCTTAGCAGATGCAGTCATTCCTCCAGTGGAGGATGTATACAGGAGGCTCAGTCGTATCCCTGTTTCTTCCAGCTCTTCTACTCCACCTCCATCTGCGATGGCAGCTTCACGTGGGCGAGGTGGACCACCTTCTTGGCGTGGTCGTGGACGTGGCCGTGGCTCTCAGGGAAGAGGCGGTCGACCTAGTCAGACGTGCTCATATTGTCACAGAACTGGGCACTCAGAGGAGACATGCTACTCAAAGCATGGATTCCCAGCTTCTGCACGGGTTGCAGAGCATTCACAGTCTTCTTTACCGTCTGCTGCAGATCATAGATTTGATGAACTCGTGGCTCGTCTCCGTGATATTATGCCACAATCTTCTGGTGACTCATCTGGTGGCTCTTCCGATATTGCTGCCACAGCCTCAGCCAGTTCTTCCGCCGCTGCCAGTTCCTCAGGTAGATCATCAGCTGTCATACCTTCACATGATATATCTGACTGGGTTATAGATTCAGGAGCTACACATCATCTGTGTCGAGATAGAGGTAGATTACAGGCCTACAAGGCTATTCCTCCAGGTCGCTCAGTGCAGATAGCAGATGGTTCCCACTCACCTCTTGTTGGTCAGGGGGAGGTTTTCTTAACCTCCACTATGCAGCTCCAGAATGTTTTACATGCTCCTGAATTCTCACTAAATTTGCTGTCTATTAGTCAAATTACAAAGGATCTGAACTACCGAGCTATATTTGACCCGTCTTCTCTCATTTTTCAGGACATACTCACGGGCAAGGTGATTGGCTGTGGCTCTGAGCAGAACGGTCTATATCGGCTGGTCCGGGAATCCTATGCTGGCATCTCCGCTCACTCTGCTGGTCCAGTCTCACCCTATATTTGGCATCTTCGGTTTGGTCACCTTCCGCTCCAGAAGATGCGCCATCTTCTGCCCCAGATCTCTCCAAGTTCGTCGTTTCGTTGTGAAACTTGTCAGTTGGGAAAGCATCACAGGTCGAGCTTTCCAAGTCGTCAGAGTCGGAGCAGTAGCTCCCCTTTCGAGTTGTTACATATAGATATATGGGGTCCGAGTCGTGTTCCCGATCACCAGGGACACAGGTTCTATCTTGTGGTCGTAGATGATTTTTCTCGTGTCTCTTGGATTTTTCTACTGAAGAATAAGTCTGAAGCAGGAGATGTTATTAAAAATTTGATTAATGAAGTGCAGAATGTGTTTTCTTCTTCAGTCAAATATGTTCAGACGGATAATGCCCTGGAATTCTGTACACGTTCTCTTTCTCAATTTCTATCATTAAAGGGAATTATTCATCAAACCACCTGTGCATACACATCCCAACAAAATGGTGTGGCGGAAAGAAAGCATCGCCATCTCTTGGATATTACTCGTACCTTATTGATTCAAAGTTGTGCTCCTATTTCCTTCTGGGGGGATGCTGTTCTTACTGCATGCTATCTGGTCAATAGAATGCCCTCCTCTGTCCTTGGAGAGAAGATACCCATCTCTCTTATCTTTCCTGATAAAGAGCTCTTCTCACTGCCACCTCGTGTCTTTGGTGCTGTGGCGTTTGTTCATCGTCTGTCTCCTGGACTTGACAAGCTCTCTCCAAGAGCAGTCAAGTGCGTCTTCGTTGGGTATTCAAGGACCCAGAAGGGATACCGGTGTTATGATCCTACTACCAACAGGTACTTCGTTAGTGCGGATGTCACCTTCTTTGAGTCGGTCATGTTCTTCTCGCCAGCCGGGGACAGAATGGTACCGTCCACCACCGCTGGTGATATTTTGGTTCCACCACCACCTACCTGTCTTACTCCAGACTCGTCTCCTGTGTCAGTTCCTTTGCCAGCACCGCCATCACCACCTCCACCTCCACCACCACCCATTCCTCGGAGAACCATATCACCATTTCCTAACCACTATACGCGTCGGCCAGGTCCCGCTCAGACAGCAGATCAGCCAATCACTGAGCCTCAGGTATGTTCCGATGATGTTTCTACTGACGGGTCAGGTTCAGAACATATGCAGGATGACTCCTTACAGGTGGGCCCCGATGATGATCTGGATGTTCCGATTGCTTTTCGGAAACAGAGACGCCAGTGTGCATCCTATCCCTTTACTTCACAGGTCTCCTTCCACCGACTCACAGGTGATTTCCAGAAGTTTGCTACTGCTTTATCTTCCGTGGACATACCACGGACATACCAGGAAGCCTTAAAGAGTGAATGCTGGAGACTGGCTATGGAAGAAGAAATGGGGGCCTTGCAGTCCCGTGGCACATGGTCTTTGGTCCCTGCACCTCCTGATGCATCAGTTGTAAGTTGCAAATGGGTCTTCACAGTCAAATACCATGCAGATGGCACATTGGATAGATACAAAGCACGTTTAGTCGCCCGGGGATTTACACAGACATGGCGTTGATTACATGGATACATTCTCTCCAGTGGCAAGACACTCGACTCTGCGTATCCTCCTATCTGTTGCAGTAGTCCGTGACTGGAGCATTTATCAGCTGGATGTCAAGAATGCATTTTTGTACGGGGACTTACAGGAGGAAGTCTACATGCAGCAGCCACCCGGGTTTACTGCTGAGGGGGAGACGCATATGGTATGTAGACTTCACAAGGCTATATATGGACTTAAACAGAGTCCACGAGCATGGTTCCAGAAACTGTCCAACCTATTTGAGCACCAGGGATTCAAGAGGTCCAATGCTGACCATTCGTTGTTTGTCCAGAAGTCCTCGGCAGGTACGGTTGTCATAATGGTATATGTGGATGATATTCTTGTTACAGGAGATGATGTTCAGGGCATAGCAAGGGCGAAGGCATTCCTAGGTCGTCAGTTTGTTACAAAGGATCTTGGAACCCTAAGATATTTTCTAGGGTTGGAATTTGCTAGGAATGCACATGGTTTGGTGATGACACAACGGAAGTACATTACTGACTTCCTGGTTGAGACTGGTATGGATGGTTGCAAACCATCAAGCATCCCCATGGACCCCAGCATGAAGTTATATGATGGTGATACTGATGAAGTAGATAAGAGGAGATATAGAGAGATGGTGGGCAAACTCCTCTACATCACCATAACTCGCCCAGACATTCAATTTGCAGTTAGCAGGGTGAGTCAATTTATGGAGCAGCCGAGGCAAGTTCACATGGATGCTATACACATGATACTGAGGTATCTGAAGTCTACTCCTGGATTAGGGCTACTATTCAGAAAGGGTGCAGACTTATCCATTTCAGCGTGTGCAGACGCAGATTACGCAGGATGCCCTAAGGATAGAAAATCAACCTCAGGGTTTGCAGTCTTTGTTGGAGGCTCTCTGGTTTCTTGGAAAAGCAAGAAACAAACGGTGGTGGCAAGATCCAGTGCGGAATCCGAATACAGGGCAATGGCCCAAGCCAGCACGGAAATGATGTGGGTTCGCTCTGTATTAGAAGATCTACATGTAGCAGTACCTCTACCTATGACGCTTCAGTGTGACAATCAGGCAGCATTGTTCATTGCCAACAATCCAGCTTTTCATGAGAGGACCAAGCACATTGAAGTTGACTGTCATTACACTAGGGACCTGATCCAGAGAGGATTGATATCCACGGCCCATGTTAGCTCAGGAGATCAGACTGCCGATGTATTCACCAAGCCATTGCTCAGAGGACCTTTCCAGAGATGTTCATCCAAGCTGAGCATGATCGACATCTATGCTCCACCTTGAGGGGGAGTGTAGAGATAGTTTCTATTATTATTATATGTTTATGTACCGTGTTTTTATTTCTTTCTTCTATTTAGACATCCATGTAATTTACCCTTAAGGCTTCTCCCTATATAAGAGAGCCTAGGGTTTTCTTTTTCAATACAACGAAGACTCTTTTCTTCTAACAAGTACCTGAGATAGTTACTTCACTAAATTTACAAGTTGGTGGCGATGATCCCTCATCTAATGCTACTATGGATGCTACGAATATAGCCGATCCTTCTTCCTCTATTGAGCTTCCTACTTCTTTAAGGAATCCTAAAAGGTAGTGTACTTGCCAATCTATTCAAGATTTACTCTGACGGATGGATTATTTAGCTATGATAGGAAGTTTACATTGATTTACATCAAGGTTTTGCTTTGAGTCCATTTCTTTTTACTTTGATTATGGACGAGTTGACAAGTCGCATTCAGGATGAGTTACCTTGGTGTATGTTATTTGCTGATGATATTGTGTTAATTGACGAGACTAGAGATGGAGTAAATGAGAAGCTTAAGGTCTGGAGACATGAGTTGGAGACTAAATGATTTCGTATAAGTAGAGCTAAGACGGAATATATGGAGTGCACATTTGATGGAAGCAATGGTGAAGGAATCGAGGTGAAGATTGGTGACGATAACATTCAGAAGAGAGATTCCTTTAGATATCTGGGATCTATTCTGCAACATGATGGGGAAATTGATGGAGATGTTACTAATAGAATAAATGCAGACTGGCTAAAGTGGAGAGGATCCTCTGTTGTTCTTCGTGATAAGAAAATTCCTTTAAAAATTAAAGGAAAGTTTTACAAAGCAGCCGTGAGACCTGCTATGCTTTATGGATCTGAATGTTGGCCTGTAAACCATAGACATGCGCAGAGAATGAGTGTAGCAGAAATGAAAATGCTAAGGCGGATGTGTGGACATACACGTAAAGATCGGATTCGGAATGATGCAATCATAAAGAAAGTTGGTGTAGCTCCGATCGAGGATAAGATGCGAGAAAACCGCTTAAGATGGTTTGGACATTTGCAAAGAAGATCAGTTGATGCATCGATTAGGAGATACGAGTGTTGGGATGTTGAGCCGGTTAAGAGAGGGCGATGACGGCCCAAGAAGTGTTGGAAAGAGACCATACGAAGGGATCTTAGTTTTGTGGATATAAGTCCGGGACTGATCCAAGATAGATATGAATGGAGGCGAAGAATCCATGTAGCCGACCCTACTTAATTGTGGGAAAAGGCTTTGTTGTTGTTGTTGTGATAGGATGTTTACAGATGCTCTTGTGGTAATGTGTCTTCCACGCGATCATCATATAGCTCTTCAGCATATTGGTTGGAAAAAGACTATGGATGATGAGATGGATGATATTGTCTCAAAGGGCACTTGAGATCTTGTTATTGGCCTAAGGAAGATGTTATTGGTTTGATTATCAAATGAAACTCTTAACCCAGAACGTATATGATCTTTACAACAACAACAATAATAAAGCAAATAAGAGAATGGTTGTTGTCAATTATCTGCCTAAGTGGGGGTCATATGTTTTTTTTACAAGCAAAACTAAAAATTTGTAATAAGGTTGTCTGACAGTTGCTTAGGTCCACAACAACAACAATAAAGCATTTTCCCACATTAAGTAGGGTCTGCTACATGGATTCTTTGCCTCTATTCAGATCTATCTTGGGTCATTCTCGAGCTTAAATCTAAAAAACTGAGATCCCTCTCAGGTCCATTACAATGAATATTGCGGGGAGGGTTGAGGATATCATGATTAATTTGAACATGGGGCCTAGTTTTTAAGGAATAATTGATGATGTATCCTAGAGTAGTGTTGGATGTGCTCAAGAGGATCTCAAATGATTTCAAATGATGATGACATCGATAAATGGACCTATGATAGTATCGAAATGGAAGTGCCTATTCGCTTGCTTGGTGGGCATTTCAATTATACTCTACTTGCAGTGGACGAAGTTGGGAATATCGATGGTCTACCCCGAGCTCATATCTATTTTGAACATTAAGAGGGAACTACAATTGGAGATTTGGATGTTAGGAATCAAAGGTTCACTTGGAAAACCCCATCTTCTCATCATTGTTTCGGATCCCATTATATGCCAATGGCATATGCTGTTTCCCCAGCTTTTTCAGCATCGATATGAGTTAGGTGCTCCCATTCCAAAATGCATGCAGTATATCTAGCGGTATGTTAGTTACTTCGACGATATAGGAGAAATTATGGGGCATTTTCTTAGATACTCTAAATTATCGAGCAATATGGGTGATATGAGAGGGCATGTTGCAATTACCGGCATGCCTAAGACTTAAAGATGTCATAAGCTGATGCACCTTTATAAGGAGGGTTGTTTATTGTCATTATTAGTTCTTCCTTGCTTTTCTTATATTTGTCTTCACTTTTTAGTTGAATATTAGGTCTTTCCTTACTTTCATTGAATGTGCAACTTCTACTTTTAATACTGGTCATTTCTTGTTAAACAATGTAATAATTTAGCGGCATGTGTGTTGAATATATGAAAGTTTATATAATGTGTTAAAAATTAATGACCTTCTGATATAAAAAATGTACGTGATTTTACATATCGACTTCTCTTAATCCCCAAATGTAAGATGATAGTAGAAATATATTATTTACTCATTTGGGAACTAGTTAAACTTTATTATTTTGAAATTAATATATTTTATTTAGTTTACATGATTCCACGATTTCTTCAGCATGTCGACGGCATGCACTTTCTAACATTGGTGAAACGGTATCGATATCGACACTTAAAAACTTGATTCTCTTTCTAGATTCGACGGATTCTTGGCATCCCGAGTTGATGCGATCGTTCCAGCTCTCAACTTTTATGAATGCATGGGAGTCGGTCAAATTACATGTCCCTAATATGGGAGTCAGGGATGACCTTGTCAAGTTTGAGAGGCCCTCATTTTTGGAGTTCGACTTCAAGGAGTAATTGGTTGTGGGGTGGAAGGTTTGTGTTAGTGATTGGCTTAGCTCAGAGGGGACTTGAAGGTATCTAGAGAGTAGATTCGCACACAACGTTGCCATAAGTGATAGGAAGCACAATACGAGGTTGACAAACTTGTCCAGGTGGACACCATGCTCCTTCGTCTAGACGAGATTGAGCATAGGCAGAAGTAGCAACGGATGGTGATGGAAGAGGATAATAAGCATGAGACTGAGTGGCAATAATGCTCCAGAGCCGCCTGGTTTAAGGAGGGTGATGCCAACATATTTTTTTCAAATTGTAGGAGCAATCACATCGGTGAGGTGAAAATTGATGACTCCCAGGGTCAGGTAATGATCATGTGGGCAAAACTATGGTTGAAAGATTTAGGCGAATCAACGAACGTAATTTGATTTTCACTAGCGACAGTTAAGGTTGGGGGTTAACAAGATTAGTTTGGCCCTGACAAATGAACTGACTAGGGTTTTCTCTTCAATTGGAGGGGTGGTGAGCAATAAATCATCTAAAATATGAATGGTTCTCTAGGCCCTAATAGTTTTCCAGTATTTTGCTACAAGGAGTTAGGAAGATGGTGCGACATTATTTGATTGGTATGGTCACAAGGGTGAATATATTTATGTGGCTTTTCAGGAGGAAGAGTTTGATGATGAGATCTTTCAAGAACATGTCTATATCAGGTATTTTGGTCTCGTATCCTATTAGTGCTAGTGAAATCTGGGGGAGTGATGGCATTGTCAGGTCAAATGCCTCGAATGCAAAAAGTGCAGGAAGAACTTTCGGGTCTTAGTTTACAATTCAATAGTTCAAGAGAGCCATGTCGTTTACTATGTTGTGGGTCATTTGGCTTGCTAGAGACACCCTTATTTTTCAATAGGAGAGACACCAATTTGAGAATTGTGCACATATGGACCTCCTAGTTTAGTCGTGGATACTTCAACTTTCCTCTCGCTGGGCTTCAAAGTAATTATTTTGGGTATATACGTAGCTTTTGGGTGAAGACCTACCGAGGGTGAACACTTTTTTTCTCTTTAAAAACATAAGTTGTAACATAATTGTAAATAGATAGACATGCTAATGCTTTTTTGAAAATGGCATGCTAACACTTAATAGTCTTTAGATTAGACACTGTATGTGTCTGGAATAACTGCAGGATATATCCAAGGAATGGTGTTTTTACCCCCCTTTCAAAGATAGAAGGGCTTCCCTTGCAAATGTATCTTCATCACAATTTACACCATGATGATGGGACAGAGTAACACTGCATTTCTATTAATTTATATCAGTTTGCAGCCCATGCTTAAGGAAGATTCGTGCTAATAGAAGTCAATAATTTACACATCAAAAATTGCAACATTGTCATTTATCAATTTTCAGCAAATTGCAACACCTCCTACATTTGATCACCATGTAATTTTTCAAAAAGGATCAGCAAAGTGACCATGGCAAGGGGTTCTGCTTGTAAGACTAACTTAGAATATCAAGATTTTAAGGCAACTGTCATGGAATATGACTACTAAAACGGTTTCTTCTTCTGTTTATAGACAGAATGCAGAAATGGCACAAGTTCATCCCGGAAATACCCGGTAACATGAGATGTCTAATTTTAGTTGGATACTCGGAGGTTCAGATGCTTCATGGTTGCACTACAAGGACTACGTCAAAGAAGACACTAAAATAAGAGCACTATCATCAATTGTTTTTGTTTTTTTTTTGCAAAAACTGATCTTTTTTTCTCTTGCACAGCAATTTTACATAATACAAACAACGGTTACAACAAAGACGAACAGCAGCAGTAAAGATCGGAGCATACAATTCAGCTAATTCCTACAATTGAACCAGCAGAAGCAAGTGGTAAGTTTCTAAAAAAACTACAATCCACCTCCACTCTGTTGCCACAGGTTGATGATATCGGTAGCCTGGTTGAGCAGTATGATCATCCGCTTCTGCGAGATCCACGGCTTGCTCTCCAGCAGCGTCTTGAGCTCCTCCCACGCGTCCTTCCTCGGCCAGAAGTAGTACGGGCTGAGAGGAATCGTGCCATGGCCGGGGACCGCCTGGTCCAGCGCCAGCCCTATGTTCTTTTCCATCCATATGAACTTGAGCACAAGCCTCGGCTTCTCTTGGACCTTCACCGCCACCTCCAGCTTCTGCAAGCGCAAAAGCGGGTGAAATCAGACCAAGTCACCAAACCAAGGACGACCCACATCCCAAAATCCGATCTTTGTTCGAAATGCGCAAAGAGATCGTCACCTCCTTCGCCTCCTCAACGGCGTCGAGGGCCTCCACGGCTGCTTCGGTTGCGAAGGAAACGGCGACTGCGGCTCGGTGGGATCCATCTGGAGAGCGGGAGAGACGGATTGGGAGGGGACATTTGGAGGGGGCGATGGTGGAGATGGGGCGCTTGGCACGGTGGTGGTCGGGGAAGGGGAGGGACGGGAAGGCGGTGGAGGTGGGGGTGGAGAGCAGCATTGCTACGTTGGATGAGAGGGAAGAGGGGAGCGTGGAGGCTTATCTATCTTCTTCTTGCGGGTTTTGTTTGGATGGAGGAGAGAGTGGTGGACGTCGTGGGCTTTTTATCCATACTTTTCTTTGATGCAAAGCAAAATTTATATATTTAAATTTAAATTGTACTTCAATTGACACTTTTATCTTGTTAATTAATAATCACATGTGTATGAATATATAAGGATATATGTATCGAACATACTTTTTATATTTAAATAATTAAAAATATTTAAGAGGATATTATTATTGGTAACCCTATTGTTTATTCTTTATTTAGTGAGCCTTCCGACTGATAATTGAATGTTGACTTTTGCAATATATTGGGGAAGAGATTCATATAAGTTGGATGAAAGATAGAAAGATGATACATCCAGTTTTATTGAAAAAAATCAAGACTCATTCATTTAAAATATCACGATGCCCAAAAGCTGGACGCCAAAGGAGTTTGTAAATGGAGCGAACAATGTTAAGTTCAATACAAGATAAAGTTTAGAAAAGAGGGTGACATAACCACCTTGTCCAAATCTATAAAGTTCTTGACAAAGATGGAAGAACAAAAAAAACATGCTCACCAAATCATTGGATTTCTATTTTGTGATATCTTTAGTCAAGCTTATCCAAAACACCCTAATGACACGTGTTTTAAGGGTAACCTCTATGCTGGAGAGTATGTTGTTTTGTTTTTTTTTTTTTGCTGGGTAAACTAGCATCAACAACACAATAGAGGGTTTAGCCGAAGACTTGAACTCACAATTGTTTCCGTATCTAAAATGGATATAGCTATGAAGTTATCGTCAAGGATTAGTTTATACTGACATGAAACCAATGAAGAGGTTTCATTATGAAAACAAAGAAGATGGTGGGGTTTCGATGGCACCAATAGTATGAAGTGGGAACAAGAAAAGACATTGTTATTGATGTATAATCATCATTGAGAGGATCTTGCATGCACATGTTGATTTTAGCAAGTGCTTTATGCAGTATGCATTTTATTCTTCAGAATTTTGAACAAATACGACATGTTGATGATTTTTTCCACTTTTATTGGATTTAATCCTTTGAGGAATGTGCTTTGGGGTGAATTTTGTATGATGTCATCTTTATTTTCGAAATTTAAAAATGGTAAATACATGAATACTTCCTCTTGAGATATTTGTCTGAATCACCGACATTGTTCCTTCTACTCATATGGAAGTGTTTTCTTTTGAAGAAGCTTAATTTAAATATTCTTCCGTGCATCTCATTTAGTGGTTTTGTTTAGTTGTACTTATAATCTGAAACAACTTTGGTGACAGTATTAGACATGTGGATATGTTATCTTGCAAGCCACAGAAAGAGCCTCAAACGTCTGGATCAAATAAAACTTGAAGCGAAACTCCAAGGATGGTGACAAAGATTGATGTGTGGGCATGCTCTTATGCTACATTGTCCATCTAACTATGTGTTGATGCACATAATCTTGTAGCAATATGATAAATCCCACATTTATTAGCTTAATCATCATTGTTTATCTCTCTTGCTTTAGTAAAATAACAAGATTCATTGACTGATAATACTAACTACTAATTATTGTGTTGTAAATAATTAACATTATTTAATATATATATATATATATTAGTATAACCCTATTATGGTGTAATATTCTATGTATTTATTTCTTATTAAAAATTGAATAAAAACTAGAATAAACTGTTTATAAATAAAATAACATAAAGCAGTTTAATACAAGAAATAAGCAAAAGAAAAATAAAAGAAAATTATTTTATATGATTTTTATTAGTATTTAATCTTATCTATGTGTAAATGACCTTTGATCTCTATGACTTATACATGAATTGTAGGTCTCATCGAGATCTACAACTTTCATTTTCATCACTTTTTCTAATTCTCCATCTAACCAATTCATTTTTATGTTAATCTATTTTTTCTATTTTCTTCAATTCTGATTGGGCAACGTGGCACCTTCAGATTGCGCCGTGTGGCCCTTGCTCTTTCTACCACCTACCGCTTCCTAGGTTGTCAGATCCGATTGAATCTGATGGCTTGCAACTTTCCAACTTGGCCTCAATATCAGCCGTTGGATCGTTTGATCCAACAACTGATAGATCGCCTTCAACCTTTGTATGTTGTTTTCTCTACTGCAACTTCCCAACTTCTTCATGTTATCCCAACTTCCTTGTGCAACTTCTCCATCCTCTAGCTTCACCTACTCCCAGTCCTAACTTCCAGGATTCACGTCAAGCACCCATTGATCCCTAACCCTAACTCAAACTCAAATTGGCAGTGGTTGAAACCACAGCATGGAGACAGTAACCTCCGACCAAACCCACCTTCAAATACCCCTCCACCAGTCACTAGCGCGGGTGGTCCTCCCTTTGCACGGAGAGTCCCTAGCCACCTCCTCCTCTTCGTGATAGGCATAGGAGGTGTTGTTGAGCCATCATGGAGTGCTTCTCTTGGTGCGACCCATGGTCGATAGGCCATGCTACGAAGTTGAATGATGATTGTTCAATCTTCTTCCTATGGTTGCGGGAAGTTAATCCATGACCTGAGGTCCAAGAAGATCTCAGCCCAGGCTGAAGGCCCTCCATTAGTCATATATGAGATTCAGGTTAAGATTAGTTCTTAATTTGTATTTGTTTTTTCACTAATTTTTTCACCGGATGTTTGTTGATGAATCTGTGATTCATTATTCTTAAAGTTGAAAATAGAGTCTTGTTCCGGAGTATTTAGCAGCATATTTTCTTTATCGTGCATAAATAGCATTCATACATGCATCCATAACACATGCATTTTAGCATCCACAGTTGCATTAAATGAAAAGCATATTTTCACTTGTAAAATATCCACAAATATGCTCCTAATCATCTATATTTTATATCCCCTCCAAAATCAATAAGACAACCCTATATTGTGTTACTAATTAATAATATAAGGAAAAGGGGCACGGTTTTTATCTTGTAAAAAAATACCCAATAAAAATCCCAAACCTAGTTGGAGACCCCAGACCTTAGAATGCCAATATCTACCTCATACAACTTCCGATTTAGGTCTACCCACCTTCACATTAATACGTATTCAGAGACCTTTAAAACGAGATCAATTTCATTTAAAATGGAGCTCGTATGCAAAACTTGGGTTTTGGGGCCCCTTTCTATACTATATGTATGTATATTTGTACCCTTGTATTTTTGTACCCTATTTGACATCATCTCCGTTTTTGGTCAACATGAAGCTTGTAGATCTCATTAAGATCTACAACTTTTATGTTTTGGATTTTTCTAAATTCGGTCTCCTTCTCTCTCTAAATCCACATTCTTTCTCAGTCATTCAGAGCAGGTCCCGTGGCGCCCTCTGACTGCGCCACGCAGCCCGCTCCATTGCGCTCCATGCACCCTCCATCTCCATCGTCCGATCACGCGTTCTCTCTCTTGATCTGGGCCATCCAAGCCGCAACGCATCTCCGCCATTCGATCAAGCCCTGGATCCGATCAAGGCCGCTCGCCAGTGCCTTTTCCTCAGGATGCCACGTGTCCCATATTTCCCACCGTCTAATGACATCCCTTATCTCTTAATCTCCACCGTTCATCATCCAGATCACCTCCACCGCCCGATCGAAGCCAAGACATCAACACGATCGTCCGTCTCTGCCCAAGTCTTGGCGCACCACGTGTCGTGTCCTGGACTCTTCGATCGAAACCTCAAGACCTCATCACGATCGTTCACCAGCACTTTACCTACGCCCTCCACGTGGCTCCATCATGACCCTTCGATCTTGCCCCTCTAATCAAATCACAGCCGCCCTGTCGCGTCCTTCTCCTGACCGTTGGATCGCTCGATCCAACGGTCAAGTTGTCGTCTTCTACCTCCCGTAAGGCCCGCACCCCACGTCGCCCACCTTGCGCGTGAGCCGCCCCCTTCCTATTTTGGGAACCACTCTGGCCACCCTCTCCGACCGCCAACACCTCCATCTTGCAGCCCACACTTCCCTCATCCTCGCCGACCCCCTCGAACTCCATGAATCGCGCCCACATCGCTCCACGACCTCCACCAACTCCATCACTTCGTCACCTACGCCGTCACCTTCCACCTATAAATACTCTATCCCCGTCAACCTTCGACCCCATCCGCCACCACGGAGAGATTCCCCTAGCTCCTACCTTCCTATTGGTGACAACAATTTGGCAAGGAGTCGAGTGACGACGGCTGCATCCCTCCGGTGAGATCCACGGCTAACTCCGCCGTGCTGCAGCTACCTCCGTGAGCTGCACGAGCTCATGTCTACTATCGACCTTCGAGCGACGACCAGGAGCCCAGATCTGAGCTCCATTCCCCAGGTAGCAACCTCCGTCGTCCCCCTGATCTTCTTCTTCATTTTCCTTCTTCTTCTCGAATTTTATTCGCCTCCTTCGCGCATTTTCACCTCCTTTTGACCATCCTCCGAGCTCCGCCTCAGAGTTGGCATCTTTGCGCCCATATCCATCTTCTCAGACGACACACCACACCTCACGCCGATGAGAGCTCCGCCACCTTTGCGGAGCAGCACCACCGGACCATCCTCACACCACTCCAGGCCTCCCTCTGCACTCATGTTCACCTCACAATCACTTTGCACGCCTCGGCTATTCGAGCTAACCCTGCAGGTACTCTATCTTTGATTCGTCAAACGCCTCATCGGAGCTCCCTCGACCTTCATCGTTGTCGCTCTCCAGATTGCCCCAGCCTCAGACAAGACCCTCGGACGCTCCGCCTCGCCTCGACGACCCTTCCCAGCTACTCAGGAGTCCTCCAAGACCTTTACCGATGACTAGAGGAGGAGGCGGAGCTAGGGACGCTTCACCGGAGCACAGCCACCTCTGACACAGGAGGCGGCAGACCGTTGAGCACGAAGCCCAGTAGCCGTCAGATCCCCTTGATCGGACGGTTCGGAGCACAGCCACATCACCGCTTCCCCCGCGTCCAGATGTCGTTGGATCAATCTTGATCGAATGGTCGTTGATCGTCCACGCCTTCACCTCAGGAGCCATCTTTTGTCGTTGATCTTCATTAGATCTGACGGATCTAGGCACACCACGTCTCCAACCATCAGCAGTCGTTGGATCCTCACTCGATCTAGCGGTCCAGCGGGCGCCACATAGCTTAGGCTCGGAGTCCTCGAAGCTAGTCCGAGCCATATCCGAGCCTACAGCACCCCCTAGCCTCCGCCCGAGCCTCCGAAGTCGCCCGAGCTTGGGGCTGCACGTGTCTCTCATGTGCGGTCTGTGCATTTTGCACTGAGGCCCTAGAAGTTTTACAAATTGCATTTCAGTCCTTGTCAGGAGCACTACGTGTTCTATGGGTATTTTGCATACATGTCCCACGCATTATAGGTAATTGCATATTAGTCCCTGTCGGCATGTTTAAATTTTAGTAATTTATTTTCTGTATTTGTAATTTAGTCCATGTTTTTGCATGCATATTTAGGTATTCATTCGACATCATTTTTCAAGTCTAAAAATTGCATTGTGTAGCTAAACTTGTCCTCTTTCAAATGTGGCACTTCTCGTATTGTTGTTACATCACTGGAATTTATTATTAATTAATTGGTGAAATATGTCATATTTTGCCCATTTGATGCCTTTTTATTTGTATTAAATTCTCTATTGTTCTAAAAATCATCAAAAACTCACATTAGGCTTAGGATAACTTAGTTTACATTGTGCCCAAAAATCAACTCATTGGCATGCATCCCGAGGCTTGAATAAATCATTTTGTGATTTCCTTAATTGATTTTTAATAAGTCCAATACACTTGGAAATTTAGGTTTATCAATTTTACTGAATTCTTCACACTTATATCTATCTAGGATAATTTTTACATCTAGAAATAAGGGTTTTGGTATTTATTAAAATTAATTTTGTAAAAATCACCTTGCATTCCTTTTTAATTCACAGTAAATTCATATAGTGTCAGAAAAATCTAAAAAAATTGGTGTAGCTTAATTTCATTGCATTTTATCATCTGGCTAAGTTTCATAAATTTTGGAATTAATTTGACTGTATTTCTGATTTAACTTGTAAACTGGCCTGATTTTGCATGTGTCTTTTCTTTGCTGCATAAAAATTGTTGAAAAATACCAATATATATATATATATATATATCTGAAAATACGACCTCTGAAATTTGCTCAAAATCTACCTAAGGAGACAGTTGCCTCTCTGAGTTCGACCTTGGATTTGACCAAGTAAAATAAATTTGCTGCTCGAGATTAATTGAACTTTAATTAAAAGGGATTTTTTATTAGACCGTATTACATGGATACAACGAACGATACGACATTAATTTTGATCATTAATTTGATGGAATTAACAAGGGTAGTACGAGGCTCATCAGATGTACATACACCCATCTCTTGAATCAAGGTGTTCCCAACCTCATCCATGGATCCTTGATCCATGCTAGAGGTGATGTGCTTCGTGCTTCTTATTCTTTCACCCCTACCAACTTGACACACTTTCTTCTCCAAACATGGAGCAGAACCCATCAGGACTTCTCTTTCTATGCCCCGATCTAGTCCTCCATTTCATTCACAACACGCACGTACACACCCTCGATTGCTTTGGTTGTTTTCTAACGTCTGCAGGTGAGTGGGAACTTCAATGGACGGAATCTAAAGAACTCCTCCGATCTGAAGCTTCTTCTTCAATGGTTTTTCATCTCCACCCAATTCTATACGAGAAATGGGCCTCAACTTGACCGTAGGCCAAGGAGACAGAACCGACCAGTGTTGCTCCGACGGTGGTGGCAGATCGCCTTGCCCAGTTGTTCCTCCTCGTTGCAGGGTCAATCACCTACTAGCTGCCACTAATGAGACAATGCTAGGAGAACCTGAGGGGCTAAGAAGGGTCAAGAAGGGATCGAACTTCAAAATTATGGAAAAGGTGGATATTTATATGCTGGTGACATATGAAGTTCGAGGAGCGATGGCGTGAACAGGAGAGGGAGTTGGTGATCAGGGGATGATTGGCGTGGTTGGTGGATATGTGAGTGTCAGAGGGACAGAAGGCTGCAGGTGAAGGACGATGTGGTTATTGAGTGAAAAATAGGACAAAACGAGGGTTTCGAGGTCTGACATGGCAGTTAGGGTTGGTAGGATAGTTGTCCCGAGGTCAACTAATGGGAGCTTTTGGTTGGTCCACGTGGACCGATCGGAAAATTCCAAGCTCAAAAAGGCTAATAAAATAAATACTAAAAACTAAATGAATTAACTAATTTTAGATTATAAAATAAAAATATTTATAATTTTATGTAGTATTTTATACATATTTTTATTTATTTTTTCAAGGTTATTTATTATAAGTTACTTTTTACATGTATGATTATAGGTAAATATACTTGTATATTTGATACTTTATTTTTAATTTGTATTACATTTCTTATTAATAGATACATGTATTTCATATATTTTTAGTTTATTTAATTATACATTTTCGTATTTTTATTGTATTTTAATTAGTTTATTTATGTATTTAAATAATTATATACATATTCTTTAGGGATTTTATCACTTGTGCCCCTCCGAGATGTCGTAATTTCAGTTATACCCCTATCTTTTTGCTAATATCAGTTGTGCCCCTCACTTCTTTCTCCGTCATCAGTTGTGCCCTTCCGTCAGATTGACTGTCAATGAATTGACTTAACCATGGTTTTTTCAAACCTTGGTGCAGTTAAGAGGGGTATTATTGTCCAGACTCCTCTTCTTCCTCCTCTAACCTCCTCCTCCTCCCTCTCCGCCCGGAGGTCGTCGGAGTTCGCCTGCTCCTGCACCGCGCACGACCACACCGCGCCATTGCTAGCCACATGCCGGGGCTTTTTAAATAATTTATGATTGGTTTTAATGTAAAATTAAAATATCACAATAATTAGGTCGATGGGTTTGCAGATGCTGTATACCCACCTCTCCAACTTCCCCACGCCGAATTCTCTCCGGTCTCTCTCTCCAATTTCCTCTCCTCGAAGCTGTATCAATCTGAGCTCCTCCAGGAATTTCTCAGCGGTTGCATTGCCCCTCAGATCCCATCTACTCGCATCGCTCCGGAAGGCACGAATCATCTCCGCTGCCCTCTCGGCCCATAGCACGCCAGCCGCCACGTCGGAGAGCCCCTTAACCAGTCCACCAGAGTGACCAACTACATGGGGTCCGAGAGTAACTGCAACTCGGGCCATGATGCTCTCCCTCCCCTCACGGTCTGCCTTGTTCCTTTTATTTCCCTTCACCCGGAGATCAAATTTGGAATTAGTTGGGCGGCGCGGGGCAGGGGCGGGGGCGGCGCGGGCCTGGGCGGCACAGGGGAGGGGAGGGGGCGGCCCAGGGGAGAAGGGACTGGGAGGTGCGGGGGAGGGGAGGGGGCGGCCCAGGGGAACAGGGTCTGGGCGGTGCGGGGAAGGGGCAGGGGCGGCGGGCTGGGAGGAGGTGCGGAGAGCTCGGGGCGGAGCTGGGAGGAGGTGCAGACTGCGGAGGAGTTTCAGGCGGAGAGGGAGAAGGAGGAGGTTGGAGGAGAAGGAAGAGGATGGGGGAAGAGGAGGAAGAAGAAGAGGATGAGGAAGAGGGTATAAAACGACCATATAATCCTTTTTTAAAAATTAATACCCTTTATGTCCTCAAAGTTAACGTCCGTTTGCACTGTAGATGGACGGTCACTAACCCGAGGGGCACAAGTGATAAAATAGCAAGAAGTGAGGGGCACAACTGATATTATCAAAAAGATAGGGGCATAACTGAAATTGCGAGATCTCGGAGGGGCACAAGTGATAAAATCCCTATTCTTTATATGTATATGTATGTATATTTCATCTACATATTAAAGTAATTTTATTTTAATGATTATTTTTTAAAATAATATTTAAAAAATTATAAAAATTAGAATATTTTGAAAAATATAAAGAATAAATATATTGAATATAATATACATGTATATTGCATAATGGTGCCTAAAACCTAACTTTACATCCTAGCTCCAAATTGAATGAAACTACCTTCATTAAATAGCTTGTTTAATTTTATATATATAATTAAGGGTAAGTTTGGTCAATTTCGATAAAGTGTATAGAGGATACATGTCTGCAAAGCTTACTTTGAGGCTTTTCATTATGTACGTCCCAGGTACACCGTGCATTATTTTTTAGAGAATTAATTTTCTATTTTCTTTGTATTTTTATATACAATATCCATATAGAGAATTTTATAATTTGAGGCATAAAAATAATGAAATAAAATAGGTTCCCAAAAGTAATTATTAGGAAAATTAGATTAGGTTTTTTGTGTGATTTTCTGTGTATTTTTTGTATAGTTCTTCTACCCCTATCTCCCCTTACTTTATTATCGACCAAGTCATCATGATGATTGGGTCTCCGGGTATATGGTCACTAGATGTCTTTAATACTTCATTCTTTTCCTTTTCTTTTCTTTATTATTTCATTTTGGAATTAAATACAATAATTATACAATATTTGTCCTATTTTGTGAATGCTTATTTTGGTAAATTAATGATATATACATGAATTTTGCCAGGGATATAAGGCCAAAATGAAAGAATAAGTGTGATGAAGTGATGATGCATCACATGTATGACAAACTCATAATATACAATTATTTACACTTAAAAAATGAATACATAACAAATGAAATTATATTATGCACTAACATCAAGCACATGTATATTCAAAATACATTACCCTAGTACTCTCATACAAACACCCACTTCAACACACAAACATATAAATTGCATTTCTAATTCACATATGACAATAAAATTACATGTTACAGAAAAAACACGCTATAATTCTATTTAGTACTTCATCCAGTAAGACAATGATCTCTTAGGCATTTTCAACAAATACCTGTAATGCATTCCAAATGAACATACATACTCATTGCTAATCAAAACAAAAAATAAACTATTACCTAAGAAAATTAAAGGACAAGAGATATACATGTGTAATATGAGGATTAGATGGGGGAGATGTTTGCCGGTGGCGAGAGGTTTAAGAGGAAGATCTTATCCTCAAGGGTTGAGCCCCTCTTCTATGTGAGGGAGGAGTATGGGGCTACAGTAGAGGATGAGATGTAAGAAAGATAGGAGGAGAGGGGGGGTCGGGGGTGGAGGGAGGAGGAGAGGCTAGCGGAGAAGGAGGAGGTCGAGTGAAGAGGGAGGACATGTTAAAAGGGTCAGAAGAGTCGCATGGAAATGAGAAAGGCAACTGGTTCTCTTGTTCTGTTTAGTAGAACATGCGACTACAATATGCGACCACACGTTGGTTCATAATGATGTGTCAAATCACCTGCCTTAAACTTGTGATTCCATATTTAGCTACACAACTACTAGTTGAGGTAAAGTCCTCGCATTGCCTATTGCAATCATAATACGACTACCAATGGTCGTAATGTGGTGCTATTAAATCAAAAGATTTCTTGTAGTGAATACATAGAAATCTCGTAAGAGCTAGTTGTGTCAGTTTTCCATTCACATGTTGAAAAGCTAGTTTCGGTGATTCCATATTTTTACTCTTTGTTGTCAATTATGTTCATAAAAAAGCATGATAGTCCACATGTACATTTCAAATTTAAAAGATTTATTATGGTGTTGTGCACGTTAAAAGATGAATGAATGTTGCCTTCTCTAGAGAAATTTGTTATGGGCATGCCAAGCTTAAACAAGTCATGCACGTTTAATTATTAATCTTAAAATCATTTTGGTCCTCAACATCTCATGTAGACTATACAATTTATTAATCTTTGAACAAAGGCATTAAGTGGTCTTCTTCTTTTACTCATGAATTTGTTATTGCATTTCTCAGGTAATCAATTTTATTGATTTGAAAAAAGTCAATAGGTATTTAAAACAAAGACCTCAAGCCTGATTTGATAGACAAATATTGTTACTCTCAACTATTCTATATTATCTTGAGATCATTGTCTTGTTTATAAGATAATCGTGAGGATGGAAGGTCATTTCGTAATCTATCAACAATATGTCGTCGATATATTGGTATTGGAAAATCGAGGGTATCAATATCAGGTTGTATATCCCTTTATAGGGATATCGTCGATATTATACTGATATATCGGCAATATAGTGTCAGCGATATATCGTCGACATAAGACATCTTCCAACATGGAAATGCGAGCAAGCCGGTCCCATTTCGCCTTGTATCAGTCACATGTTGGCAATATCACCATTTCACCTCCTGCAAGCTTGCAAGGAGTTCTCCGAGAACTTGGCTTCCTTTCTTTGATCGTGAGGCATTGCTATTTATGTTAATGACATCGTTCTTATGTGAGACAATAAGATGGAATTCAAGAAACTAAATATTTTAGGTATATCGTCTCCTTGGGAAAGACCTTGGTCATGTATGATAATTTTTTGCATCTTGAAGTTGTTCGACACTCGTGGGGACTTTATTATATCAACGAAAGTATGACTAAGTACAAGTTGGCTAGTTATGGTTCCATCACACATCATTTCTCCCAACCAGATGACTTTGTGAAGGGTCCTTCCATCGACGACAAAATAAGACTCTGCATGACCTTACATTGGGCTTTGACTGTGAGAGTGGATGACTTCATGCCTGCCTTAAGATCGACCTCTCCAAGGATCTTGACTCCATCAACCACTCATCTATCCTTCATTGCGTACGGTTCACGGGCTACCCTCCCTATCAGATGGATTGGATGCAAATTTTCATCATGAAACTTTCCGTCATGATTGATGCCCCCCCCGGTGGACTTTTCAGTGGGTTGTGCCCTACGCCAGATCAGGTCAGACCATATTAACGACATGTAATCCCTCACAACACATTAGTGGATATCTCAATGGTCAGGAGGCACCTCATATCCCTGGAAGTGGACGCTCTAGACTTTGAGACCTCGTTTTACAAAGATGATATGATCTTCTTTTGCAAAAGATCCAACGCCTCCATTCTCGTAGTTAATGATATTCTAAAGGATTTCCATGGCTTCTTAGGCTTAAGGTTGTACGCTAAGGAAAGCTCATTGTTCTCGAACTAAGCACTATCATGAGGACTTCCTAGTTACGATACTATCATGAGGACTTCCTAGTTACGATATCCTCTTGTATATTTTGATACTCACTACTGATCACTTGCCTATGCCTCTCCATTGCTAATCCCTATGGGAGAGGAAGGGCGGCGAGTGCGCTTGAAGTTAGGGTGAGGACATTGCTTTGATGCTGGAAAGCAAAGGCTCTTTCTCTCACATGCTATCTCCAGTCAACTAAGTCAATGGTGGCTAGAGTGACCCTCTACCAAGTAATTGGCACCGACCAAGCAGATCGTCATGCTTTTGGGACTACCTTTGAGATTTTTGACACCACAACATTGTTGGAAAAACTCCATGTATACCAAAACTGAGATGAACTAGGCCTACACTCAATGGTTGCTATGTGAAAACGATGCCGGTGTATTAGGCATGGCGGTTCCAACGACGGAAGATTCGATCCGAGCCTCCATACAAAAATTATATATGTCCTCTGCTTCTTTCTGGGATGCTGCTGCAAATAGAAGCTCCTTCTCATGCTGGAGGGATGCGATGTGGATTTTGGGGACCCTCCCGTACACGATTGATGGCATGGCTCCTCCTGTCTGGAAGGAGACTCCCAATGGCAACTTCGTCTTCGCATCTTGCGATCTGGTTTGCTTTCCTGGGGAGGTCTTCCCTTGGATCGCAATTGTCTGGGCTAAGAAGTCTGCTCCAAAACATTGTTGAGCTCTCTATCAGGGGACCATGCCTGCCCTCTAATCACTGACCACCTAACTAAGTTTATGATTTGCGCATGCTCAACTTCCTAACTGTATGTTTTGGAAGGGTGATGCCACTTGTTTTTTGAATGCTTCTTCTCACATGCTACTTTTGTTGGAGGTTTGCTCTGGGCTATCCTCCACTGCGTCCTTGTCGCCTTCCTTTAATGCACTTCATACAATGGGCAAAGTCTTTTTGTGTTGTGGACGCTGGGACAAGTCATAGACCATGATGTGTACTTGCGGCCACCATTTGGATCCACTGGATGGAAGCACGATGGAGATGGGCGGAGGGTATTAGCTTCGATCCTTCTTGCATCTCCTCTGCTATCATCAGAGATGTCCTCATCCTATCTAATTAATGAGGTGTAGTGAGATTCTAAGGGTGCGTTCGGTTCGGGAATAAGCAGGAATAAGGATGGGGAATAAGGAGAATAAGGGTCTATTCTTTGTTCGGCTAGAGGATAGGAACAAGGAGAATAATGTGAAATAAAGGTAGGTAAGATGGGATAAAGATAGAAATAAGAGTGAAATAAGATGGAATAATGGGGAATAGTCGTACCACTGGGAACCGTGTCGAAAGGAGAATTGACCCCTTATTCCAGGGCATATTCTCCAACCAAACATGGCCTAAGAATTTTGTTCTCCCAGCATTCAACTTCAATTGTAATGTATAGACATGAACAACCCATTTTGTATTTTTGTAACTTTTGTCACTAATACCAAAACAAAATTTACCATTAAAAAAGGGCTAATGAAGCAAAATATTTCTTAAAAAAGGGAAAATGGAGAAAAGAAACATCAAATTATTTGTGACCTAATCCCATACGTCTACCAAACGTCTGACTAACGCCTCATTCCTTGGCTGGTAGGGTTTCCACGCACCCTCTCTCCCAATATCCATGCCTATATATAGATAGAGCGCGGCAGCTCCGCTCTAATCGCTTTGGCTCGTCTAGGGTTCCTCCAAGCTTCGTTGCCATGGGCCGCAGTAAGTCTACCTCGCCTTCTCCTTCCGTCTCCAGGATTTAATTGCGGTTTTTCTAGGTCTTCCTCCCCTCGACAGATGCGTCTTTTCCCAGATCCATTTCTTCTCCGGTTTTTTTTTTCTGTTGCGCATTATTTCGATCCCGTTTTGTAGCTTGTGCATTATGTTTTTCACGTGCTTTGTCTATAGTTTGATGTTAAATTCGTGTTGAGGTGCAACTTAACCAACGCCAGCACGTTTTCTCTCTAAGTTCGCGGAGATCTGGTTGTGGAGTAGAGCATATTAACTGTTAACATATCCCATACGTGGATTGGGACGGGCTTTTGAACACGATTTTATCCTCAAAATTGTGTAATTGGATGTTGGGATGCGGAGGAGATTGGATGAAGAGGAAAGAAATTATGATATTTGGTTGTTAGAAATGGATTTGGAGGAATGCATAAAATTTGCCATCTCGAGCTTCTTTTCTTCCCTCCCAAGTTGGGTGGATTGGAAGGAAAATGAAGGAAACATAAGATTGACTGGGAGGCAAATTGAATGAAATCATTGTAGAATCTCCATTCCCTCTCATTTGACTTAACTACTAGAATTGTATCTTAAATTGACAATTAAAGAATCTGAGGCTGCATTAATTGAGGATATACAACAGAAGGAATTGTTACATCTACAAACTTTACAACAAGCATAGCCTAATTTCAACAATCTTTTAGATCTATCTTGAATCGTGCCTCTTTCTCATCGGATAAGGGCTTAAAAAATAAGAAAAAAAAATCAAATCTCACAACATTTTTATGAGGTAAATGTCTCATTTTCCTTGAAGATGTTGTAATTACTAGTAATAAGGTATTGCCTACAATTGGAAAAGGTTTTATCAATAAAATGTTCATATATCCAAGATGCATGCTCTACCTCATTCTCGTGAAAACATGTTTTGAACTCCACCTCTCCCCTTTTATTCCCATTCTTACATCCCCCTTCTTTCTCAATACCCCCATCCAAACACTGCCTATGTATATCTGCAGTTGATGTTGACCCACAAGCTATTGTTAATGAGGACACCTGGCTGTTGTGAGCTAGGATTAAGCATCTAACTCAATATTAGTCCCTTAGGGTCCAGGATGTGTCTGGATGGAGAAATTCGGAAGATAAGAAAGTAGGGGTTTGATGATAAATAATTTCGTAGATTGGTAGAAGGAATTGGAAGCAAACAGTATTTTGTTGTATAGGCGAATGGATTAAGATGATAAATGCTATTTTACATGAATATAGATAGTGGTATGACGGAGTGCATGAACCTCTTCCGTTGGAGAGAGAAAATGTCACATATGGATTTTGTAAGTAGCGGATAATAAAATATGTATGGAATAATGGTCGCTTTTGACTTTTGGATTGATTGTGAATTATAATCCAGTGCAATTGCAATTATGACGTTAGAATGATAGACGGATATGTGATGAGGAACAAAAATGAATTTGTGCCACTACCTTTTTATAAGATCTCGCACCCAGACTTGTACCAATGTTGCATGTAAAGCCTTCAAGCTATGCACCATGTACATTATATCTCCTACTATCTTCCATAGTTATACATGCAATGCATGCAAAACCTGCCACAATACTTTCTATATGCAAAAGTTCCCTGCTTGTCGCCGTGAGCCTAAAACTGACCAAAATGCATCTACTACCCCACTCCTGTGGATCAAAGAAATCTACAGAGCACTCCAGAACATCTCCCTCGGTGGCCAAATGAAAATGTGAACAGCATTCAGTCATGCCACAGATCAAGCAACCATCTTCAAAACTCTTGCCCCACTTGCTTCTTAGCATCATAGTGATGAGCTGCTCCCTCACCAATAAGTTGTGTAGATTTCCTTTCCAAATATGTCTTGATGTTCATGATCAACGTGCAGTCCAATGTGAGATGTGAATGAGCCACCTGACTCACCAGCTAATTCCTGTAAGTCTGAGAGGCGGAAAATCACGTTCTCTCATCCGCCTTCACATGTTTCGTTCACAATCATACCAGTCAAGAATAATGCTGCAAATATGGGTAATGAGATCCACTGGCAATGCGTGATGACTACCACCTTTCTATTCTTCACAGTTCCCTTCTCAAACTGATCGACCAACCATGAATAGAAGTCCTCATCATCTCCCATCTTTCTTACGAGAAGTGTCAACATCATCTGCAAGACTCCAATAACTAGCTGAACTGTCGATACATCTCCCTCAAATAGCCTGAGGGACATCACCCCCACATCACTTTGACAGGTCGGATGACAGGCTTGACCTCTTGAAACTGTGCAGCTGCAAGAGTAATGTGCTAAAGATCTACGTTGGCCACCTGTGATCGGCTAAGAATCACAACCTTGTTTACCTGCAGGTGGCTTCATCTCCACTCACACACTGACTCCTGCTTGGATGGAGTGACCTGCAGTAACATCATCATAGTGATGAGCTGCTCCCTCACCAATAAGTTGTGTAGATTTCCTTTCCAAAGATGTCTTGACGTTCATGATCAATGTGCAGTCCAATGTGAGATGTGAATGAGCCACCTGACTCACCCGCTAATTCCTGTAAGTCTGAGAGGCGGAAAATCACGTTCTCTCATCCACCTTCACATGTTTCGTTCACAATCGTACCAGTCAAGAACAATGCTGCAAATATGGGTAGTGAGATCCACTGGCAATGCGTGATGACTACCACCTTTCTATTCTTCACAGTTCCCTTTCCAAACTGATCGACCAACCATGAATAGAAGACATCATCTCCCATCTTTCTCACGAGAAGTGTGAGCATCATCTGCAAGACTCCAATAACTAGCTGAACTGTTGATACATCTCCCTCAAATAGCCTGAGGGACATCACCCCCACATCACTTTGACAGGTCGGATGACAGACTCTACCTCTTGAAAGTGCGCAGCTGCAAGAGTAATGTGCTAAAGATCCACGTTGGTCACCTGTGATCGGCTAAGAATCACAACCTTGTTAACCTGTGGGTGGCTTCATCTCCACTCACACACTGACTCCTGCTTGGATGGAGTGACCTGCAGTAACATCATAATAGCTGAGATAGATGATGTGTTCAAACACTGCCTTGGAGCCCAAACTTTCCTCTATTTCCTCCCTGATCAGACATGGTCCCCCAACGGGTTTTGCACACCCTTCAGTCCAATAGCTCACCTGGCATCCTATCACCGCTTACCTTCCTTTCAAGGGAATGTTCGCCTTATTATCCACTTCATGCATCAATGAAGATGCTCGATAGTGTCTCGCACTATGATAAAGGAGGCACCATAAACTATCTCTGCAGTCAAATACTTTACTACTGAAACAGATCACACCATGAGGAGTTGTCACTCCAGGAATCCGTGCCGATTTTCTCTTGTCTATTCCCCACTTCCCTATCTCTATCTCGCACCACAACTTGATGCTTTAGTTACTCTGATGTCTCAAGATCTATTTTAAATCTTACATATCTTAAATATTGTGTAAATTACATAGGAGTTTCCAATATTGTCTCAAAGCACACCCATGTCGATGCTATGAGATGTTCATGTAATTTTGTTAATGTGACTACTATTCTCACATGATGGGATATTAGATTTGGTAATGTTAATATATAAAGTTTCCACTTACCGCCATTGTACGTCATCTTTTTAAATAACTCTTGCCCTGCTCTCAACATGGGTATAAATTGTGAATTGGAATTAAGAATGTCGTTATGTGATTAATGCAAATATTTTTCAATGTCTGACTAGAACTGTATATTTATTTATGTAAACATTTGGTTGCTCTACCTGTTTTGGTGGATACCTGTCAATTTTTTCTAGGTAGTATGTTTAAATATCTCCACATTGAAGATAAATTGGATTATGATATGCGGCATATGCCTCCATATATATTCAATCTTGTCATATTATGATCACACTGATGTTTTGTTTAGTATGGGAATTTATTATATAGTCTTGTTTTTTTATCGTGTTGAATGTGATCTGTGGTTTTTAGAAGATTGTCACCGTTAGGAATTTATAGTTATAGGTTTTTGTGGATTAATAATACCATAGAATAATATACTTTACATGTTAAGTCAGGATATGATTTTGGGATTGATTTTTATAAAATGTATTTTAATGCAGTTATGCTGTCATTTTCTGAGCATTTAGTTTTAAACGTCAGGCACATGGTTACTATTCATGGTGCCTGTTATATATTTAAAATATGACAAACACATCCAGTTGCAACAGAACAGTCATTCTGCAAATAGGGTACTGATAATTGACAAATTCCAAAAAAATGGCCCAACATTGATTCTCTCCAAAAGTTATATAATCAAGCAGAGGGTCAAATCACAAATAATTGCGCAATAGAAGGGATGAATCAATGGGATCCATTTTGTATCAATGCATACAATAAGTTCTAGAGGTCATGTATAATGGAAAAGAATCTGCTACATAAATCTGATAACGTATTCCTTCTTTGATTTCATGCTCATGCATCTGAAAGTTGCATTCATCACTCTTTGTCGTATGACATGGTGGCTTGTGTAATATTTTGCTCTTAACAGTTAAAAGTATGTCTTACAATAGCATGCATGAACATAAGATGCCAGGTAGTTGTTTACTGAAATTGTTATGTACTTGTAAACCTTCAGCCAAATTTGTGATGCTGCCTTTGCCCATATTACAGTTGCTTACTTGTTCCATTAGACATCATGTTATTTTGCCATGTTTGATGAAATTAGAATTTATATAAAAAATCAAATTTCAGATAATTGCTTCACTTGTTTATGTTTCTCCCTCTAGGAGCTGATGTCAGGGTTCTGTACTGATACTTCCAGTTTTATACCGGCCTCATGATATTGGGGTGTCTATTCGTCAGCTACTAATTGGATTATAAACATAAAAATAGAATGCAAAAGGGCATGAACAACATAAATTTTTTATTTGGATAATTAACTTTGTACTACTGCAACTTTGGGTGTTATTTTTGGCCCTTATTTGTAGAACAAAATGCCTCCTCTTTATCTTAGTATTATTTGTTTTCTATGCAGGACCTGCAAGGTGTTACCGTCAAATTAAAAACAAGCCGTATCCTAAATCACGATATTGCCGTGGTGTACCGGATCCTAAAATTAGGATTTATGATGTAGGAATGAAGAAGAAAGGTGTTGACGAATTCCCATTCTGTGTTCACCTAGTTAGTTGGGAAAAGGAGAATGTTTCCAGCGAAGCTCTTGAAGCTGCTCGAATTGCATGCAACAAATATATGGCCAAATTTGCTGGAAAAGATGCTTTCCATCTTAGGGTCAGAGTGCATCCTTTCCATGTTTTACGTATCAACAAGATGCTTTCATGTGCTGGGGCTGATAGGCTCCAGACTGGAATGAGGGGTGCTTTTGGGAAACCTCAAGGAACTTGTGCTAGAGTCAGCATTGGACAGGTTCTTTTGTCAGTCCGTTGCAAGGACAACAATGGTGTTCATGCCCAGGAAGCTCTGCGTCGTGCCAAGTTCAAGTTTCCTGGTCGCCAGAAGATCATTGTGAGCCGCAAATGGTAAGTGCTATGTCCTTCAAACTCTTTTATGCTCCCACGTAACCTATTTAAGTTCATATATAGATGTTAAGTTCATATATAGATGTGAATCATCTGAAACGGCAGATGTGTGCTGAATTTTTGTACCTTCATATTCACAGGGGTTTCACAAAATTCAACCGCAATGACTATCTGAAGTGGAAAGAGGAGAATCGCATTGTTCCAGATGGTGTCAATGCCAAGGTCAGCTCTTTTATGTTTCATCATACGTAAACATGAACTTATTTGTTAATTAATCTACCCTTTTTTGTTGTCTAGTTATGATTTTATATTTTTATGTTTAAATTACATGTGAAGAAATTTAAATTTGTGAGAATATCTAATATACACCAAGCTCGTGTTTTGTATAGTTTATCACGTGTAAAGTGTGCGTTGGAGTTTGTCTGAAGATAATATTTTTATAATTTTTTTACCGATGCATATTTTGTCACAAGTTTCCCTTTAATTTGAATTTCTGCACATTGCATCACCCAAGTATGAGCTTGTAAATTCTCTCAGACACTTTATGCAAAATTATGAAGGGATTTTTACACCCATAACCCTGAGTAATTTCACAATAACATTCATAACTCCACATAATCTTGAATTACACGAGGAACCCTGGATTGTCCCTCCGTCTCACACCTATAACCCTCTGTTAAAAGAACAGTTAACTCAACCATATCATGAGTTAATCTAACCCATAGTCTATCCAAAGGCTGCTAAAAATTTGCCAAAAAACCCCCTCCAAACTCCACCCCTCCCTCCATGTTTAGTGTGGGTCGTTAGTAGCGGATGTGGGCTCCTCGGGTCCTTTCTCATCTAGAAGATTTCTCTCCAACGAGATCACCTCTTCTATCTCTTCTTCTGGACGGACACTGGCATAGGCTGGAGGAGGAGTATCACCCTGGCCTCGAGCGCATGGCGGCAGCGAGCCCTGGCCTCGAGCTCGGCAGTTCGTCTCTAGGCAACGTCGAGTTCGATGTCCTTCTCACAAAGCCGCAACTGCTCATAAACCGCATTAAAATCTCGTACACAAAAAGAACTAAGGAATCAGATTAACGAAAGTAACAACCATCTCCAGAGCTTTTTCTTCCTGTATGATACGTACAAAAAAGGAACAGATGTACAGTCCAGTCCAGAACGAAGGTGGGTTGCACCGTTGCTACGCCAGGAACAAGCTCCCGCTTTTGTCCGAACCACAACTCGGACATGTGTCGACACGTGAATCGCATTGCAAGCACATGTGTCTGCAAGGGAGCACCAGAACACTAACCTCCGTCTCCCGGGGTTCGAGGGGGGGGGACTTTGCCATCGGGTGGAGGGTGGGTGGCGTAGGGATCGGGTCGGCGCGCGCACGGGGGGGTCTCTTCGACCTCGGCTGCAGGGGTGGCGGGGGGTCTTCACCCTCGGTTGCAGGGGGTCGGGGGTGAGCGGTGCAGGGGTCAGATAGGCTGGAGGGTGGGCGGCGCAGGGCTGAGGTCGATGCCGGCCTGGGCTGCAGGAGGTGAGCTGGGATGAGGGAGGGGGGTCCTGCAGGAGGTGTGCTAGGGGGAGTTCTCGACGGGGCGGGCACAGTTTTGGGGATGGTAGTGGAATTAAAGGCATACTTTATAAATATGATATGGTTTCAGGGATAAAATTGGTAATATATAACTTTTCTGTGAGAATTAATGGATAAAATAGATGGCAACTAATACAGGGTTATGCCATGTAAGAGTTAAGTATTTTTCAGGGTCTTAGGTGTAATTCGCGATTTTATGGGGTTATGAATGTAATTGCGAAATTACTCAGGGTTATGAGTGTAAAAATCCCAGTTATGAATCACATATTTAGAATACTAATACCTATGTAAAATGGATATTGACAAATAAATGTAAATAAATTTCTAATGTAAAGACATCTTAATACCTAAAATTCTATAAGCATTTTAGGTTTAACTCCAATATATAAATAGTCAAATATTTTAATAATGAGAATGTACATAAAAGTAACAGTTAAATAAAAGAGCTCATCATACTTATTAGGGATGCAAACGGATATGGATATATTCGTATCCGATCCGTCACCGTATCCGTTTTATACATATTTTGACATCCGTATCCGTATCCGTTTTAAAATGGATACGGATATGGATATCGTTTTGATATCCGCAAACATTCGTATTCGTATATGTATATCCGTTTTCTTATATTAATATTGTCATAGATTTAATTTTAACCCTATATAACATAATTCTGCATCTTCTTTTACCATATTTATATAATTTTTATGATTCAAATACATTTAGTAAATTAATATCCTATGTTTTCCATCCAATTATTATATATTTAAGTCGCTTCTATAGATCATTTCTAACATTACTCGTGTGCCATTAGTATCCGTTTTACATCCGTATCCGTTTTTTAAAGATATGGTAAGATAGTTTTAATATCCGTCAATATCCGTATCCGAATCCGTATTCGTATTAAAAAATGGATAAGGATATGGTAATACCTATATCCGTATCCTACGGTTTGCATCCCTAATACTTATTCATGCTTGTCTCATATTTGTATCCTCCAAATTTTAGTCATTTTATATGATATCGTGGAATATCGGAATTGTATTCCTCCAATATTTGGATATTCTTATCCATATCCATGTTAGCTGAAGTTAACTGTATTAAGTTCATATTCATATTTGTAAATTGTAATTGTCAGATGTCGAATCTCAGTATTGACAATCATACTAAGCATATGTAGGAAACTGACATTTGTATTTTCTATTTAACGAAAACGGTTGTTTTTGTATCTATCATCATCTCTGACGTGCAAATAGTTTCATTGAGCAATATTTGAATGCTCCTTGTTTTTGTTTCCATGCAGCTACTGGGATGCCATGGTCGTCTTGCCAATCGCCTTCCTGGGAGGGCGTTTCCGCCTGCTGCAGTAGAATCTGCATGAGCTACATGTTTTGCTTGTCAGAGTTTTGGTTACATGTTCAAGATGTGTAGAACATCAGTATGTGCTTGTTTTTAGAGTACTGTCGCATCAGTTATTTTTCTGAACAGCTATACATGATGTAGTTTCCTTTGTGCTGGTATTTTACTTTGCGTCAATGTGCTGACATGCTCCTCTAAGTTGCCGTGCGAGTAGGTTCCGCTGTTGTGCTAATGCACCTTGGTTTTGTTACTGTCCCGCTTGATCAGCGGTGCTCTTGACCTGAGTGAACTGTGAGCAGCTCTGCCGCCATGCCTTGACCACAGCAAACCCTAAACTCTAATCAATATTAGACTGCTTGTTAAATGGCTGAAAGTCCGATTAATCTTGAATGATTAAGATGAACCACTCATGGGTTTTGGATTAAGATGAGATTTTGTATCATGTTCTTTCAATTCGTAAGGTCAGACTTTTGATTTGTTTACAACCTCAGCTATGGTTAAGGCACACTGCTCCTGTGGGAAACTTATATTGTCCACTTGTAAGATGCCAAAGATTGACCAAAATGTGCCATTAGTTCCAGTATTGTAATCTAGTTTTCAAGCTTGTTCATTTTCCGGTAAATTTTTAGAGGACAATTAGCAGTTGAAAATCTATATAATTCAAGTTTCTTATGAAAAGCATATATGATGCTATAAAATAATTGCAACTGAGCCATTGTTTAAAATATTTCTTGTAAATATGTACAAGAAAGGGGTATTTACATCCAAATCTAAACATGTATTAAAGTTGGGCCTCTCCTAGCTTTTTTTTGGGTGACTACACATGGTCCCCTCTCAATCCTCTCTCGTGCTTCTCTCCCTTCCGAATTATCACCTCATTCTCTCTTTGTTAAGAATTCCTCTACCACCTCCTTCGTGGGCACCCCTCTACGTCCTCCTTGATATCTCTCTGCCTCACCCTCCTCTGCACTCTCCCACTCCCTCCTCTCACTCTGCTTCCCCCAGTTTACCAAATCCCACCCCTTCCCTCGTACTTCTCCTCTTCCACCACCTCTCCCTCTCCCATCCATTCGCCCTCCCTGAGTTCAATGCCCTCCTTCGCACCTTTTGCGTCAACCATCTTATGTCCAATGCCTATGTCGCTTTTAGCCTCCTCTCCCCTCACTTTGGTACCAACATATCCATCATGAACACCCTCCTCGACTAAAGGACTTCGGTAGCCTCCACTTTGTGGCTTCTACCTCAATGCCATCACATACAACATAAGTGTCGGCACCTACTCCAAGAAGGGCAGATTTGGCGATGTCATTGCCATCACGATGAGATGAGGATCCATGGTCCCATGTGTTGGAAGGACGGATATAGTAGAGGATGTAATGGTAGCGTTGGAGCTTGGTGGGATCATGCACGATAATGGCATGGGGCATGCTGTGCTGTTAGGGACGATGAACCGGGGAGATGTGGCAGACATGCTCTAGATGTTAGCATGGATGATGTAGATGAAATTGTTACCGATGGTGTGAACCATCATGATGCTGATGAAGTACTTCTGCAAGGGGAATGGGAGGTTGGATTTGGAAATGGTGTTGTGGGAGTACATGATGGAGAGAGGGCGCTGCTTGCACGGGCATGCTTTGGATCTCCTCAGGTTTGGCTTGTGCGAGGCGGGGACGATCGTAGGACTGAGGCCTACAGGTGTTCCAAGCATGTGGTGGAGATATCTATCTGTACTATAGGGGATGAGTGTCTCTATTTCGAAGAGGCAACACAGAGAAGTTGAAGGCGATTGAAGAGATGATCAGGAGATTGCAAGAAGTAACGCCAATCAAAATGGCAACCGGGAGAAGTTGAAGGAGATTGAAGGGATGACCAAGAGCTTGCAAGAAGTGACGCCTCTATGAAAAGGGCATGCCCTCTATTCATCTTACACTCTTTACCTGATTTTCTCAATAGTTAGCCTAATATTTTGTCAAGTTTTTGCATACAATTCACTGTTGTTACGATTTCATTGCTTAGGTCAAGCAAGTTATCTTTATTTTTAACAGTCAAAGTTAGCTATTGCGGCAATTGATGTAATGTTCTGAACTTAAGATGGTATGTGATGGAGAGGTATCCCAATGTAACAGTGATGAGTGCGGTTGATGTTGTTAATGTTTGACATCCTCGAGAGTAGCCTTGGTGGGATCACAATCAAGATGTCTTCTATGTGCCTGACATCTCGCTCAGTTGACATCACAAGCAAGTTCGCATAGAACTTCCACTGAAATGGACTTCGACAGGATCTCGACTCATTGTTAGGCAAATATCACAAGATGTTTACTTCTATATGGTCGACATCTTGCTCGATTTTGACATCACTGACAAGTCAATACGGATATTCCATACGATGGACTCCAAGGGCATCTCGAGTCGATTACTATTTTTAGAACTTCCTTTCCCGTGCATTACCTTTTCTTCAACAACAATATTTGCATGATATTTCATACTATATTGTCGTTGCTAGGTCGATGTGAACGATTGCTATTTTAAATCTTCATTTCTCATGCAAAGCATCGCATATGTCATTTTTCCTTCAACAATAATATTTGCATGATACTTCATACTATATTACAAGTGGAAATGTGAATTACACTATTTAATAGAGATTGGTTAATGATAAAGAGAACATTCAAGATTAAAAGTTCACTACATGAATAATATTAATGGACGGCTTTATCTATTTATTAACATATATTTTTATATATACAAAGTATGCATATTAGTTTCATCTCATATAAGGTATGTCATTGTTTGTTTTCATCGTCTCTGCATTATTGAGTAATAATGCATTCTATATTTTCTCATTTATTACTTTATTTGTTTGCAACATGTCGTCAATAGTTTTTTCACATGTTTTTTAAGGTATTATATTGGTGTGTATTGATGTACACTGGGGTTCCTATATTGTACTTCCTATAAACTATACAATATTAAGTTGGAATTTTCCCTATTAATTCGACTTTACTGCTCTATGATCATGATGATGTCAATTAGTTGTCTCTTTTGTTGGAAAAGTCATTTTCTTACCGATTATTTGTTCATATGAAGTTCAAGCACATTTGCATATTTCAAACATTTTCATTATTAAAATAAGTCGATGATTTTAAACTTGTGTATATTATCCAAGACTTTTAAGGAATTAGTAATACGAGTATTGTGGAAAAATAGTGCTTTTATGCCTCCTTATTTTAAACTTAATATGTCACTTTTATATTCCATATCGGTACATTGGCCTTTGTAACCTCGAAACAGTTTCTAACTCTTTCTTTAACCGTACAAGGTTTTATTTGTCCGGCATATTTTCCTTTTCCCATTTCTTATCTCAAAAATTTCCGATTCTTATATAATAATATCTTTATAATTTGCATTGGTAAATTATACACACATATATACAGGAGAAACTTCAAATGAGGTGGAGTCTCACCACCTTTATGGTGGGTAGGGTTGGCTATTGAGTCATAGCTCGATGATCGAGGCTCGGGCTCGACTCGATAAGGGCTCGTGAGCTCAGCTCATTAGGCTATTGAGCCGAGCCTGAACCAGAATTTTGAGCTCGATAGCTTAACGAGTCGAGCTTGAGCCCAGCTTCTCTCGGCTCGATAACTCAATAAGGGGATCGATAAGGAATATATATACATATATTATTTATATATTTGTATATAATACAGATAAAATAAATTTAGCCCTTTGCAATTTTCCCTCCACTAACTTTGACCCTCCCACGAGTCACGAGTCATGACCTAATTATCAAATCCCATCCACGCCTACACATTTTCCCCCTGTCCATGCATTAGAAAATTTATAATTTGTTTATAAGCAGATATAATGTTATAATATATATTATAATAAAGATTTTATACACAACTTTTATAGTGTCCTACTAGTAGGAACATAGTCTTTGATAGAGTAGGTCTTGAGTTCAAACTCACACAAAACACTTTTCCACCAAAAAGTACCCATTTTCCTTAACGAGCTCGACTTGGGCTCGAGCCTAGACCAGGCTCGATAAGGAGCTCGGGCTCGATAAGGGGCTCGGCTCGAGCCTTATTGAGCTCGAGCCAGCTCGATAAGGGCTTGAGCTCATCGAGCCCGAGCTCGAGCCAACTTGGTTGGGCTCGAACGAGTTCGAGCTCAAGCCCGAGCCCAGTTGGGCTTATTGAGGTCGAGCCCAAGCCAAGGGCTGGCTCGACTCGTTGGGCTCTATAGCCAGCCCTAATGGCGAGCCTTTAATTTAGATCGTTAGATTTTAATCCACGGTTGTTATTAAAACCACCCAATTACGTCAAAACCACTCATAGAATTGTCTAGTCAATTGAAATTTTAGGAAATATTGTTGTGAGGCCAACAATTCCTCCTTAAAAAATGCAATGCGAAACTGATGATATGAGATCTATCATGTTTTATATTTTGGGAATAGATTATTAATGAACATTTTGTTATATTAACTTTCTTGGCCTAATATGCAGGTTAGGGCAACATAATTTGACTTTGATAATATTAACCTTCCATTTTAGGAATAAAATATTAAGCAACATAATTTTGAGAGTAGAATATTAAAGCAGCATTTTAGTTTTGTATAATACACATGTTAAATATTTGTTCGACTTTGTTAGTATGTGTGGATATTTTCTTTCACTGTTGTATAATTAAAAATTAATATCTCATAAAATATAACTATGAAATGTATATTTTAATCATTCTTCATCAATTTTTGAAATATTTACGTTCAACATCAATCTACAATAAATAAAAGTTTGCCTACAAATGTACATTATACTACTTCTTGGTATTATAAATATTATTTTTTTGTGAAACATATTCAACATTTATATGTTAGGCAAAATAATTTGCAAAATATACATAAAGTTTTATATGTAATTTACAAAATAAAAATATAAAAGAAAATGACATTTTTGTAGAATAAAGGAAATCAAACCTATCAATTGAATACCGAGAACTTGATTAATTTTCAAGGACATAAATGTTAAACTTCTACAACTAATTCATACTTAATTTCTTAACTCCAACTATAAATACGTGCTTATTCTACATTTCTAATCTACTAGTCATTGTTTATATCAAAAAATAGAATCAACGACTTTTTAAAAATATGCAATGAAATAATATTTTTAATTCCTATTTTAGTAATGTAAATCACTTCTTATCTAATACGAGTCTAATTAATTTAAACATAGGAGTACAATTTCAAAAGTGTTGGATCGTATTGTAAAATTTTACTATTGTTTAACAAAATAAATTTGTAAAATAATATATCATTTTGTAAAGTTTTCTTTGATCTGTTATCTAGAAATCACGGAAATGTAAAATATGTTTAAATCATTTTTGACATATTTATCAATTAATATGCATTAAAAGATACTCAAAGTGTATTTATCACATTTTAAAATGAAAGAAATGAGCTATCTCCCTCTCATCCCTTGAAATCCGGTGGCTGAATCCTCTAAAATAGGAAATCAAATGCACCAAAACCACCAACTAATATTTTGGTGGTTTAATTGTAGCCATTTCTTTTTGATCAAACGCCTATAGTTGATGGCTCACCACAATTATGGTGAGACCCCACCTCATTTGAAGGGTTCCCTATATATATAAATTTAAAATTATATCTACTAATAAGTACATATATAGATCATTTCATTATAATTATTTGTAAACTTTATATTTCACAAATCTAAATGGTTTCTTTACAATAAGATTGTAAGAACTTATTTATTAGTCAGATAATTAGATAATTTTAAATGTGATCGCAATTCAAAGTATATTAAAACTATATTTTTTAAAACCGTTGCGAAGTGCGTGTATAAACACTAGTATTTATCCAAAGCTGTCTTAGCTGCTGCAATGACTATCCACATTCGGTTGCAAATAATGGGTAGATAATAGATGTGCCTCTCTACGAAATCGAATATTTTTCGATGGGGCAAGAAAATCCCATATTTTACGATGGGTTAACGGTTAATTTATGGCATGGAGTATCTCGTTTATAACATTTGATTATTGGGTTGGACAGGGTTGGGTGGGTTGAGGTATCCTCCTGTGAATAGTAGCTGTTTGGAGGGTTGGGATGGTTGGAATGATAATTGTGATGTAATGTGACACTGATTATATGTTATATTGTTTTTAATTATTATAATATATTTTTTATGTTAATAAGTGTATTTAACAAGGTTAAAACCATTATATCAAAGAAATTTTAGGATCAATACAAGTAGTCCCAACCCAAGAATGCAGGGTTGGAGCTAGGGTATGTCAGGGTACCTCGAGGTTGGTTGCTTGGTTGGGTTGTGTTGGGGTAAGCTGATGTGAATAGTAGCTGTTTGGGATGGTTATGAGGGTTAGAGTAAAGAATGTGATGTGATGTCACTATGATTTGTGATGGAATTCCAACCTAAAAACGTGATATTATGTCACTATATTGTGGTGGTAATGGAAGTGAGGGTATAAATAATAAATATGACATGTAGTTACATATGGTGGCAAAAATACGTCACCACATTGACCTCATGTGGTGCCAATATGGTCGCTTTAATTAATACAACTACATTATCACCACATGTAATCGTATTTACTAAGTAGTAAATACGCAATCTTCTTGCAATATAACTCATCTGTCACAAACATTGTCGGTAGTTTTAGAAACATCAATAAATATTAGTATGGGATATGTACACTCATAATCCTGAGTAGTTCCATAATTATCCAAAATACCCTCTATAATCACGAACTACATCCAGGCCCCTTAATAGTGCTTAACTCTTGCACTCATAACCCCGAGTTAACTTCTACCTAATTTTCTGTTAACTATGACGGTATCCCTCAAGTATTTTATATTTTAAACCCTTTGAGTTCTTCCTTATTTACGAATTTCCCCTCCCCTTCCTCTCCCAACTTCCTCCAACCAGGCAACCCCCCTCCCCCCGCTGCCGTCGTCCTCCCACCAGAAACCCAACCTCCACCAGGCAACCCCCATCTCCTCCTCCTCCAGCCAAGAAACCCCCCTCCCTCCTCATCGTCGAAGCTTGAAATTGGTTGCTGGCCACCCTACCCTCCTCCAGCCTGCCGTCCTCCATCCCCATCGTCAAAGCCCGAAGCCCCCCCCCCCCCCCCCCCCCCCCGATGCTGCGAGCTCCCCCATCGACCTCCCTACCCCTACTGCCTCCCCCCTTACCGCCTCGTCACCATCAACCCCCTACCTCTGTCACCTCCCTCTCACCCCCCGGTCGTCATCCTACAAGCTCCCTTGTCGCCTCCCCGCTGCCCCTAATGCTTCGTCAACACCCCCCCAGTAAGAACCCTTGTTTGCCATCTCGTGAAACCACCCCCCTTTGCCCGGTCGACCCCCTACCTCTGCCGCATCATCCCCCCTGTCACCTCATCAAAGCCCCCCTGTCACCTCATCAAAGCCCCCCCATGACGCCTCCCTTCAAAGCCCCGCCCCCTCCCTCGAAGTCGCCCCCGTAACCCTACTCTTCGAGGTCGGTGGGGGTGGAGGTGCTGGAGGAAGAAGGGGAGTTGGTCTGCGGCGGAGGGAGGGGGTGTTGTTGGAGGAGGAAGAAGGGAGGTTTCATTTTAATTTTGATTTAATTTTAGCCGCTGGATTGATGCTAGGTTAGATTAACTCGATGGTGTGGTTGTGGTTAACGGTTGAAACTAACATAATGTTATAGATGTGAGGCGGAGTACTTATTCAGGGTTTCTCATGTAATTCGTGATTATAGATGGTTCTGGGGTAAATATAGAATTACTCAGGGTTATAGGTGTAAATATCCCTATTAGTATTGACATTGGTGGTTATGCAACATCCTCGACGTTTTTTAACCATCGAAAAAAAATTCATTTGTTATCGATGGTTCCATAAATATCTACGTTTGGTTTGGATAATGTAACAGCCCGGATCCTCGGTGGCCAGCGAAAACATAATGAATACCACATCAGATCCGAGGCTACTCACGATACATCAATGATATCATAAATAACAGTAAGGAAACATCTAGTATTTTTTTTCTTATCCATAAAAGAATACATCTCTAATACATATCCAAGATCCTTTGTTTCAGTGGGCACAATGATATCCTTCCTTCAAAACTCGCTAGGTCTCAAAACTGTTACTAAATTTGTATTCACATATTGACCTGCAATAAAACACAAGAATACATGGTATGAGCTTAACGCTCAGTATGTGTCGAGAAAAGGTCAAGCTAGCTAATGAAAAATCAAGTCTCCTTATGCTATTACAAATAACTCCATGCACAGATAATTAGCTAGATAAATATTTTCCACAATAGATCCTTATAAATTTTCCATATTCCCCAATATAGAATAATGTACATAACATGCAGTATTCATGGATACAATCCTTGAATATGATCTTAATCATACCATAATATGTATGGATTTCACTATTTCTCTTGTCAAATTTACCAAATCAATAATTACATAAAGATGATTGCATATCATAAATTATGTGTTACACCTATATACCTATTGCTATGAATTATCACATATAAGCCCTTATTTTATCCTAACAATGAGGTTTGCTTTGTTCTCATTTCCATCATCATAATTATATACTTTTTCACAGAACGTATCATACACAAAGTAGTGTCATGGCATATTCATTTCAAAATACTCTTATGATAGTGAATATAACATTTGACGGTTGTCATTCAATAGCATCATATGAATCACTCATACACATAATTATGCATACAAAGTGTATTCGCATTTGACATAGTTACACATATACAATTAGCATTTCACATAATTACACATATGCACTTGACATTTCATATAATTGCACGCATACACTTAACATTTTCACATAATTGTGCATATACAGTTCACATTTCATATAACTGCACATATACACTTAGTACACTTAACTTTCAAATAAGCACTTGGCTTCCTCATAAGTACTTAGCTTATCCATTACGGATTTGTCTTATCTCATAATTTATTGGGCGGCTTTGGTGGCTTTTACCGCTGGCACAAGCGGTCACTCAATCACTACATAGAACATGATGACATCAACGCTGAGTCAATATGTGGACTTTCTACTAGGTTCCACTGAACCTGACACCCCCGGAAGGTGTTGCCCTTTAGGCTTTCGATAAACGGACTCTAGAGGTGGCTCCTACCTTAGGTGTAGCACTTAGCTCCGCTTACCGTTTAAGTGTCATTATTCATTGATAAGGAAATACCAATCCTTTAAATATTTTTTTCATAAAATAGCGGTTCATGTGAACCCTTTTAGTTCCACTAACAAAAGAGGGTTTCATTGTACAAATATATAATGTACACACACAGACATACATACATATACATTCTTTTCTTTTCACGAACCAATCTTTTGGTATAAAAGAGAGAATAACTCTCCTTAATTTACGTCGATCTTGATATTTATGGTCAACTTTAATGACTTAATAACCATATCAATGATCAGTTTGTACGATATGCTTAAGATGTCATCTTATCAATTGTAACCGTGAATACCTGAACTTTCCAACAATAAAAAAACTATAAAGTCCTTATTTAATTGTATTTGAAATTCTAAGAAATAATGTACCACAGTTGCTGCATATTCCCTTTCGTGTCACGATTGTATGTGTTGAGATGTGACGAACATTATTGACGTTTATTATTAGGTAAAGTCTACTTAGGGATATGTATTTGTAGTACAAGATAATTGGTATGTACATTCTATATTATACGTGCATATGAATTTAATACAACATATATAATGTATAGCACATCCCCTCCTTGACTTGACGTTGTAATGACAAAGCCCTCATCTTCTTAACCTGTCCTACTATTTTTGCATGTAATTAAACACCTTATTATAATTCTAAGTATGGAGTTTCCCAATCCTTCTAGTTACGACAATAGATTAAAAAGGTGTAGATGAGTCACTTGCCCCAAACCAACATGCGGATATTTAAAGTTTCATCATACCATATTTGTTTCCATTGCGACATAATAATGTTGAGAATAGTTTCCATTATTGATTCACTACAATTTTCCTATGATAAATATACAGTTGTCCACCTAAGTACGTAGATGTACGCATTAATGACCATATGACGCAAAGACTGTAGGGTTCAAGTATTTGGTGGAATAATCAAATAAAAAAATAATAATAATGGTATAACTATCAACATATCGACATATATAAATATATATCAAGAACCTGGTGTTAGACTTCTAATGGGATTTCACACAAAATATTTAGTGTGGCAAATTCTAATATACGCATGAGCATGGAGTAATCTCAAGTTTTCCTTCTATTCTCAGTTCGATAAGGATTGTCATAAATATATTATGGTTTTCCGGTTTAATGACGATATCAATGATGATAAGCAATTGTTGAAAAGAAAAGATAGTAGGAATTCAAACTTTTATCGTATTATCCTAAGGGTTCGACACATACCTTCCTGATGCGAAAACATTCACAATGACGATTCGATTGCGTGAGACCCATATCATCACTGACCACATTATTGCGCCTCCGATTTTGTCGGATGAAAACTCGACTTCGACCGGGAGGATTGCCGTTGTCGGATTCAAAGATGATGCACACTGGACCCCCTCTCTCTCTATTCTTACCTCTCGTTCACTCTCAGCCTCTCTTCTCTCGTCTCTCCCATTCCTTCCCATTTTTTCTTTTTTCCCCTCTCTCAAGAATCATGGAATTAGTTAAATCAATTGTACAAATATCCCTAAAATAGGATACTCTATCCCACAAGGGAACACGTCCACCCCAATGTGCAAAAGCACATCCTCTCTCTCTTGTATCTATTCCTTTCTCTTTCTCTATCTTAAGAAATGAGAGAGTCATCCATTTCTAAAAATATGGCCTCACGTGTATGGAAAAGTTGATTGAAGTGGTCCTCCCTAACCGCCCTCACCATCCTCTGTTTTATAAATCAATTATATTATTTTTAACTCAATCAGTAAATATTTATCTATTAAAGTTTACGGGTCGTTACAGATAACAACATAATTATTTCGAGCATTTATATGAGCAATCTAATGGTATGAAAAAGAAGCGCATTACCCGCACATGCTGTAGATAAAATTTCGTTTAAAAAAAAGGTGTTTAAGTTGCTCGAATTGAAGGAAAAATACCAAAACATTGACTTGTAATTTTAATGAGGCACTTAGATATTTCAATTTTAAATGTTGTAATTTTGATAAGATGCTTGGATTTTATCAATTCTGCTCCTTTTTGACGTGGTAATTTCAATTATGTCCCTTCTTTTTTTAAATACTAATCGTGCGCTTGCCTTCTTGCAATATTATAACTTGTATCCCTTGGTTAATTTATGTATCTCAACTGAACGTTAACTTTTGGACAGAAGGGCTAATTGGAAACCATAATTAGGAGTAATCATGTCCCTCGCCTCCTGCGCCCCCTCCGGCTTCCCGTCTACCTTCTTCCCTTATGACCTCACGACAACATCTCCATAACATCGAGTTACTCTACAATTGTCGCTGCTAGAGTCGAGCCCATAGGATCGAGCTTTTTATCCCCAATCGCGAGACATCTGAGAAACACACAACAAACTTGTTCAAGTAGCGGAACCCCATCTGCTTCACCTCTATCAGATTTCAGCCAAACATACCCAAAGCAACAAACCAAGAATATCCACCATTATTCACATCGCAATCCCTACCTTACTAGTGATAATGGAGAAAACCCGAGTTAGAACTCTTAAAATTATAGAGAAATAAATGGCTTTTTAAAAATCTATTAAAATACTTCTATTTTTTTAGAATTATCGTAACCCTTGTAAAATGATTATTCTCACTTCAATGTAAACAAATCACATGCCTTCCATCCAAACAAATTGTTGCGAATCACGAAAGCAAATACACACAAACACAATCAAACAAACAAGACACAAACAAACAGATTTACAAGATTCACCCATAACTGAGCTACGTCCTTAGGCGACGACGATCAATTTCACTATATGGAGAAAAGGTAATACAGAGGATACTCGGAAAGTACAGATATGGGATGAGAATCAGGATCGGAATGAGGATTGCAGCATCTGATGGCCATAAGGCTCCTTTTATACTACAACAGAAGAATACCATTTGTATTCAGCAATCCATCGTAACAACGCTCGACCAATCAGAAGACAGGACATGAATCAGATATGTCAGCTATCCTAACCCCACAACTCTCAACCAATCAGAAGGCAAAACACAGAACAGACATGTTAGCAATCCTAACCCAACAACCCTTAGCTAATCAGATGCCAGGACACAGATCCGCCACATGAGCAACACAGCAAGTGGTTAAGATTCAAGTCATATCAACACAAATCTTATGCCCATGCATTACCTATATTGGGTTTTCATTTCTCTCTCCTATATTCCATCATCATAAATATCAAATTTTATTCACCTGATTATTGCTCAACATTTAGAATGTATTTGTAGAATCTAATATGGCTTATGTAATCCTTCTAGCAATGATAAGAATTAATCCAAATTTATCACACTTTATTCAATGTAAATGCATCTTATTAATGCGAATTTGGTACCAATTAATCTATGTATTAAAAGATTTCTATCGGCAAAGTTGGATTTAAGTAGTTTGATTTTAGGCATCTAAACTCTCGACTTTTGCAAGGGAAAGATATTCTCACAAGGCAAGAACACTGTCGTTGAGGCGACCGCTCACGAACGTCAAAGTAATTCAATAATCAACCCACAGTATAATGAAATCAAGCAAACAAGTTTAGATGTGGATCAAATTTTATTATAACCATATATAGAGATGTATAGTGGAAGTATATATAGGCTGTCAAACACAAGGAGAAATGGGGATATACAACAACAATAGAAAAAAAAGACAATAGTTATTTTTAGGGTTTTAATGATTTTTATTTTTTTGAGGATTTTTAATTATTTCTTTTTTGGAACTTTTGTTTATATTTTTTTTATAAATTTTTAATTTTATAATTTTTATATATTTGTATATTTTCTGATTTTCAATTTTCTTTTTCTTAATAAGGAGTTATTATGTAAGTATATATAATATATATGTATAATATAAATAATAGAGATAAAAAGATAACATGAAAACAAAATTAGGAAAATGCCCTAAGGTACAATCATTTTTATTTTTTTAAGGTAATAAAAATATTTTTTTAGATTTTTAATAATTATAATAATATGAATAATAATAATATATATAATATGGCTTTTATATTTAGGAATATAATATTTTTTTAATAATAAAAAATAGGGAAATACAACGTTTTTGTCTTTTTATGTTTTCCTCTATTTTATTTTCTTATTTTTTTATTAATTTTTAAATATTTAATTTAATTAATACATCAAACAGTGATTCATATTAATAGGATGAATTGTTTTGGAATTTAAAAATAGCTAAATGTCCCAATAATCCAAAGCTATTTTAATACATAGTGAATATAATAAATAAATTCAGAAATAGAAACACTACTAGAAAAAGCACTTTTGGCGAGCACAAAAGTCCTCCCTAGGTGCTCTCAAAGTGCTCTCCAAGCCATTTGGCGAGCACATGTGCTCGCCAAGCTTGTGCTCGTTAAAACTCTACTCGCTAACTTATATTAGCGAGGACATGTGTTCTCTATTAAAAGTGGGCGAGCACATGTGCTAGCCAAGTCCTAGCCAAGTGCTCTCTAGTTCCTGTATTAGTTAGCACTTAGCTAGGACTTGGCTAGCACATGTGCTCGCCAACTGTGGAGAACATGAAAAAAAACTATAGGTTCTTCGGGGTTTCGAAGCCCCGTTTAATCTGTATTACCTACTATAAAGTCATTTTGAAACTCTTATACTATATAAACATATGTTATGCCAAGTTGGAGACCCATACTTAAATTTCATTGCTTTCTTCTCTTCTAGTGTTATCCTGATTTCTCATACACATTCTTTCTATCTCATTCATAACATTATAGTGTACAAGCATATACAATAACATGCACTCACAATCAGTAACACACATAGGTATACTAACACAAACACCATACTAATATAAGCATTTCATATCCAGAACCAAATCACTATATTTACACACTCTGCACTTTCTAACAAACATACACACACTATATCTCCTGCATTCACATGCTAAACTATATAATACATACTAATACACACTAGTATTCACATAAGCACACACAAACACAAATGAACTTAAGCCAAACATGCACATCCTCTCTTTCACAGTGTAACACATGTGAACTATAGCACAAACTAACACAATGTAACACACACACACACACACATAAACACACTAGCATATACATACGAGCACTCTAACACACACATAAATACGCATTAACCTAAACAATACACATATGAACATGTAAGTACTCAAAAAATCATCTTGCAAAAACATGAAAATAATACATGAAGAAAGAGTATGAATCATAATACAAAAGTAAAACATCATCATATGCACTAACCTCATACATCTAGTGAAGTGCATCCTCCTTATCACCTTCCTATTATATTTTATATAGATTATACCTTGTACCTAGTCGACTCAAAGTAAAATTAAATTAATAGTTTGAAGCTTGAATATACATGTATCAAAGAAAGATAATAAAAATTAATCAAGATACCTATTGATGTAGGATTTGGCCTTCTGCATCCTCAAGATCATGTTCATACTCTTTCAAAAAACAATCATGTTCATACACACGATCATGTTCAAATGTAAGGGCTCGAAATCCTGAAATTTTGAAAAATTGGAAGTGAATACACTTTTCAAGAATAAAAAGAATAACACCTCTAGACATGCATGCTCAATAAATCATATTGCAAAATCATGAATGTAAATACATGAAGACAAAGTGTGAATGGTGATATAATAGAATTGCATGTACGTGAATTTAGAAAGGCATGTACATGACTCTATACTTACAAATAACATGATCATCTTATCGTAAATAATTATTCATACTAGATCCCATCATATTTTACATGGATACTAACATTTCCTAATCACTTAATTATAAACTTTAGTTCAAAGTTTGAAACTTGGATATACATGGATAAAAGTAGGAGGACAATATTTAATTGAGCATACCTAATGATATAGGAGTTGATGTCTGGAAAACGAATCTACATTATATGTGTAAGCCTGCATTCAATTATAAATGATAATCTCAATAGAAATCTAAATAAACTAAAGATAGAGAAGTTTTTACTGGAAGATAAAGTGTTACCAATAATACCGTGAGCTTTCTCCTACTATATCCAAAATAGGAACAAATAAGATAATATGTGGTCACTCTCACAATCACATTCATCTGCAAAGTAATAAAAAATGTAAAATATAAAACTTGGTTAACACGTATATCCATGGTAGCCTTCTACATGTAGAAATTTTAGGTATTTAATCAATAACATCAAAATCAAAGACCATTTTATCGAAACTTTACAAACAATACACACTAAAATAAATCTAACATATTAAGAAGTATGTCCTCACTCTCATAGACTTGTGCTCCATGCATATTAAACTAATGCACTCTCTAACACATACTAACACATACTCTAATATGCATGCACACTCTCCCCAATACACAATATACTAACACACTCCCTAAGATACATGCACATGCATGCACACATTACACACATACATAAATAGCTCACACAAATAATTTTCCCACCCCCTTCAACACTGTATTAATACACTCTACATTCTCTAACACACACATCACACACACACATACACCTACACACACACACACTAGCATACTAACACACACATGTACACATGCACAAACACATGCAGAAACACACACACATACTTAAATACTACAAGAACATATAAAATAAACTATTTCTATATAATCCTAAAAATGTAGGAAAATATGGGTATTTAGTCTATGTATAGGTTATCATATCACATATAACAATGGAAGTTCTCAATTTTTCATTAGCATGTCATACACCTTGCATACATGTTGATTTGCATATATAATAGCCTCACAAAATTTGTTCTAAATATAATCTATGATAATCTAATGGTATAATGTCCAATATATAAGTAAACAAATTTGAACAATATGGTTGTTTTGTCATGGTAATGGTTTAGACATTTCATCATACACCTTCCTTACATGTTAATTTGCATATAGAATTAGCTAACAAAATCTATTCTAACATCTAATATACATCAATATAATCGTATGATGTACAATAAACAAGTTAACAGATTCTAAAAAACACGGTATGATGTTCTATTCTAAAAAAATTGCAAACCCTAAAACATTGAATATATCTATACTATGCAAGCAAAATAAAAATAAACAAGAGAGGAGTGCTCAAAATACCTTATGGAACAAAAAGTAGCATATAATGAAGGTAAATGATGGTCAATGGAGGTGGAGGATGCCGCTCAAAGATCGCCGGAGGAGGGTTTTGGGGTTTGGTTTCATTTGGAATGAAGGACAGGGAGCCCGCTAGCGTTCTGTTTATAAGACGTGGGCGAGCACATGTGCTCGCCAATGTGCTCTCTAAGTACTCTCCCCCAAATTTTCACGCGCCATTTAAAATCGTACATTGAAATTTAAATGGGCGAGCACAAGTGCTCGCCAATGTGCTCTCCAAGTGCTCTCCCCCAAATTTTCACGCGCCATTTAAAATCACACATTGAAATTTAAATGGACGAGGCCGGTGGGCGAGGACAAGTGCTCGTAAGGTGCTCGCCCAAAGGCGGCGAGCACATGTGCTCTCCTCGTCCTAGCCCTTTTGTGCTCGCCAAATCGTGTTTTTCTTGTAGTGAAACAATATTTTATATTTTGTAGTTTTTTATATTTTTTAGTTTATAAGAGGTTTATAATTTTTAGGGTTTTTCTTTTGTTGATTTTTGGTATGTAGATGTAAAACACAATAATAAACAATTAGTATTTTTGGGAAATTTTCAAAATATTTTTAAATTTCTTTGTATTTTTCTAAGTTAGACAAGAGAAAAAGCTTTTTATTTTTTAAAAAAGAAATATAGTATAAATTACCTTAATAAAAATATATATGGTAGAATAATATATAATGTATTTATCTTAAGTTTTTTGAATTTTATGGTACAAGAGCTATTTTTAACAAAAACAAATTCGACAAAAAGAAAATACACCTTAGCTAGAGTATTTTTGCAATTGTATAAAGTTTATGTATTGTTTCCGAACATCCTAGAGAAGTATAGGGCTAGAAATGCAAATTTCTCAACTATTCCTAATAATATATACCCAGAGGGATATTTTTGCAATTAATACACAGTACGAGGTGCCATATGTAGATATTCCGTAAAATATTATATTAATATTACAAAAACTTGGACTAAAGAAAATACAAAAGGGTAGAAGATCTAGATGCAAAATACCCAATCCGCCCATGCGCACAGGCACGTGCGGTGACACGAAATGGACCTGAACGCTAATACGAAAAGGCCTAATCGCAAATGTTACGAAATATTTCTAACTGTAAATGAAAGTTTTTAAATAAATAAAATAAAATACCAAAAGAAGCAGGGTTAAAGGGCAAAATACCACACTAAGGCTATTTGACAGCACAGATGAATCCACTTGACACGTGGCATGATATGGACGGTCGATGATGCTTCGTGGTGATGGGGGTTTTGATTAGATCCAGTGGAGGATCGAATGGATGCTGATGCCCTTCATCTAATGATTACTGCTTCTTCTGGGGGATGTTCTTGATCGGATAGTAGACGACCCCTGGAAGAACGTATGAAGAACTGAGACCAGGCGAGTTTCGATCAACCAAATCCCGAGCCTCCGATGATCTTCTAAGCTACCGAGAGTCTCTGCTTGTTCAGCTCGGTGATCTGCAGTCGATAGATGTCGCAATGGAGTTCAGAGCTTAGCGATGGAGACCTAGAGATGCTGAGTACCTGGAGGTGCTCGTCCAAGTCAAACATGCCTTGCGATAGGCTTCTGGGCCAAGGGACCTGCATTGTTAGTTCTAGGAAGCAAAAGAAAAGGTTTCCGAGCCCTTATCGTGTGGAATGGAGCAGAGGTGGGATAAGCTGGTGTTTCAATGATGCGTCATAGAAGGAGAATGATTCTCCTGATCCGATCAAGATTAGGGGAACGAAGGTGCCTGGAGTGAAGGGAAGGCGAAAGGGTACAAAATGAGGTGGTTGGCGGGTCGAAGCATGACAGACGGTGGAAGGCTCGACGAAGTAGAGCTCCGGCAAGCTACGGGAATCGATTTTTATGCTACTGAGGTTAATCAAAATGCAAAATAAATACATGAATGATAACTAAAACTAAGAACTACCTAGAAATGTGGAAGAGGAGCGTGACCTTCCCAGAGGTGATGGAGCTCAGGAACCTCGTGGCAGAGCTCGACCATGGAGGTGGATCAACTCAAATCCAGCCCACATGAACTCGCTGAACCCATAGCTCGATTCATGCTGTCACTAGGGACCTGATGTGGTGTTAGCATTAGGGTCTTGCTAGGTGGAAGAGGATTAAGGAGCAAAGGAGGGGTGGCTGAGATGTTATATGCATGTGTGGTTGACTTGAGGATCATGCTTGACTAAAAGGACTGTTGATCGAGGAATCAAGGGCACGTGAAAAGTTTGAGGATTGAGGTTCAAAAGTGAAGAAGGATTCAAGCAAAATTAATGAAAGAATCGAGCCACAAAAATAGAAGAAATCCAAAATGTAGGTCTGCCGGACGCAAACCTTGGGAAGGGTGGAGAGTTAACTTGAGTCAACTCAGACCGTTTTCCCATCAGTCCACGAAGGCCAGGAAAATGACAAAACAAGCTGGAAAATCCTTATTAAAAAATGATTAAATAATTTTATTATTTTTGTGTTAAAATATTTAAAATATTTATTTTTTCATGTAGTATTTTTTGGTGATTTTGTTTATTTATTTATTTATTTAAGTTTGTTTATTATTGGTTAATTTTTAGAAGTATAAACATATGTATATTTATCTATGTAATATGTATTTTATCTTTATTTGTATTTGATATTTTATTATTTTATACACATAATTTATATAATAATAACTTAATAAAATCTACAAAAATATATTTTAATTTTATTTTTCTGATATAATATGTATACTAAATTAATTATAACTATTTATTATATACGTAAATTTAAGTGTAAATCATCTGTAAATTATAGTATACATATTTATTTTAAGGTATTTTTGATGATTTTATTTTATTTTAATAATGTACTTATATTATAAATAATATTTACAAAATTATAAAAATATAAATTTATGAAGAATATAAAGGATAAATAAATTGAATATTTTATGCAAATATTCTATACAAAACCTAACTTTTGCATCTTAGCTCTAAATTAATGAAACTACCTTCATTAAACAACTCTTTAAAAGCTATATACAATTAGAGGTGATTTTGAAGAATTTTGACTCCATAAGATATGGGTATGTAAAGTTGGGATTTTATATTTTTATTCTGAGTGTAGAAAGCACAATATGTGTTTTTTTGTGTGAAATATATTATATATTTTTCTATATATTTTTATCTACATTCATGTACAAATTTCTTGATTTGATGCGTAAATTATAAATATAAAAATAACTCACAAAGCTCAATTATTAGGCAAAATAAATTATAATTTTATTGTATTGTTGGCCCTTATCTCTCCCTACTTTATTCCTTGTCGACCTAATCATTACAATGCCTAAGTCTCATGTGGAATGGAGCAAAGGCAGGTCAAGGTGGTGTTTCAACAATGTGTTGGAGAAGGAGAACGATTCTCCTAATCCGATCAAGATAAGGGAGAATGAAGTGTCTGGAGCGAAGGGAAGGCGAAAGGGTACAAAATGGAGGTGGTTGGCGGGTCGAATCATGACAGGTGAATGGTAGAAGGATCGATGAAGTAGAGCTCCAGCGAACTACGAGAATCGATTTTTATGCTATCGAGGTTAATCAAAATGCAAAATAAATGCAAGAAATGAAAACTAACACTAAGAACTACCAAAAAATGAGGAAGAGGACTTGACCTTCCCAGAGGCGAGGGAGCTCAAGAACCTAACGACGGAGCTCGGACACGGAGGTGGATCAACTCAAATCCGGCCCAGACAAACTCGCTGAACCCATGGCTCGATTCCTATTGTCACTAGGGACCTGAAGAGGTGTTACTTGTTAGGATTAGGGTCTTGCTGGGCGGAAGAGGATCAAGGAGTGAAGGAGGGGCAACTGAGATGTTATATACATGCGAGGTTGATTCGAGGATCGTGCTTGACTCAAAGGACCATTGATCGAGGAATCAAGGGCACGTGAAAGTATGAGGATTGAAGGTTAAAAGTAAAGAAGGATTCGGGCAAAATAACGAAAGAATCGAGCCACAAAAATTGAAGAAATCCAGAATGTAGGCTTGCGAGATGCAGATCTTGGGAAGGGCAGAGAGTTGATTGGAGTCAACTCAGACCACCTTCCCATTGGCCCACGAAGGCCAGGAAAATGACAAAACAAGCTGGAAAATCCTTATTAAATAGAAATAAAATGATAATTGATTTTATTATTTTTAGGTTAAATCATTTAAATTATTTATCTTTTCATGTAGTATTTTATGGTGTTATTTATTTATTTATACAAGTTTAGGTTACTTTTTAGAAGTATAAACATATGTATATTTATCTATATAATATGTATTTTATCTTATTTTGTATTTGTATTTTATTATTTTATAGACATAATTTAGATAATTATATTTTTATTTTATTTTCTGATATAATATGTACTCCTAATTAATTATAGTTATTTATTATGTATATACTTAAGTGTAATTCATATATATTATAGTATACATATTTATTTTAAGGTATTTTTTTTATGATTTTATTTTATTCTAATTATGTACATATGTTATAAATAATATTTACAAAATTTAAAAATATAAAACTAGGAAGAATGTAAAGAATAAATAAAAGGAATATTTTGTGCAGATATACTATGCAATAGGGATCCAAAACCTAACTTTTGCATCTTAGCTCCAAATTAAATGAAACTACTTTCATTAAGTAGATAATTAAAAGTTCTATAAAGGTATATGTGATTTAGATGAATTTTGAGTTCATATGGAGAAGATATGGGTTTGTAAAATTGGGATTTTAGATTTTTATTCCGAGTGTGTAAAGTACAATATGCGCTATTTTTCTTTGAATACATTTTGTATTTTTCTATATATTTTTATCTACTTTCATGTACAAAGTTTCTTATTTAGATATATATATATAATAAAGAATAAAATAAGTCCCAAAACTCAATTGTTAGGTAAAATAAATCGGGATTTTATTGTATTATTGGCCCTTATCTCTCCCCACTTTATTCCTTCTCGATCCAATCATCATGATGCCTAGGTCTCGGAATTTAGGATCATTCGATGCCTTTGATATTTAATTCTTTTTCTTTTCTTTATTCTTTTGTTTCGCTATAAATACAATATTTTATACAATATTCATTCAACAAATAAATTATGTTCTTTATGCAAAATAATGCTATTTACATGCATTTTGGTATAGTTTAAAGGTCAACGTCAACGTCCAACATCAATTTTAAAATATGATCCATGTTTATTTTTTCAAGTAACATCCATTAACTATATATATATATTTATTTATATTTATATATACCAACGACAATAGATATTTGAAGGGTAAAATGAAATTTTTCCAAGAGGAGCCAATTCAGTTACCTATATTCTTAGTTTTTTGTTTTTTTGGTATTGCAGATTTTGATTCCTACATGATAAAATGTTCTCATTCATATTTCAATTCGAATCAAGAATCATATACCATTCATTAAGCAATTATTTTTAACGATCTGAGGATCGTTTAAAAAGTACGAGATCATTGTGTATAAAGCAATTAAATACTATATTTTAAATATATCTCAAACATCTAATTGGCCATGCATGAACATCTTCATGCCATCAAAAAAATGCCAAGTTACATGGTGTTGTACAGTAAATTATGCATAGCCCCAACTTTGGTCGGCAACAAGCTACAATCTGATCCTTCAACGGGCCATCCCTCCTTCCACGGCCGGCGGCACGCTCCACGCGCCGCTGCGAGCGGCGTCGGCACCACCCTGCCACCCTGCATGAGAGTGGTGTTTTCAGAGGATTAATGCAGGCACAGGACAATTAAAACGTAAGTGTTTATAATTACATTCATGCATAAATTTCCATTTCCAAGCATGTTTGATAGACAAGGGTGTTGGATATATCAAACCAATTAATCACGTATGCAGATTGCAGAAGGATATTATACCTTTCCTGGGGTCTATCCCCCTCCGCCGGATCTCCCGGTGCTCCTGGCAGAGGGCGCACGGCTCGCAGCACCAGTGCACGAGGCAGTCGCAGCACGGCGTCTCCTCGAGGAAGAAGAGCCTCCTCAGTTGGGAGCGGTAGAAGCACGAGTAGAGGCACGAACACCCCGTGAAGCACATGATCATCGCGTAGAGGGTGCAACTCAGTCCACATGCTGAAGATACCGGTTTCAGATCAGGTTCAGAACAATGGCACTAATAGCGTTCGATCGATTCGAGTGAACCTATCGAGGTTGCTATCATCTTTAACAAAGAGCTCATGCATGGTACTCACAGGTGGATCCTCGGCTAGCTATCGCGGCGATGCGACCGAAGGTGATGCATGGGCAGAACAGGGTGAGGCAGCAGTTGCCGATGTCGTCGAAGCAGTCGCAGAGCCCCGTGGACCACCGTGCATGAACTGCGAGGGGATGGATCGCCGTGGGGTGGCATGGCGGTTGAGGCTGGGGGAGGTAGTCGGTGGGAGGGGAGTTGGCCGAAATGGGTACACCGGTTGCGACGTCGAAGGCGGCGGGGAGCGGGGGAGCGCTGGGCGGAGGATTGGAAGACATGGGTATCGGAAGGATGGCCTTGAGAGTTCGAGAGGGTGGACGTGATGGGAAGAGAAGAGAGGGGACAGAGACATATGAGAGGAAGAAAGGGTTGAAAGGTCGCTACCTTACCCCACCGTTTGGCAACTGAACTGCCTGCGTGCGCGGGGAAATAGGATCCTCGCGAGGGAGTGGAGGGCTCCCTTTCGTTTCTCTGTAGGGTGCCATGTCCAGCAGAAACTATGGCCATTAAGCCATTCGATCTTGATCAAGCGGTTCATATAAATTTGATAATTTTTGTACGCTATTGTCATGGGAATTCATATGAACCATTGGATCAAGATCAAGCAGCTCGAGTGGCACATAGTTTTAGAGGACTTTCTCCTTCTGAATTTCCACACTAATTATAATGAAAGCATTTTTTTAATTTTAAGGGAAAAGGGAGTATCAACTTATATGCATGTACTCATTTTCTCACATTTTCTTTTTTTTTTTAAAAATCAATATATTTAGATCATATATTATTGCAGTGTTGTTCAATTTAGACGTAATTCCAAACTTCTAACTCATCCATAAACACTATCGAATGTTAATACTCTTTGAATTTCTGAAATAAACTAAAATTGGATATATTTTAGGATTATTGATTTACACCAAATTTTAAACGTATATCCATATCCATTAATTATTCCAAATAAATCTCCCCCATCCTCCAAGGTTTAATTTTAAGAAAAAAGAGTGAAGGCATGCTAGTGTATACTCTCAAGAAGCATACTTTCTTAAATATGTAATATAAATGCAACAATTAATCACTAATATTTACATACTTTATATAACCGTCTATCATATATAATATCGATAAAAACAACATATATATGACCTAAATACAATAATTGACTATTAATGTTTAGATATACGTAATTACATATACATACATACATATATGGGAAAAATTTGTATGCCCCATAGGGGGAGCTAACTTAGCTCCCTCGTCCCTTTTTTCACATATTTTTTTTATTTTTTTGAAATCTAAAATCGTGTAAATTCATTATTAAATCCTTATTATGTCATTCAAATTTCATGCGAAACAGAGACTCCTGCGACCTCCATCCAAACGGGGTTGATTTAAAAAATCCTGTTACCGTTAAAAAATGACTGTCTGGATGGAGATCGTAGGAGTTTGTGTTTCGCACGAAATTTTAATGACATAATATAGAGATATAGTGATGAAATTCCACAGAATAAAATTTCAAAAAAATATAAAAAATCAGGAGAAATAGGACGGGGAGCCAAGTTAGCTCCCCCCCAAGGGGCAGCCCCATTTAACCCTACACACACACACACGCACAAACACACACACATACACACACACACATATGGCATGGGAAAAGAGAAGCTACATAGGGGTGCAACCAACTAGCTACACTCGTCTATTTTTCTTATTGATTTTTTCATTGTTTTGAAAGAAATCTTTGAGAATTTACTTGGTTTATTGAGTCGAATATGTGTTTCAAATTTCATGAAAAAAACACTCATAACATGCCCATCTAGATAGAGTCAATTTAGCAATTCTGAAACCGTTAAAATGTGATATTTTTGATGAAGATGATAGAAGTACCAAATTTAGTTGAATTTGACATGAAGCCATGATGATATATGGTGATTTGAACCCCCCTCGGTTTCATTTCAAAAAACAAAAAATCAATGAAAAATGATCGAGTGCAACTACACTACAAGAAACTGGACCTAAGGCAACGAATAATTTGAATATTCGTTGCCATATCTTTCGATATTAAAGATATAACAACGAATATTATTCGTTATCAAATCATCTTTTGTATTTGTAGTTAGAAATTAATATCATATTCGTTGTTAAAGGTCCATATAATGAAGATTTTTCGTTAAATTATTTGTTAAAATTCACACTAACCGTTGCCAAATTTAGAAACGATTAGAAGAAAACGACAATGAATAATTGTTGTTATATGATTCATTGCGAGGAATATAGCAACGAATACTATTATTCATTGCGAATTTAAATAAGTAAGCAACGAATAATATTTATTGTTATATATTTAACTACGGAAGATATGACAATGAATATTAAATTATTCGTTGCCTTAGGACACTTTTCTTGTAATGGTAGTTAGCTACACACCAGGGGGCAGTTTCCCCAACCCCCGTATGTGTGTGTATTCATATCTAGCCTCCGATTGTATCTGTTTTCAAGCGGATATGGATACTTTTTTTTATTTTGGTGGATATAAATACTTATAAGAATATAAGTTTTAATTTCTTTGCAATAGGTATACTATTTTCATTTTTAGGGTATAGTGTGTCTTCTTCTCACATGCTTCTACTGCGGTTAAAGAATCAATCACCAAATAATATATATTCATTAATGTACATTTAACTACAGAAGGTGTAACAATGAATATTAACTTATTTCTTGCCAAATGCTGCATCTACTGAAATGATCCTGCGATATTTGGAACTTCTACTATCATTCCTTCTCTTTTAAAATAAGATATGGAGTGTCAAATTTCTCTTTGTGTTGTGCATTTTCACACCCCTTCTTTTATAAATCTTCCACCATGTATCTATTTAAACCAAGAAAAAAAGTTCATTTAAAATCATATACAATATCAACGATTATTATAAAATTCTTCCAAGGTTTCACTTAAAAATGAAAAAAATGACAATGCAGGGAGTTGCATACATCACATGGTGTAGGCTAGGGCTGGCTATCGGGCCCAATGAGTAGAGCCAGGTCCTGTCTCAAGCTCGAGCTCATTCGAGCCCAACCGAGCTAGCTCGAGCTCGGGCTCGGTGAGCTCGAGCCTCTTATCAAGCCAGCTCAGGCTCAATAATGCTCGAGCCGAGCCTGTTATTGTCGAGCCAAGTCTAGCTCATTAAGGAAAATGAGATTTTTGGTATGAAGGTGCTATGCCTAAGCTTGAACTTGCGACCTCTTCGAGCCCAGACAAGGCTCAATAAGGAAAATGGTATTTTTTGTATAACGATGCTATGCCTAAGCTTGAACTTGCGACCTCTTCGAGCTCATACTGGGCTCAATAAGGAAAATGGGATTTTTGATATGGAGGTGTTATGCTTAAGCTTGAACTTGCGACCTCTTCTTTGAAAGACGGTCTTCCTTACGAGTAAGCCAATATCTAAGTTACATGTCAAAGCTAAATTATATCACATATTGTAACATTCTATTTGCTAATTAAAAATACTGATATGCTAATTATAACCTAGAAAACATAAATATAATTGTAGCTATATGTTCCTTAGAAAAACATAATATTGGTCATGTTAGTGGATAGTATACATTATCAAATACATTACTATTTAAAGACGTATAATAACACAAGATCACAATTAAGTCTACAACATAATATATACGGAACATTGTCACGTTAGAATCCACATTCACATATATGGACATATATAGTTCTAAATTTTCCATGAAACAAAATTATATCGATCTACAATTTGGTTGGGTCTAATATAAGTATTTAATTACTACATATGTAGACAACTACAACTATAATATATGTACTGATTGTTGACATGCATCTCCTCTTGTGTGTGTATTATATATAAATATAAATATTATATATAGGGGCTCAGTAAGCTGCACCCAGGGGTGGAGCTAACTAGCTGCACCCGATTATTTTTTTCATTATTTTTTTTGCTTTTGAAATGAAACCTAGGGGGATTTAAATCAACATATATCACCATGATATCGTATCAATTCCAACTAAATTCGGCACTTCTATCATCTCCATCAAGACAACCACATTTTAACGGTCTCAGGATTATTGAAATTGACCATATCTAGATGGACATGCTAGGAATGTTTGTTGCGCATGAAATTTAAAGCACATATTCCACTAAACTAAGTAAATCTCCATAGATTTCCTTTAAAAAATAAAAAATCAATGAGAAAAATGCCCGGGTGTAGCTAATTGGCTGCACCACCCGGTGTAGCTTCCCTTTTCCCATATATATATATATATATATATATATATATATATATAGAGAGAGAGAGAGAGAGAGAGAGAGAGAGAGGTAAATGGGGCTGCCCCCATGGAGTAGCCAAGTACTTGGCTACTCCCACCCATATTTTTCCCTCATTTTTTTATTTTTTTGGAAAATAAAAATTTGTATATTCATCATTATATCCCTCTCACATTCTATTAAAATTTCGTCAGAAATAGAGACTCCTACGGCCTCCATCCAAACATGATCGATTTAAAAAATCCTGCGATTGTTAAAAAAATAACGTCTGGATGGAGGGCTTAGGAGTCTCTGTTTCTAATGAAATTTTAGTAGAATGTGAGAGGGATATAATGATGAATATACAAATTTTTATTTTCCAAAAAAATAAAAAAAGGGGGAAAATAGGGGTGGGAGTAGCCAAGTTGGCTACTCCCTGGGGGCAGCCCCATTTTACCCATATATATATATATATATATATATATATATATAATGAGGAAAATGGGGCTGCCCCCTAGGGGGAGCTAACTTAGCTCCCCCCGCCCCATTTTCTTCAAATTTTTTTATTTTTTTTGAAAATTTTTTCCGTGAATATTCATCACTATATCCCTATATTATGTCATAAAAATTTCGTGAGAAACAGAGACTCCTACGGCCTCCATCCAGACAGTCATTTTTTTAACGGTAACAGGATTTTTTAAATCGACCCCGTTTGGATGGAGGTCGTACGAGTCTCTGTTTCGCATGAAATTTGAATGACATAATATATGGATTTAATAATGAATTTACACGGTTTTAGATTTCAAAAAAAATAAAAAAAATTTGTGAAAAAAGGGTGGGGGGAGCTAAGTTAGCTCCCCCTAGGGGGCATACACATTTTACCCATATAATATATATATATATATATATATATATATATATATATCCCTTATCGAGTTATCAAGCCAAGTAGGGCTCAACTCGGACTCGACTCGTTAAGCTATCGAGTCCAAAATTCTGGCTCGAGCTCGACTCAATAGCTTAATAAACCAGTTCACGAGCCCTTATCGAGCCGAGCCCGACTCATCGAGCTTTGACTCAACAACTAACCCTAGTGTAGGCTTCTATAAGAGCATGCTTCCACCTTTTTTCTCTATTTTTTTGAGTTGGAGCATTACATATGCGAGGGATTTGGGTATTTGTCCATTTAGGTGAATTAGTTTGTATGTGATGCAGAATTATGACTTCCATCTTTATAAGGGTAAACATCGTACATCTTGTGATATATATGATTATTATTGTTTGCTTGTTCATTTTGGTCGGTTCTGCATATTTTCTTCCAAACACGACACTTGGATAGTAGAAACCATAAATCCCTTACCTACAAATTTCAAATAGAAATTCCAAAAAATCTCTAAATGTTCTGTAGCATTTTTACCAGCTCTTCCATGAAGGCCATGACAAGCCTCTCTTCGTCACTTGAATTTACGTTTGTTGCCCCATCGTAAGAACCGAGTTGTCGTCCCTTCTGAAGATGCATGGTTACTCTCTTCCCTTCGATAGTTGAGCGTGAGGGTGTCTATCGAGTTGAACGAATCGAGTTAGCCTTGACTCGAGGCTCAAACTCTATAACGAAACTCGAGCTCGGACTCGGTGAGCTTCGAGGAACGGAATGTTGACTCAAACTAAAATTGATCATTGAGTTCGAGTTGGCTCATGAGCATGTTAATGTGCCTTCGCGTAGTTGGCCGATTTTATCTTCCTTGTTTATCATTTTGTAAGAAGCAATTGAATTTATTAGTGATCTCATTAATAATAATATAATAATATTTGAGATTTTTTACAGTATGTATAAAATGTATTTAATCCTGAGCTTTAAATATGAAACTAACAATTTGAAAGTAACGAGAAAGAAGGAGAAAACCATGCATGGAGAAGGAAGAGGACTCGTAGCTTGTGAGGGAGACAGATGGGTAAGTGGCACAAAACGATCATAGAGGGCTGTTCAACCTTCTCTCCTTTTATCGAATGTAGTAAGCAAAAACCAGTTATTTATATATAGATGTTATATCGTTAGTGCACGATGTGGTGGTAAATTGACGTGGAGTCTCCCAACTCTACAAACACCGCCGTTTACATAAATGACCGTTGGAGTGTTTGACATCTATATATGCAAACCTCCTAAAGTCCATAAAGGAGTTCAGATGTATTCACGGTTTTGGGGTCACATGATATATAACAATTCTGATTTTCTATGATTCGTTCGGAAGCTTATCTATAAATCGATGTCATTCCAGGAAAAAAGAAAACGAAGAATGGGTTGCTGGTTGTGAGTTTTATTCAATTTTATGACAATCGGGTGCATTCATGCAATAACTTGAAGATTTGGATATATATGCAATGCTGAAACTTCGGGGAATAGCCCCAAGAATAACGGTATTATTCCCCTTCCTTCTCATCTGTTTTCTCGCTATTCCTCTTTACGCATTTCTCTCTACTTATATCCCACCCTTCTTTCCTATCCTTACTCCACTTTATGTATATTTATTTCATCTTGTTCTATCCTAGTTATCTTTAAAATCGAACAGGAATAATGCTTTATTCCAGCTTATTTTTCACAATTATTCCTGCTTATTCTTGAACCAAACACACCTAATGTAAAGAACATGCAGCATGCATGTTAAATACTACGTACAAGAATTATTGGATCTCCACTGTAATTTTTCTTCCAATCTAAGAAGAAAACTAAGAATTAACGCCTTTTTCATTCTTAAACCGACAATTTGACTATTTAGTCTTTGATTATACTAGTGTGCACGTGAAACCATGCACACCTCGCGTTTATTTAATTAGGACCCAAATATGTGACTTGGGCATATTTAAACAATGAAACTAAGGTACACACCTAATAAAGGAGCCAAAAAAGAGAAAAGTACAAGATAAGCTTCAACAATTGTCCTCCAAGTATAGATGAAGAGAAGACCTAATGTACTAAACCCTAAACCCTATACCTTAAACCTAAGGAGTGCTCTGGTGGTAGAAAAATGCCTCCACTTTAAATGATCCGAGTTCGAATCCCAGTAGAGATGAACCCCTGAAATTACCGGGCCTACTATTATAAAAAAGTTACAGACATAGGATTTCATGTTATGATGGACTTAGGATTTCATGTTAGAAGGAGCACTATACTGTATATTATATTGATGCTAAAAAAATATTTTATCATAGATTTCTGTACATATGAAGTAAAAAACGTGTCACTTGATTTGTGAAGTAGATTAAAACATTATTTCATAGTTGTGGTTAAAATATATTTATTTATATTCTAAACAAATCTTCCAACCAAATACATCATTTTTTATATTCATACGACATTAACATAAAACTGTGGTTAAAATGATCATAATTGAGGTTAAAATGGCCCATAACCTAGAGATATTTATAAGGAAACACGGTGCAAAAAATCATGTATTTTTATTTTTGAGATATATTTCATCTAATTTGAAGTGCTAATAACAATAGAAGTCAGATTATTTTGAAAACTTTATCTCCCTCTTTTAGAAAAAAAATCAAAAGTATTTCGTGGTCCTATCCTACAACAAAACAAGTACACATGCATTTTAACATCCGTTGCTACATCATTTTTTTGTTAAATATATACTAACAAATATTGTCTATTGTGAAATGATTTTTTAAACTTTAAATTATTGCTGAATGACATATTCCTAGCCATATCATCTCCCATTCATGCATCACAAGTTATTAGTTACCTTTGTCATCAAATTTAGTCCAGTAATGGCAGTTATTTTAGCAATAAGTAAAGCAAATTTAGTGAAAAATGCAACAAATTATTACCACGTTATAAAAATTGTAACAGGTGACATAGAAACAGATTGCTAATTTCAAGCATAAAAAATATTTTAAAATTGAAAAATAATTGTTTTATATTTAAAAACAAATATATCAGAAAGTTTTAAATTATTTTTCATTATAGATTCATTTGTTGTATTCATTTTTCTTTCCTTTTCCATTATCTAATGGCTTTTCATTCATGCTTTATTTAGATGAAGTACCTTGATTTTTTTCGAAGAAAATATAAACATATATATACATACACACATAAATTCATGTATGTGCATGTGTGTCATAAATGAAATAACCACTATACTGTAAACATATATTAATGTTGATTATGTGCTTATCATAATTTACATAATAAATATTAAGTCCACAAAACATATATTTAAACTTACAAGAAGGTTTATAGATGGATAGAGATACAAACATAAAAAATAGCCTAAAAACTTTGCCAATTACCTTATGGAACTATGCATTCTTCTTAATTATCACCTAACCTCCAAAAACTTGCTAACTCTTATGCCACGACCTTGCGGTTAACTCACAAGAGTCGCATCCATTTGACCGTCCATAATAGATGGAATCCATCAAAAAATTGTCAAAGGGTAACTATTTATGTATTGCACATATTTTTTGATGGGCGATGAAAACAAATCAATAAACATGAGAAACACGGGTGTGAAGAAAAGGAAGGTTACCAAGTATGCTTTACGCGTCGAACTAGTGGTATTTTCGGGAATTTGGAATCATATGTACAAGATTAATCAAATAGATGGTAGGAGAAATTGGGGCATCTTTATACTCTAGAAAGATGGAAGTGGAGAGAAGGTGGAACAAACCTTCAACACCCTATTAATCTCTTCATATGTCTGAGGTTCACACTATACAACCAACTCAGATGGTGGAAGAAATACATGTATAGGTGCTAGTATGAGTAAGAAATACATGTACACACACACACACCGTGTTCTTCTTTTCAAAAACTTAATCACATGTTAGAACCTAATTCATTTCTTGGTAAACAAAGATGATATGATTACAAAAATAGGAGACAAGCGGGCAACAAGCTGCGCCGCTAGACTTTTTTGAATTGCAAAACCAATCCTTCTAAATACTGCATCCTTAAACTTAGGAACCATCACATTACTGCTCATGACTTTTTGAATCCTCTTCGAATGCTCAACAACTTCTGGTGCTAAGAAACCAAAAGTATCAAAAGCAAAAGGAATGAAGGTATGCTGATTCTCAGTGCATGCTTTCTCATGCTTCACTGCTTTTGCTGAAGCAGCTTTAAGGGTAGCATATCCTGCTGTGAAGGTCCCATTCTTCAATCCCACCAGTGGAGAAACTTATGTTAAGTCTACACAAGCATGTTTCCCTCCGACCCATCCAAAAATCAAAATATCAGCATGTCTAAGTATGGATCTTCCCTCCCGCGGATCAGTTAAAAAGTTCACCGACGCTACTTTATTAGAAGCAACACCGACACATCTGAGTATATCAAACAAAACGTCTCTAACAAGATCATGACTGTACTTGAAACCTGGAAGCTCCCTATAATGAATTGCATTATCCCCAAAATTGTCTTAGCATGCCTTATGGCAGACTGGACAAATCTCATCTGCTGAGAATAATAGAATCATGAAACGATATTTGAGGATACTGCGACAAGCATCTACACCATATTATATTTCGGTCTATCTAGCTCAAGCTGTGAGCACTGTTTAACTGACATGTTGTTGTGTACATCAGATCTGAGGGACTATTTTTCTTGGTATAATTTAAAGCTTTTTGCTGAATTGATTGATGTTGGCAAACCTACAAAGTTTTGTGTGATTGGATTCTCTATATTTCATGAATTCCATGGAATATATTTCATGACATCTTATTTCATATCAATAATTATTCGACATATGATGTAGTAGCACTTGCTGACCACGCTCCCATGCCATGATATTATATACAGTGGATATAAGAAATGAACTCCAGGCCCGCGGCAAAGCACAACCCATCTAAAGCCTTTAGATCACGTGCGGCGCACGTGCTTTCATTTGCGCTTGAGGTTCCTGTGGCTTCCTGAGAAAAGCCCTAGCAGTCAGTTGAGTTGCTCTCCCTCCCCTCCCCTCTCCTCTCCTCTCCTCTCCTCTCCTCCCCTCTCGGCGCGCATTTGAATTGCGGCGCGATGTCGCTGCGCGTGTTGAACCCCAACGCGGAGGTGCTGAACAAGTCGGCGGCGCTGCACATGAACATCAACGCCGCCAAGGGCCTCCAGGACGTCCTCAAGACCAACCTCGGCCCCAAGGGCACCATCAAGATGCTCGTCGGCGGCGCCGGCGACATCAAGCTCACCAAAGACGGCAACACCCTCCTCAAGGAGATGCAGATCCAGAACCCCACCGCCATCATGATCGCCCGCACCGCCGTCGCCCAGGACGACGCCAGCGGTGACGGTACCACCTCCACCGTCCTCTTCATCGGCGAGCTTATGAAACAGTCCGAGCGCTACATCGACGAAGGTTCGCGTCGTCGTCGTCGTGGAAATTCGACCTGATATTTTATAGCGCGTTTTGAAGTTGGTGTGACAAATGATCTGCGATTTCGTATATTTTTACCAGGAATGCATCCTAGAGTGCTCGTGGATGGTTTTGACATAGCCAAGAGAGCAACTCTTGAATTTCTAGAGAAATTTAAAACCCCGGTTGTTATCGGGGATGCTCCTGACAAGGAAGTCTTGAAAATGGTAGCCAGAACTACACTTAGAACTAAGGTGCCTTCTGTGCTTTAATGATCTTTTTCAGCAGTTACGTTGCTGACATGTGTTATTCTTTCTAAAGCTAGCTGCTTAAGATTTTTCTTTCGGTATTTTTTTTTCAGTTGTACGAGGCACTGGCTGATCAATTGACGGACATAGTCGTGAATGCGGTATGCAGTTCCTCTCTGGGTGCATCTTCCTATACATAATCTGGGAATCTAGTTACAACTTAAACATCAATGATTAATAATCTTCTTTCTACGTATGTTGAGCCACAAACTTTTATTATTTATCCTGCATTCTGTTTTTTTTTTGAATCAAACTGACTATACGTCCGAAAGATCCTGCTTTGCTTGCCTAAAAAGCTGATGTAGTTTTCTACTTTCTCGAATTCCCACGAACTCCAACTTTCCAAGGAAAGACTCACACATGCGGGGACGAAATCACGACCATGGTGAAGTACACTCCCCACCCCGTCGGTCTTGCCCAGCAAATTCTCATCATCTCAGAGTGAGACTGGAGCCTGAAACCAGTTGAAGCAAGAAATCTTGACTTATCCTGGATTCCGAGCGGGAAAAAAGTGTGTGTCATTTTGAGATCAAGAAAAAATGGAACTTGACTTTATTCTCACACTTTTTCGTGTAACTCTCTTGACGGGTTAAATGCGTGGATCTAATTACAGCAGGCGAGCCCTTTTTTCAATAGAATATAGTTAAAATTCTTTGTCACATGACAACACATGTTTGTGCAGAGGCTGTAGGGCTCCAAGCCACGTCATGACAACGTGCACCTTTAAATGAGTTTGGTGATGTTGTGTTTGTGCGGAGGCCACTAGGGCTGATACCGGTGGTTCTTGGATGGCAACCTCGTTGTTAAGTGTTGACGATGTTGTGATTGGGGAGGGCCACCGATGAGTCATAAGGGGGTCGACAATGCTCTCAGTGGAGATTTGTTGAGATTGAGTCTAGGAGCTCTTTGTGCTTGGGACCTTTCAGTGGCAAAGAGCGTTGAATTGGTGTGGGGTCTCCGTGGTTGGGTGGTCGTTGGAGATTGAATGGCATTAGTCAGATATTGCAGCTTGCTCGAGGGGGACAGAGGGTGGAGTTGAAGGGTCGTGCAAGGGCCCTCAGATGGTGAGTGCTGTTGGGAAGATGTTTAATAGGGGATGTTGGATGGGGCCCTCAAGACTTGTGGTGGGGTTTCTGGGTCGATGCAGGCTAATGGTGTGGTTGTCGATGGACCAGAGGGGAGTTCACCTCCAAGACAATACCCTCCTTCGATGATGGCGACTGGAGAATGTTGAGGCAATATGTTGGTCTCTGGCTTTGATGCGTCCAACTTGATGCTTTCACATGGCAAAGATTGGCATTTTGCTATAGATTGTGCATGGGGTCTTGGTTTGATTTGGTTGCGAGGCTCCAAGCAACATCGTGAGAATGTGTACCTTTAAATGAGTATGGCGATGTTGTGTTTGTGCGGAGGCCACTAGGGCTGTTAATGGTGGTTCCTGGACGACAACCTCGTTGTTAAGTGTTGTTGACGACATTATGATCAGGGAGGTCACCATCGAATCATAAGGGGATCGACAATGGTCTCTGTGGAGATTTGTTGAGATTAAGTCTAGGAGCTCTTTGTGCTCGGGACTTTTTGGTGGTATAGAGCGTTGAATTGGTGATGGGGTCTCCATGGTTGGGTGGTCATTGATGATCAAGTGGTGGTGTCTTCTTTTTTGAGATGGCCCTGTGAAGCATGAGGTTTGGTGCAAGGTGTGGGTAGAACACTCATTGTTCAAATGTTCAAAGCGAAGATGGAGATCCTTAAATAATGGGTTGAGGATGATTGGGAAGTGAGATGGAGGAGCTAAATGAGATCCATTGATGAAAAATGTTAGAGTTATTATATTTACATTTATGTTTGTAACCCTTCGGGTTCCGCAATCTCTCATGTCCCTTCGGGTTCCGTAACCATCGGTGATCCTTCGAGTTTCGTATCCCCCTGTGACCCTTCGGGTTCCATAACCCTTGTACTCTCTAGGATTTTCTCTATGTATAAGAGACCCTAGCTCTATCGAATAAATATCTCATTTTGTTCCTCTTCTCAACATGGTATCAGAGCGACGGTCCTAGAACGAAGCCTAATATCCTAATTCCATAGCCACCATCGGTCCTCTCTCCGTTGACAAGGAGAGAGTGCTGGACCTCCTGCATCGCTCATGGATTCGATGGTCACGCACAAGGTAGTCCGAATCCCCAGCAACACCAGCTACCAGCTCTAGCGGCACCTAAAGCGCCGCCTAAGACTCTAGCAGCTCCAACCGCACCTCTTGCATCGCCAACACCGCTTGGAGCCCCCCTCCTACATCCCCTACTTCACCATGACTTGTTTCTCCCAACTTGATGTTACATACTTTTTATTCTATCAAGCATGAGAGAAAGGGGGAGTCATATATGATTCTTCAGGACGACTGCTACCCTTCCACGACTAACATACCAACACTCCAGACTACTATTAAAATCATCCGTCTTCACCAAGCATCGACTACTTCGTTAGGGTGTATACTTCTTTTACGATCCGACTACTACTCCGCGCTGGACTTCTTTTACAATGATTCTTCTTCAGGCACAGCAGGGATGTGTTCCGGTGACCTGTAGGCACGACAGAGATACGTTCTGGTGACCTGCAAGCCGCAGATCTGTCCTCAAGCGAGGTCTTCTACCAGCAACGAACATATATTATTATGATGCATCGTGTGAAGATGTGGTGTATACTTTTTTTCTTTTTGTTGCAAGCTGCAGCTTTCCCGGCTCTAGCTTGAGGGGAAGTGTTAGAGTTATTATATTTACATTTATGTTTTTAACCAAGGTTTTAGAAAACGTGAGGTGGATCGAGGCGGTTTTCCGTTATTGAGGCGAGGCGTAAGCCTCGAGGCGATCGAGGCGTAAGCCTCGATTTATAAAGAAAATACATGTCAAAATTATTATTAAGCATAATTATATTATTATAAACCGTAAACTTCAAATATTGACAAAATATATGATCATAGATCCTGAATTTGGATATTTTAAATTTAATAGATGACAAAGAATACCATATTAACCATATATGCTAGTTTTAATTTGTGATTAAGTAATATTAATATTGTAAATATGTGAATTTCCAATATTCTTACAAAAATATACAGTTTCTCAATCATATATTATACTCATTGTAGCGATATAAGCAATCGAATACCAATTGTTGACATAAAATTTGTTCATACTAATTAGAAACAATCATTGTACACTTGCATGATTTCTTTGATGCAATAGTGATTGTAATATAAATGTATAATTGCATATTTATGAAATGTTATGTTTTGGGAATAACATATGATGATACTATAACACAATATTGCGATTGTGACTTGTATGTTTGTAACTAAAATATGCTTTATAACTTTAATATTATTATAAAAGTACGCTTTAAATAGGAAGTTCTATATAAGATGCAATGGAAGCGAGGCGGGATCTCATCCGGAGTCAGAGATTCCCGAGTTGGATCCCTCCGTTGTTTCCCTTTCTCCCCGAACCTTTTCCTTGAAATGAAAAATACTTTATATAATTTTTTTTATTTATTTACCTAAGAAAATGCACTACAAACCAAGGCGGCGCCTCGGGACCGCCTCACTGCCTCGACCGCCTCGATACTGCCTCGAGTCTCTGAGGCTTACGCCTCAGATATCCAGACTGAGGCTATAGCCTCGAGACATTTTTCTTGGAAAACCGCCTCTAGGCTTACGCCTCAGCGCCTCGAGGCGCGTTTTTTAAAACCATGTTTGTAACCCTTTGAATTTTGTAATCTCTCATGTCCCTTTGGGTTTCGTAATCATCGATGACCCTTCGAGTTCCGTATCCCCCTGTGACCCTTCGGGTTCTATAACCCTTGTACTCTCTAGGTTTCTCTATGTATAAGAGACCCTAGCTCTATGGAATAAATATCTCATTTTGTTCCTCTTCTCAACATGGTATCAGAGCGACGGTCCTAGAATGAAGCCTAATACCCTAATTCCATAGCCACCACCGACCCTTTCAACCGACAAGGAGAGAGTGCTGGACCTCCTGCATTGCTTATGGATTCGATGGTCACGCGCAAGATAGTCCGAATTCCCAACAACACCAGCTACCAGCTCTAGCGGCACCTAAAGCGCCGCCTAAGGCTCTAGCAGCTCCAACCGCACCTCTTGCATCGCCGACACCACTTGGAGCCCCCCTCCTACAACCCCTACTTCACCACGACTTGTTTCTCCCAACTTGATGTTACATACTTTTTATTCTATCAAGAATGAGAAAGGGGGAGTCATATATGATTCTTCAGGACGACTGCTTCCCTTCCACGACTAACATACCAACCCTTCCGACTACTATTAAAATCATCCGTCTTCACCAAGCATCAACTACTTCGTTAGGGTGTATACTTCTTCTTTTACGATCCGGCTACTACTCCGTGTTGGACTTCTTTTACAGTGATTCTTCTTCAGACACGACATGGATGTGTTCCGGTGACCTGCATGCACGTCAGAGATACGTTCCGGTGACCTGCAAGCGGCAGATCTGTCCTCGAGCAAGGTCTTCTACAAGCAACAGACATATATTATTATGATGCATCGTGTGAAGATGTAGTGTATACTTTTTTCTTTTTGTTTCAAGCTGCAGCTTTCTCGGCTCCAGCTTGAGGGGAAGTGTTAGAGTTATTATTTTACATTTATGTTTGTAACCTTTCGGATTCCGTAATCTCTCATGTCCCTTCGGGTTCAGTAACCATCGATGACCCTTCGAGTTCTGTATCCCCCTATGACCCTTCGGGTTCCATAACCCTTGTACTCTCTAGGGTTTTCTCTATGTATAAGAGACCCTAGCTCTATGGAATAAGTATCTCATTTGTTCCTCTTCTCAACATGGTATCAGAGCGACGGTCCTAGAACGAAGCCTAATACCCTAATTCCATAGCCACCATCGGCCCTCTCTCCGCCGACAAGGAGAGAGTGCTGGACCTCCAGCATCGCTCATGGATTCCATGGTCACACACAAGGTAGTCCAGATTCCCAGTAACACCAGCTACCAGCTCTAGCGGCACCTGAAGCGCCGCCTAAGGCTCTAGCAGCTCCAACCGCACCTCTTGCATCGCCGACACCGCTTGGAGCACCCCTCCTACAACCCCTACTTCACCACGACTTGTTTCTCCCAACTTGATGTTACATACTTTTTATTCTATCAAGCATGAGAGAAAGGGGGAGTCATATATGATTCTTCAGGATGACTGCTACCCTTCCACGACTAACATACCAACACTCCAGACTACTATCAAAATCATCCGTCTTCACCAACCATCGACTACTTCGTTAGGGTGTATACTTCTTCTTTTACGATCCGACTACTACTCCGCGCTGGACTTCTTTTACATCGATTCTTCTTCAGGCACGACATGGATGTGTTCCGATGACCTGCATGCACGACAGAGATACGTTCCGGTGACTTGCAAGCCGCAGACCTGTCCTCGAGCGAGGTCTTCTACAAGCAACGGACATATATTATTATGATGCATCGTGTGAAGATGTGGTGTATACTTTTTCTTTTTGTTGCAAGCTGTAGCTTTCTCGGCTCCAGCTTGAGGGGAAGTGTTAGAGTTATTATACGGAATCTCTCATGTCCCTTCGGTTTCGTAACCATCGGTGACCCTTCGAGTTCCGTATCCCCCTATGACCCTTCGGGTTCCGTAACCCTTGTACTCTCTAGGGTTTTCTCTATGTATAAGAGACCCTAGCTCTATGGAATAAATATCTCATTTTGTTCCTCTTCTCAACATGGTATCAGAGCGACAGTCCTAGAACGAAGCCTAATACCCTAATTCCATAGCCACCACCGACCCTCTCTCCGCCGACTAGGAGAGAGTGCTGGACCTCCTGCATCGCTCATGGATTCGATGGTCACGCGCAAGGTAGTCCGGATCCCCAACAACACCAGCTACCAGCTCTGGCGATACCTAAAGCGCCGCCTAAGGCTCTAGCAGCTCCAACCACACCTCTTGCATCGTCGACACCGCTTGGAGCCCCCCTCCTACAACCCTTACTTCACCACAACTTATTTCTTCCAACTTGATGTTACATACTTTTTATTCTATCAAGCATGAGAAAAAGGGGGAGTCATATATGATTCTTTAGGACGACTGCTACCCTTCCACGACTAACATACCAACACTCCCGACTACTATCAAAATCATCCGTCTTCACCAAACATCGACTACTTCGTTAGGGTGTATACTTCTTTTACGATCCGATTACTACTCCGCACTGTACTTCTTTTAAAGCGATTCTTCTTCAGGTACGACAGGGATGTGTTCCGGTGACCTGCAGGCACGACAGAGATACGTTCCGGTGATCTGCAAGCCACAGACCTGTCCTCGAGCGAGGTCTTCTACCAGCAACGGACATATATTATTATGATGCATCGTGTGAAGATGTAGTGTATACTTTTTTCTTTTTGTTGCAAGCTGCAGCTTTCTCGGCTCTAGCTTGAGGGGAAGTGTTAGATTTATTATATTTACATTTATGTTTGTAACCCTTCGGGTTCTGTAACCTCTCATGACCCTTCGGGTTCTGTAACCATCGATGACCCTTCGAGTTTCGTGACCCCCCTATGACTCTTTGGGTTCCATAACACTTGTACTCTCTAGGGTTTTCTCTCTATATAAGAGACCCTAGGTCTATAGAATAAATATTTCATTTTGTTCCTCTTCTATATATAAGAGAACACTCATTGTTCAAATGTTCAAAGAGAAGATGGAGATCCTTGAATAATGGGTTGTGGATGATTGAGCAGCATGGAAGGCCGTATCAATATCGTTTGATATCGTATCGATACGATATTTCGACGATATATCGTCGAAATATCGCCCATATCGACGAGCCTTTGTGAAGAAAATGCCTGAAAATCAGGATATATCGCCATATCGGTACCCATATCGGTCCCATGTCGATATCGATATATCGGCGATATATCGCCGATATATCCCGATATTTCCTTCCATGTTGGGCAGTGAGATGGAGGAGCTAAATGAGAGATCCATTGCTGAAAAATATAAGCTTGCATGGAGGAGCTAAATGAGATGGAGGAGCTAAATGTGTATTTGACATGTAAAGACTTGGATATCAAAGAGTATTTTTAATTGCATGGATTCAATTTCGTCGAAATTTGTCTGGATTTTGGTTTCAACAAGTGACCAAAATTTGACTGAAATGGTTGATATTTTAGCCTTTAGGGTGGTTGATAGAAGATTTGCTGATCGAAATGATCTAAATTCTGGTTCTAATTTCGATGAAAATTTTGTTTTGGCCGGTCACCAATACGACGGCAAAAATTGATTTTAGGGCCATGTTTTGAAGCAAGAGCAGATGTTCTATGACAACTCATTCAATCATCTCTCAACACGAGAATTATTTTATCTTCATGGTATGCAGGATCTAGTTTGTACTTCCATCTTTCAAGGCTACGTTGGCCTCAACTTAGAGTTTTCGTATTTCGAGGATAGTTTGGCTGTAGTCATATGGCTTTACTTTCCTTTTTCAAGGCCTTGTTTATCACAATTATGATGTAAGGTTAAAAGCCCCACAAGATGAGATCTTATATAAACATGCTTTGGTATTAATGAGAGTAGTTACTCGAACCACACAATATCATGCTTATACTCAAGTATTAGAGCCTAACAACAGTGAAGGAGATGTTCATTTCGTTGGATGAGCTGTTAGTTATGGTGAGGGATAACCTGTGTTCGAGGAAGATTATTGACTTTATGATGGAGTTGCCAACCTTTCCTCTAACAAGCCTCGTGTAGAGTCGTGCTACTTTCCATTCTAGCTCTTCATTCTCTTATGAGTTGGTGCTGTGTTGACACGAGAGGGATGGGGAAATGTTATTAGTGCTGATTCAAAGGCCCGAGAAGTGGATTTGGTAAACAAGGTCTTGGGTTGTTTTGTGTTCCCTTTTTGGGGGATGCACATATTCATGGCACCCTGATAGCAGATGAATATCGGGGATGTTTGACGACCAAATTCGGATGTAGGTTGGTTTTGCTCCCTCTCCCTTCGATTGCGGCATTCATTGGGGTCCATCGCCATGGGTTTTGGTGCCATGGTGGTCATCTTGAGGCCTCTCTCTCCCCTATCATGTAAACAAGTGGAGGTTCTGATTGGTAAGAACTGGGCCAACCTTTTGAAGCTTGTGTTTGTGGGTTGTACGAAGGGTTTGGCGAAGGCTTTGACTCGTGCAACAAGCTTTATTGGTTGTTGGTGAGAGTGGGAGCTGTGAATATCCAATCCGTGAGTGAGCTTGCCTTTTTGATAGGTCATGATGTACAAGATCATGACCACAAGAAGTCAAGTTGGAAGTTGTAGGAGATGCATGGCACTTAGGAATATCGAGCACATAAGGTCTTTCAGTGCAAGACGTTCAGGATGGACGAGGTAGTTTAGGATGTATGAGTCCTTGAGTTGTGGAGGCATTGGAGACCATCTCTGGCGGACAAGGTTGATGTTTTCTTTTGAGAGCATGTAACATAGTCTTCCTTGGTTACACTATGAAGTTCATCTCCTTGAATGTTCAAGGTTAGCACAACTACGTAAGTAAGGTGTCGTGTGTTTGCTTCTAAAGGTCTAACATGCAAACATGGTTTTTTTTGCAGAAGATAAAAGTGGGAATTTGGGGTCACTTCCTTTTAATGTTCGACTATGGTGTGAGAAAGGAACATTGCAGGGCATTTCCTTTTGGGCGAATGGTGATGTTCTATTGTTGTTTGAGTGGTACGAAAGATGAGGATCAACATTTATCAGTGCTGTTGCTTTGTACGATAATTGTGGTACGATTGCTCTTCTTTTCGTTGCCTGGCCCTTTTGGTGTTTCTTCTGGTTCGATTTTGTGCAATGAGGTACCGACATGGAGTTCTCCTTTCTTCCATTAACCTTGGCTTATGAACAACGATTTAAATGCTACGTTGTAGGATGCGGATCACCCAAAATGTGGGGGTCGTGAGCTCGATTCTTTAGCTTTTGCTATGTGGTTGGTTTGTCATTGGAGTCTTTGAGCGCAACTAACTCTCTTTATGCTTGGCGGAACTCTTCATTACGTTACCATATTGACCGGTCGTTGGTTTTTAAGTCTCAATTGGACTACATTCCTATTTGCATGGATTCTGGGGAGGACTACTAAGAGGACAATGTTTTTCGTTTCTAGCCTTCTTGGTTGTTTAAGGTGGGCTTCCCGGTTTGTGTGGCGCTTTGCTAGCATATCATCCCAGTTCTAAATCAATCTTGGGATATGGTTGCATGCTTGATGCAAATGGAAAATTTTGAGTAACCGGCGGAAGAAGAGAAAACTCTTCGGTTGGAGGGGAAGAGAGAGGGGGTAATTGGAGAAACTCCAAGTTGATTTCAACTTGAACTTATACAATTAATGGGCTACTGTCCTCTTTATATAAGAAAAGGGATAAAAATCAAACGGTAAAATTCGCTGAATGGACTCTACATGGCTCCAATCGACTAGCTTATTGATCTAGCCGACTAACTAATTGATTTGAGATCACAAGCAATCTCGTTGTTGAAAACAGAAATAAAATTTCAATAGGCTCAGTTATACGCAAACAAAATTGACCTACTCCAATTAATTTATTAACCGTTATTTAATATACTCAATTATACGGAACATAAAATCGTAATTTTTAAATTCTAACCCTAATTGAGACCAATTTGTCATTCCACGCTGCAGTAGACATATGTTGGTGGTTTTTGGGAAGGAGATTCATGCTAAGATGGAACGAATGGAGGGCATTAGCTTAGCATGTGGTGGTCAGACTAGACATGCTTGAGGACTCTAGGGAGTTGGTGGAAGAGGAGAGGGAAAGGGGGCAACATAAGGTGCTTTTGGAGGAGGATAATAAGTGGGAGAAATAAAGAAGGCTGCGCTCTCAACAGATGTGGTCGGGGGCATGTGATTGAATAGGTGCATGTTTTTCATAATTCGTAGTACACATACTTATGTGCCCATCTTTGACGAACATGACTAATTTTGGGCTTATTACTGTATGTTTGGGAAATTCCCCCTTTATAGGTCAACCTAGGTTGATCTAAATGCAATTGACTCTCTTGGGTTAGATGTTTTCCAAATTTTTCTTTTTGTGAGTTTTGAGCGTTGGTGGAGGTAGATGGTGTGGCTGTTATGGAGTTGAAGAGGAAAATGAAAACTTTGAGAGTCAAAATCACTCTCTGATCTTTCTTCTCCCTAAAAAGGATGTAGAGTGAGAATGCAAGAAGTTATCTGTTCATGAGGCCATATGGTTCTCTTATGTAGATGAAAAACCTGTTGGGAAAATTACATGGTGTAGTTAGAAAGAAAAGAGAATACATTAAAAGGATAGAAGATAATTAATATCTCATCACCCCCCTCAAGATGTAGCATAGATATCAATCAAGCTCATCTTGGAATGACATCTCTGGAATGGTTCTCTAGTTAGAGCCTTGATGAACATGTTTGTTGTCTGTTCGTTTGAGCTGATATGATAGGTAGAAATGAAACTCTTTTGGATCATGTCTCGAGTGTAGTGTTAATCTACCTTGATATGCTTGGTCCTCTAATGGAAGACTAGGTCATTGGCAATGAAAATAACAACCTAGTTGCATTGGAGGTGCATGGGAAGAGAAACCTCAGTAGCTCGGTCAATCAAAATGGATTTGGCCCTCATCGTTTCTGTACTCTTCTGTGCCATAACTTTATACTCTGATTATAATCTAGATCTGGCAGCCATTGTCTGCTTCTTGCTCTCCTTTTTTTACCAAGGAGCTCCCTATGAACACTGCAAAGTTAGAGGCAGATTTCTTGTCCTTTGGATATCCCACATAATCTGCATCTACGCAAGCTATAATGGCAAGGGATGTACCTATGCTAACTAAAAGACTAGTGGCAAGTGAAGTCTTCAGATATCTCAGAATCATGCGACTTGCATCCGTTTGTGCTTGTCTAGGCTGCTCCATGAACTAACTCACCTTCTGAAGTCTGCACACCTTTTGATGCCCCCTCAACAACGAATCCAGGAGACTGTTGCATTAGTCACCATATAGAAACTAGGTGGCAACGCTGGGGTAGCACATGGGTGATGCTGGGGTAGCCCTGGGTAGCGGTAGGATAGGCCCGAGGGACCCGCCGAAGCTTTGTGCGGAACCCTTAGATGAGGTAAAAGGTTCTGTGTTAGGTTCGAGAAGGATGAAGACTAATGGTTGCATTGGGTTTCAGATATAAGCTTCGGTGTATGACCGTTGCTCTGATATACCATGTAGAAAGAGAATGCAATAAGTTTTCTATTCATGAGCCGCTATTATATGGAGGAGAAATCTGTTGCGCAAATTTCAGTATAGACATAAAGAAAAGAGAATACATGGACATGATAGAAGATAACTAATATCTCAACAAAGTTGGTGGCACGATGCGTGGGGGACTTTGACCCTATTCCCTCTTAAATTCTGTATATTTTTTGTGGCAAAGATCTTTGCTCATCAGCTTAGGATGTTTTGGACTCCATCATCTCCCCTTCATATAGGACTTTCATTTCAGGCATGCATATAATGGATGGTGTGGTTATGGCCGTTAAGATCATGGCGGATTGAAAGAGAAGGAATATCAAGGGCTTGCTTTGGAAAGTGGATTTCTCACGGATTGAAAGAGAAGGAATATCAAGGGCTTGCTTTGGAAAGTAGATTTCTCCATAAAGTACACTTGTGTGAGATTGGATGTACATTTGGTTTTCTTTTTTCTATATGGGTTCCTGATGAGTGGATTGCTTGGATGAAAAATGTAAGGGGTGCCTTCCCCCCTCAAAGGGATGTTGGGCGAGGGTGTCCATTTGCATCGATGCTTTTCATTTTGGTGGCCTATATGCTCATGTTGATGGTTTCTTGTACACTGGAGGCTGATTGCTATACCAGTTTTCATCTTGATTATCTATCAATCCCTCTCTTCTTGCTACATGAGGGTGCTCGTGAGACAGAGGGTATCACTACAGTGCTGGAAATCTTCGGTGTTGTCTCGAGCCTTCGGCTCAATGGCAACACATCATTTTTTGTTCCTCTTGAAAAAGGGGCGAAGGTAATGGCTTGTGGGGGGGCCTCTCCACGATTTGAGCATGAGGATCTCTCAATCAGCTCTTTGGGTCTGCCTTTCGTCTGTGATCGGCTACACCAGTTGGACTAGTTGCCTGTGGTGGAGAAGTGGGGGGAAGGCTCGCAAGCTGGCAGGCGTTATGATTATCGCAGTAAGCCGGCTTGTCCTCTTGAGGGTGGTCCTTTACATGATTCCTGTTTTCGTTATATCGTGATGCTTGCATCTTGTTTGGGTTTGCAGTCGTTTGGAGGTGAAAAGGTGCTGATGAGGAGGTTCTTTAGGTCTATCTCAAGCGATTTACATGATACACTAGTTACCTGTAAGATGGTGGTTCTTTCCGAGGAGCTGTGGTGGTTTGGGCATCCTTAGCCTAGAGGTTCAGATCTGCTCAGTTCTTTGCTGCAAAGAACCTTTGGGTTTTTGGCGGTTTTTCATGGTTGGATGAGATAGCATACATCTCGTCGATCTTTTAACGGGACGTTTGCTGTGTGTTTCATGAGATCTCTCCTTTTTTGAAGCATGCCATGGGAGATGGTGGCATTTCTCATTTTTGGTTGGATGATTGAACTGGTTGAGGAACTTTGTGGTCGCTTCACCTTTCTGTTTGCGTTGGCTATAGATCGAGGGATGAAGGTTGGTGAGGCCTAGGGAACCAGGTTCTAGTCCCCTTAGTTTATTAAGAGATTTCGAGCATTTTGTAATGGGGTTCTCACCGTCGACTGAATCCCTCTATCCTTTGAGGGTCCTACGGTGTTAGTCACTAGATGTGGGTGGATAGCCCTTTTTTGGCGATGAGGGTTTACATGGTTCTTTATGCATCAACGATTTTCGACCTTGGTATTGCTATGTCGGAGCACATGCAGATTTTTGGTTGGGAGATCTCCATACCGGTCAGGGTTCTCTGTGCTGACAAAGAGGGACTGGGTGATGACGGACACCCGGAGGATATACTCTTCTTGGAGGTTGATGGTTCTTGCCTGTGCTGTTCAGGGGGAGTTGGGGATATTAATCACTTGTTCTTTTCTTGCGCCACTTTGAGGGACATCTGGACAGAGGCCAAACTTGATAAGGTGTTAGGGTTAAATTGGACCGTCTCATGATGTCTTGATTGATGCTGGAGAAAATCCATGCTGTTGCCATTCGTTGGGCCATCTGGCTCGCGAAATGTTCTAAAGGGAGATTGTATTGGAATATGCCAGAATCCTACGGGATTCTTGGTCTTTGAAATTTTGATACTTAACATAGTTAGTGTAAAGACTTTGGGACCTCACCTTTGAAAAACATATATTGTCTTTGTATATCTAAGCTTATTTAAAAGCTTTTTCTACTAATATATGTAGTTGATCTTTTGGCATCCCTATTCTTTTGAAGAATGAGCAACGGATTTTTTTCTGCATGTTTTTTTTATTTGTATACGTATCTATATGTTGATTGAAAAATGAAAAGGACATGGTTGTTTCGTATTTATATCCATATTCAAAGTATACATAGCGACAATTCTTCTGTCAAGTTCTACTTAGCTATTTTAGCTGCAATTCTTAAGAGCATTATTTATTATTTAATGAAGAGGGGATAACACTATGAAGAAGTTGGGCAATATTTATTCGAAGAATGTCCCACATTATGTACATGCAGTAAGAATATGGAATTATTACACCAAAAGCGCAGAACCTTTTTAATTATATAATTACCCTTGTTTTTTGTAATTACACCATGGCCACTGTAATATTGTTAATTTTAGCCCGATAACCCTTGCAAGTTAACTTCCGTCGATTTCCTCATTATATCTATATCTGCATTCTTGTTGACATTTTTTGCTGTGCCTTCTCCAGTATATCATCACTTTTTTTTCTGCATGTTTTAATATTTACAGGTACTTTGTATTAGAAAGCCGGAGGAACCCATTGATCTTTTTATGGTTGAAATAATGCACATGCGTCATAAGTTTGATGTTGATACACGTCTGGTAAGTACAGTTACAGTTTTCTGGAAGCTGGAACCTAAAAATATCATATCATCTTTTAGACCTTTTGATGACACTCCCTGGTGGACTAGTGGCCATTGATTTGTCAGATAAGTTGATGATTAAGATAGCTTATCTCATTTCATCTTCTGTTGGAGCCATACCATTATTTTGTCTGTACTAATTTCATTGTAGATCTTGTTCTGCTTCAAAGAAATGAATTTTATTCCAGATTTTATTCGTTATTATAAAACAAATCTGGATCCTGCTTTGTTGAGAAGACAAAATTTAGCCTGACTTGTAATCTCTCACGAGTTTAGGAAAAGTGCAATGTATAGTTTACAGCATTACGTTGAATGTAAAATAGGACAGTGCAAGTCGTGATTGTTAAAATTAAATCTAGGTGTGCATGCCATCATACTCACAAAAGTATCTGGTGACCGTTCGTCTTCCTTCAAAAAATATACTTCAAATAAGTGACTGCTGTGAATACTTCTGTTCAAGTAAACACTGGACGAATTTTTGGGCAAGCATCAATTCTAGCAACAAAATTGTTGGAAAGATTGTGCTGGTTGTAATCCAAGAATAAAAAGTTTGTGCTAAATAAGGTCCTAAATGTCGGTTTCGGTCACCATTTCGGTACCGACCGAAACAGAATTTCGATGGAATTTCGACCGAAATTTTGGTCATTTCGGTCTTTTTTGTACTAGGACCCCCCATATTTCGGTCATTTCGGTCATTTCGATCGAATTTCGATTTCGACTGGATATCGATATTCGACAGAATTTTGCTGAAATTTGAGGCCATGCCGCTAATTGTGCTTTAAGAACAGTGGGTTATCTGTGTTATGTGTTCCCTTGAAAAATAATTGCCTCTTTGCAACCACCTAAAAACTGTTTCTTAGTTTTGCATGCTAAGTAGTGTCTATTGAAAATCTGCTACACAAGTAAGTTGCTCCAACAAGTTTTTTGGCATGGTTTGCCATGTAATTAAATTTATCATCCTTATCCCAAACATTTTTTGCCTGTACGAAGTAAAAGTAAAATAGATTGTGACATTTCATTTGTATATTTAATTGTTTTATTGTTATCCATGTCCAGGTGGAGGGTCTTGTTCTTGATCATGGTTCACGGCATCCAGATATGAAAAGAAGGGTGGAGAACTGCTATATATTAACTTGCAATGTTTCCCTCGAATATGAGAAAAGGTAAGTCTTGATGGTATTGAGTATATTCTTTGACATTTTGTCAATCTGTATCCAGAATCATCTGGTGTTATTGCTGATTGTTTTAAAAGCCAAAGAATGATCACTAGAGATTAGAGATCATTCCTCCTATTTTATACCACATTTAATATGTTACAAAGGAAATACAACTCCAGATCCCTAGATCTGAATTAGTGGGACATAGACTGAATCATATTCTTACAATACGATATGGCTGATCTGAAAATTAAATTTTGAGTTTCTTGTACATTTTGTATTTTCTAAAAAATGCAGATAGTTGGTCCCTAGATAACAATGCTGTGAAGTTATATTGAATGGCACTTGCATTATTATAACAATGATTGAAGAGAGTCCATCATTACCAAAACGAAAAGGCAGGGTGTACGTAATTATGCAATGACTTAAACAATAATGCAATCCTCGTGGTTGTTCTATGTGGACATTTGATAAATCAATAAAGCCTGGAAACTAGTCTTGCAGATGCACCGGAGGACAAATAGTCAACCGTGGTGATACTGTTTGTGTATATAAACACCGAAAATTTAAAATGCAGTTAAGCATTCAAAATGGCTGGTGGCAATTACATTTCATAATAATACGGGGGTTATAAAAACAGTTAGTTTTCTAGGACAATTAAGTAGTGAGTTTTTACTTGTTATGCCTTTTGCTAGATAATTACAGTTTTAAAATTGCTGTTGAGTTTTGCAGACTTTCTGGAGAGTTTTGTATCTGGAGCTTCTTTTAGCATTAGCTTGGTGTTGTTGATCCAATTAAAGCATTTCTTGCAGTGAAGTAAATGCTGGATTTTTCTACTCTAACGCGGAGCAGAGGGAAAAGATGGTTGCCGCTGAAAGGCAACAAGTTGATGATAAAGTCAACAAAATAATCGAATTGAAGAATAAAGTATGTCATATTTTCTCCCATTTCAAGCCCTTCTATTTTATGCTTGTTTTGTGATCTATATTAATGTACTATGCAGGTTTGTGCTGGAACAGACAATAATTTTGTCATCATTAATCAGAAAGGAATTGATCCTCCGTCTCTGGATCTTTTAGCTCGAGCTGGGGTTAGTATTTCCTTCTTTTCTGGGTTCTTTTGTAAAAAAAGTAATTTCCGTTGAAATAATTGTAAGAATGTTCAAAATATAGGGTTTGGAGATTCTCTTATTTTTTATCGTTAGCTTTTGGGCCTAAAAAATTCCTGGGTATGTCCTAGTCAATTGGATGGTTGTTCCTAGTGCTTGCAATTCTTTTCCTGTGAGTTGATCTCTTTTCACCATTTCTTTCGCCCGGCTCTTCTGTGTTTGGGTGTTTTTTTGCCAAACATTGTGCAAGGATTACATTTCCGACCTTTTTGTCCGTCTTCGGATGTTTCGACTCACAATTATTCACACCATGGTTTCTTGTGATAGTCGTCGACCGACTGGTGGGTCTGATTATGTGGCATGGGGGGGAGGGATTGACCGACTGCAATTATGTGTTTTCGGTTCGTGTTTGGTCAACCGAGTCATCAGTTCAACTAGTCCACGACGGATGAAAACTATATTTTTTTAATCCTTTTTGGTTTTCATAATGTTGTTTAATGTAAATTAATTAAAACACAATTATCGTTAAAATTCAATTGGTATGCTCATCTTGTAGACTTATGACCCTATGAATATACAAGCATATATTTATTAAACTTACTTTTTTATATACAATGGCAAAAAATTGGGTAATTACAATACGTCCGAGTATCATTTATTCTTCATTCAGCAAGCTATCTAACTGAATACTGAAGAGTGACTTTTACAACACTAGGTATATACCCTATGTTTTGTTCGAAATCTAAAGGATGACTACTTTAAGGTTAGTAGTCTTCGAAAATCACGTGGTGTAGATTTTAGAGTGGGAGATAGAGTGAGGCACTACGGCACTCTATCAATGGAGGGTTAAGGAAGCATCAGCAATATTTGTTGTGTAGAGATCAGGGAAGAGGCATCCGCGGAGGCGAGTGCTGTAGGGTAGTTGGAAGTTGGAACACGAGTTGAATATTATGGAGGAGATCATCAGGAGGGTTGGGTGAGGTAATATTTAGGTTTTACAGTAGTTAGCGGGGAAGCAGAGCTAGAAGTGGAGGGAATTTGTACAGGGAAAAGATTATGTAAAGGCAGAGAGAGAGATGACATGTGTTGCGAGAGTGGGCACAAAATTGTTTAGAGTGGTTCTTGTATTTCTCTCAAAGACCTGGATGCCATGTTCTTAGCAAATGAGGCGTTATAGTGAGCTGTTATAAGACTTGAAATCTGTCACACGCTACTGCAAGTCCTATTTCTGTTATCAAAACAAAAAAACAGAATCAACAAGTAAAATATGCAAAGAAGTCCCTGAATATTTGTTTTATTCTGGACCATCCCTCAATATTTGTTGATGCTGGAAAAGTTGCATTCTGTCCCCTAACCTTTATTTATTGGCTTGCAATGCATCATTCATCATCAATGTTAGCGGAATATATAATGTAGCTGTCTGTGTATTTGTAATCTGAATATCTATACAATAAGTCAATGCCTTTTTTTGAATATTCCAAGACGAACACTTCTTGATATTAATGGGATTCATGTTTATTAGTACAATCTACTGGATGGCATCCCATGCTGGATGTTCATACTTCAGCTTCTAAAAAAGGTTTAACATGTATGTTTGAATATGTCATCTTGATAATTTCTCCGATATCTTCTTTTTTAAAAAAATCTCTGGTTTCTTACAACTAAATTGTGGATATGTTCTTTAGCTTTCTAAGTTATTATGTGCATATTTTAGAAGTAAATAAAAATCTGCGACTATCATATCACAATTCCATTCACAAGAAGGGATATGTCCATTATTTATCATGGCCATTCTGCTACTAAGGCCTGGGGTAGGTAGCGGTAGCATTAACATGCTTAATTCATGAATGTCAGTTCGGTATCATGGAGGGGATGCATAGTAAATGACATGCATGGGGGATATCTTCTTGTTCTTGTCAGGGGAAAATGTAGACAAGTAAAATGTCCCTGCGGTATTGTGTTGATATAGTTTTGATAGGTTCGTTAGTTTTTTGTGGGAATATCATCATTTAAGTTCTATTTTCAAGAACAATCGTTTATTATTCACAGTCAGGATCAATTATTTGCGTTCTTTTTTCATGGCATATCCTTCATACTACTGAATATCGCGGTAGATAAGTTGATGGATTGTAACATGACCGAGGAAAGAAAAATGATCCTTCTGGGTCTCATCTTCTCTGGAATAGGACAGTCCAAGTCCTCGTGACAATCCAAATTCATGGTTCTCTTGGTGCTGTTACCTTTGTTACTTGTGCTTGATTTTACATTTATATGGGGAACCAACTATAAGTAGTTTATAAACATTGAATGTTTTTGTTGACACATTTAGAGAGTTTTTCTGTTCATAAGCCCAATATTTTGCAGCTTGGGTAACTACAATCTTTGATATTAAACGGTATGTATGACAATGCCATAGTGAGGGCTTGAGCCTTACATCAAGGAAAGTTAAAATCTGAGCTATGGCCTAAAAGGACTTGGAAAAACAAAGTGTAAACTAGAGCTACAGCTAGCATGGTCTTTAAGGAAGCAAAAGTATATCTAACTTTGACTAGAATGGCCTTGACGGAAGAATGAAGAAAGTACCAAATTTGCATGGTGTGCTCAAATCCTTAATTTTCATTCATGGAAAATAAAATAAGTCACCGGAGCCATACCACTTCCCCTTAGGCTTGAGCCTTCTCTTCTTGGCTTGTTGCGCTTTCTCCATATACTGTTTCTAATGAAGTTATTTATCAAGGTGGAGTGGAGTGCCTTGCTTTTGTCACGATTCCACAACCTCTGAAATCATGCAAGCTCATCATTTTGCAACGATTCTTCTCCATAGATATACAAAAGAATCCCGATATTGTTTCTTATATTTAAGTAGAAGGTCATGTGCCAATTAATTTAATGGTGTAGATATCTAGAGGGAGAATCTATGTGGAGAATGTAGTTTCTAGTTCCCCCTCTTTGTAGTCCTCTTGAATTGGCTTCCGGAATGTGCGTGAGCAATGAAGGGGTTGGTCTCCATTGTCTTGATTCATTTGTTTGATTGACTGGATGGCTTTCCCAAAAACCGAAAATGTTACTGAATACACTGGCCAACTGCAACTGGCCTACTTCCCTTCTTTAGTAAATTGCTGGTCTACGTATGCACACAGACTTACATGTAATGTCACAGCCGGGAAGTTTCTGTTCTTTCTTGACTCGAATGAAATTGAAATTTCAATTTATACTTATATAAATATGTATATCTGTTTGGTTTTTCACGGTGGCAGATAGTTGCACTAAGGAGAGCAAAAAGGCGAAACATGGAGCGGTTGGTATTAGCTTGTGGCGGTGAGGCTGTTAACTCTGTTGACGACTTGACTGCAGACTGCCTTGGATGGGCTGGACTTGTGTATGAACATGTCCTTGGGGAAGAGAAGTACACTTTTGTGGAAGGCGTGAAGAATCCAAACTCTTGTACAATTCTGATTAAAGGTTCAGATAGTCTAATCTGTCTTAATTTCTGGTCCTGAAATGCAAATAATGAAGTTGATCAAAATTTCTTTTTATCAGGACCTAACGATCATACCATAGCTCAAATCAAGGATGCTGTCCGTGATGGCTTGAGGTCAGTTAAAAATACCATTGAAGATGAGGCAGTTGTGCTGGTAAGTTTTAACAACTTTAACGCTTTTTGAAATCTTAACTTGGTTGCTTTTGTTGTTTTATTGCTGTTTTGTGATTGAATTTAAGACTTAGACTTCAACACCTAACGATATTCATTCAAAAAACCCACATAGCGATATTATAATGCACCGATTCTGGGACTATATGCCTTTGGTTAGTCCTCTCATTGCCGCAGTGTATCTTACTAAACTCTTTGAACAACGGACAATAAGTCTCCGGTGGTTTTTTCCTTGGTTGCATTTGCTGGTACAAGGTTTTACTTATAATATGGGGTGTGAGGCGTGTGACAGTGTTGACTGCTAGCTGCAATGATAACGTTTTCTTTTCGCCAAGCTAGAAAACTGTTTTGATCCAAAGCGTTTGATGCATCATGTAATAGATTTTGTAATTATTATTTTAGGTTATTCATTGAACATGGCATTTTCAGCTGTACTTATGGCCTGGCTGATCGTGCGATTCATTTTAGAATAATTCTTTTAGTCTGTTCATTGAAACACGACATCTTTTCAGCTGTACTTATGGCCTTTCTAACCATACTATTAAACCCGAAATTTTGGTATCAAAATAAGTTATTTTGTCTAGACTAGACCCTGCAGTCAGTATCTGAATCTTTTTGTGGTGCCATCTGTTTACTTATTTTCAACGGATCCAACCTTTTTATCCCTGTGGATATGTAGGGTGCAGGTGCATTTGAAATTGCGGCCAGGCAGCACCTCATTAACAACATCAAGAAAACTATTCAAGGGGTATGGAATACAAATAGGCTGTTATACCTGTGCTTCCTGATTAATGTTATGAATCTTGTCAACATATTCCTATGTTATACTGATCGAGAGTTCGCCGACAACAGCGAGCACAGCTTGGTGTGGAGGCGTTTGCAGATGCTCTTCTTGTGATACCTAAGACACTTTCGGAGAACTCTGGACTTGACACACAAGATGTCATCATTGAACTCACAGTTAGTGGCTTGGATTCTTAAAGATTGTTGTGGTTGTTTCTTATTTAATAACTGTGCTCTCGTCTATAGGGTGCACATGATAGAGGAGAAATTGTGGGCCTAAACCAGCATACTGGAGAAGCCATTGACCCAAGCTTGGAAGGGATTTTCGACAACTATTCCGTGAAACGCCAAATAATCAATTCTGGGTACATGATAGATTCATATCGTCAAATTTTAAGTGGAATAATCTCATGCCTATTTAGTGACATGCTATTCTTTTATTCTCGTACAGGCCCGTCATTGCTTCCCAATTGTTACTTGTTGATGAAGTTATACGTGCTGGCCGAAATATGCGAAAACCTACTTAAGCACACGGTGATGATTTCTTCACGTGGGTGTTGTCCTGTAGGTCATGTTCGCCGGACTGTTGGTTTTGCTCCTGATCATAGTTTTTTTCTTACTTTTATCTATGTCGACATTTTCTTCGGAGGGGATATCTGCTCCCATGGTGGAAGGATTTCAGCGGGAAGTGGAATTTTGGCGTTTGCTACTGTTCTCTTGTAATAGCATTCAAGTTCTTATCAGCTAAGGATGTTTTGAGTCATCATCTGTTAATTATTAATTTTGGCCGAATTTTGGATCTGTTATTGGACAGTTTTTGCGATCTTGGAGTTTTTTCGTGATGGTTTCTGATTAAGGACGGTTTGGTGTTGAAAGTGCCTATTTTCGCGTCTCATCAGCAGCTGTAAATTATATGCGCAAAGCTTGGTGTGCTGCATAAGGTGATTTTTTTTTTCATTGTGGTATGACTCTGATGAATGCGGTTGAGCACTGTTTTGACCACAATGTCAACGGTGGTGTGGATGAATATAGATGTGGTCATGAATCTTATTTTATATGTTTTTCTCAGAGTAAGACATACAGATGTGAAAAATGTGTTGTCCTTAATGATTGATATGGATACGCATATTTGTTGAACATGTATACTGATAATAGTCAGATGGATGCTGATAATCCTGTGGATATGAAATCCCTCGTAAATTTTATAGGAAAAAATGGGGCTGCCACTTGCGGGCAGCCAATATGGCTGTCCCGCCTCATTTTTTCCATAATTTTTTTTTTGAAAAATTTCACAATGTATATTCATCTATATATCCCTCCTATGTGCTATTCGAATTTCGTCAGAAACGGAGACTCGTACGACCTCCATCTAGATAGTTATTTTTTAACGGTCGCAGAATTTTTTAAATAGACTCTATTTGTATGGATGCCGGCCGTACGAGTCATTGTTTCTGACGAAATTTGAATGGCATATAGGAGGGATATATAGATGAATATAAATGGTGAAATTTTTTTAAAAAATAAAAAAAATTGCGGAAAAAAGGAGTGGGGCAGTCATGTTGGTTGCCTGCAAGGGGTAGTCCCATCAAATCCAATTTTATAAGTATATAACTGAGAAGCAATACCAAAATATTAGTGATGCCTGTTTTTAGTTACTTTAATACTGTTATCTGAAATAATTAATTTCTATATATTATACAAAATGTATACAAACAAAGAGGATTTAAGGAGGCCGGTAAGTAAATAGCTTGAAATGGGTTATAAAGAGCAGATCAGTAACTGTTTTTAATTGTTTCATCTAGTTGTATTATAATTACTCGAACATTTACATGCTATATACTATATTATACTATACATGCTATATATAATTGAAATGGGTTATAAATAGTTTGAAATGGGTTATACGCTGTATGCTATATATGCTCACATATGTGCATAGTCAATAGTTTGGACAGCTATCCACGAAATAATTTTATATTTTTTCTCCATGTCCATCCATCAAGTATGAAACCATGCCAATATCTGTCAAAATTTCCGAACTAATATTCATTAAACCAAAATATTAGTATGCGTTAAAGCATATGGTTCCGTACTCATCATTTTAAGAGTTCGTTTGGTTGTTGGGTTGGGGTACCCCTGCGAATAATAAACAGTGAGGATTGAAAGGGTTGGAAGGAGGGGTACACCGGTGTACTTCAATCCAACCCTCTCCAACCATGCAACCAAACGAAGTTTAAAAGTAGGAAAGGTTCTGGTGTCGCCGGATGCGATAAGCGGGGAAGAAAGAGTCGGTGGCTTTATATTAAACGTCTCTTCTATCCTTTTTCTTGCTACCAATTTTCGACTCCGCGACTTATATTAAATGTCTCTTGAATCTCCTTTTTTGCTTCCTTTTTTTATCCCCATTCCTTTCTTTTCGCGACATTAATTTTCTTCATAGCCAGTAAACTCAGAAGTGAAGGAAATGCCATGCTAATTTTCTCTTCACGAGCAACATCATACCAGTTATTTGGAGCCACGCATAATAGAATGTTTTATTCCAAGAAGAAGGATAACTGGATAAGATATGAATTTTCCTTGTCTATCACGTGAGGAAGATCGATGTTCTTCGAGAAGAATACAAGTTATGCAAATTAACCAGTAATAATGTAGTGTAATATAATTTCCACATAAAACAGGATTGCCAACAAAAGGATCCTAGAATTCTTCTGTCATCTAAATTCAGAATCTGAGTTTGCTCACTGTTTCCGCAGACCTTTCCTTCTAACTTCGAATATTATCTCGAGTAAATTACAATTTAGATCCTCATCTATGGGTCCGATCTCAGAATGTGTCCCGATCTTTAAATTGTAACGATTCGGGTTCCAGAGCCATTAATGTAAGGAACTTTTTAGGACTAATGATGAGTACGACCTTGTTTGAAAGTTGGAACCCAACTCTCATTCACTTCCTAACAAGGGCATATTCGTCATGCACCCCAAAATTTTCATTTCATATATGATCATGGGATCCGAATCGTTACAATTTAAAGATCGGGACCCATTCTGAGATCGGACCCATAGATGTGGACCCAAATTGTAATTTATCCTATTATCTCCTATCAGCCATCGCTGAAAGATTGAATACATATGTTCGAGATGAAGTTCACCATTTCTGAGAAACATATGCACCCCCACAAGAATTCAAGTGATCCTTTTAAACGGCCTCTTCTACAATTGGTGAACAGAGGAGCAAATAGTGACGGACACATAATTACAGATGAGATAAGACACATAAAAAAGATATAACAAATCACGATTCATCTAAAAAAACTTAAATCATAAAAAAAACATCCATAGAGTTTGACATATATAAAGAAACATTATAAAAAAATTGCCATACATGTACATAAAGTTGACCTCGTCTAGTCTTCATGTTTTAAAAACAAAAGCATAATATCATCGTCGGTAATATAATCGAATATCTCTTGTTCAATATATGTAAGTAAAGCACGATTCATCCATTCATCTCCCATTATATTATGCAACCGAGTCTCGATAATATTCATTGCTGACAACACTCTTTCAACACTTGCCGTTGTAATTGGTAGAGTCAACGCTAATTTAATCAATAAATATACTCATAGATAAAAAAGATTTTTTTTGATTTCCACCATTTTTTCTGCAAGTTCCATCAAATAATTCAACATCAAGAACTCTTTACTCTGCTTTACATCTTTGATGTAAGTCAGCGGTTCATTTCGAAAAAGCAATAAATCTCTAGAAGAGAAATCCATCGGATATAGTTGGGCAAGATGATAAATTTATCAATACCAAATGCTGCAAATGAATCTTTCGAACTTAAACATGCCATACAAAGAAGAAGTTTTGTGTGAAGCGATCATTCAACTTCTGAGCTAGCATATCAATGACAATACAAAAAACCTGAATACGATAATGATGTAAAACTGTAATTTATCCACATTACGTCTCAATCGTTCTGCAGCTTTATATGGATCATCTTCGCCTGCAATATTGATATTATTTTTCTTGTAGAATAAAGAAACTTTTTGCAATAATGAATTCCACCCATCATCTCTCATTTCTTGCTAACCGAAACTAATGACATTGCATTAATGATGTCTTGATCATTCTTTTGTAGTGATTGCGAAAGTGCATATGTAACACGTAAAACATCAACCATTAAGTGCAAGCAGAAAATATATTCAAAATCTTGCCACTAATGCAAATATTCGTATACCTCTCTATCTTTATCCAAATTCTTATTTTCTCTCAAGAATTCCAATACTGTAATCATGGAAATATATAAGTTAAGTAAATTTACTAAACACTTGTAATAAGAACTCCAACGTGTATTACCCAGACGTAAGAAAATTTTCTCTTGATTTACTCCTATTCTCATTTCAAGTTCGTCCAATCAAGTGCTTCGGCAATTCTGATAGTTTCCGCCTCTCTAATAATTCTGTTTTCTTGCATGAAGTGGAAAACAAACTTGATAGTTTTACTATGTTACTAAAAAACATATCAAGAAGGTCATATTTTCTAACAACTGCAACATTTCCAATTGAAATTGATGTGCAAAATAATGAATATAATAAGTCGAATTATTATCCTTTAAAATAATACTTTTTAAATCATTGAATTCGTCTCGCATGTTACTGCTTCCATCATCGCAAAAATTGTACATAAAAAGGAACACATGCAACATGCGGCCTTACATAATGAGTATGCATGTGTTGTTCAACTAAGTTTTGGGCTAGCACAAATATATCCTACTAGGAAAAAGAATGCACTATTTTCAGATGATCTTATTGGGTTGCATTCATTTGGAATGGAAGTGTGTGAACTTTCCTCCCACATTACTGCTGGAAAATTGCTGCCCATTATAACCTTCTTGAGTTTGTTTAATAACGTAGTAAAACTGTACACTTTTCTATCTGATAGGAAGGGTTGTTGCACAAATATATTTCTAAAAAAATAGTCAAAAAAGAGGAAAATACTTTGTAGGTGTTCACCACAAGCTTTTATTAAGAAGGAAGTGTTACAGAAAAAATCTTACATCGACCATGTCTCAATGAGAGATCTAACTACATAGAATGTACTACATTTCCTTGAGATCATATAAATTTCTATAAGATGAGAAACTCATGGGAAGAAACAGATTCTTCTTTCAAAATAAGTTAATAAACATATACTTAGTTGGATAAATGGTACTTCGAACTTGGAATGAGAATGAAAAAACTGACAATACTTCTTTATATGTTTTGCTGGATCAGTCAGTCAAGTTCGATCTTTGATCTCCACTTGAACTCGATGAAAAGAATGGATCACTTGTTATGGATTCTTTGATGGATAAAATTAATTAAACTACATATGAACTTCAAATATTAAAAATCGAGCCAAAAAGTATGTCACGGACTCACGATTATGAACAAATTTAAAAAATAATATATTTTTGTCATTCTTGAACTCGGGACAGACTATTACAAACTTATTTAGATACTATAAATTCAGAAAGATGACAAGATATTTAATCAAGAACTTTACTTTTTCCACTTTTTATTTTGTTATATATGCAGTTCGCGTAATTTTTATTCATTCATCCATTAATTTTTACTTACCAATATTATTATTGCTCTAAATGTTGTAAAACATTTATTATCTTTATGAAAATATGTATCCGTTTCTCAAGTACATTTATCCCAATCGTGATGATTTGTTTGCATAATTGCATTCTCATTTATGGATATTGTTTACAATTTTCAATAGGTTTTTTTATCAGATGCGCTCCTCTGAGATACTGCAATTCCCGTTATGCTCCTTCCCTTCTGAGAATATCAGTGGTGCCCTTAACTTCTTTCTCCTTTATCACTTGTGCCTTCCGTCAGACTGACCATCAAAGAATTAAAATAATCATGGTTTATTTAAACTATGGTGTAGTTAAGATGTGCATTATGGCCATAACAAAATTTCTCCCTCCTTTCTCGATAGCCCAACAAGTTCGACCTCCTCTCCTCTTGCTGTTGTCTCCTCCCCGAGGGTCTTCTCAAGCATAGGGCTCTTGATGCTGATCAACCTTCAGGATAGCAGTGGAAGCACAAGGGGTGCGACAACAGGTCAGGCCTCGACAAGTCTGGGAGGGGATACAAAGGCTTCTCGAGTTAGTGATCGTTCATACCTAATACAAACGGACGTAACTTTGAGGATACATGGGGAATTAAATTTAAAAAGAGGACCGGAAAATCATCCCCATCCTCTTCCTCGTCCTCCCCATCTTCTTCCTCTTCTTCTCCTTATCTTCCTCATCCCCAACCTCTTGCTCCTCCTCCCCTCACCCCAGCCTCTCCCTCCACCCCCTGCCCCTATGCCTCCACCTCCGCCTTCGCTCCTCCTCTGTTGCCTCGTCTGCCTCGAGCTCCTCCCCCTCACCCCCACCGCCCCAACCACCTCCTCCCAACCCCGCCACATCCTCCCCATCCCGCCACTGCACCTCCTCCTCCGTCCCTCCTTCCTAGCCTGCCCCCTTCAGCCCCTCCTTCCGCTTCCTCCTGCCCAACCTGACCCTCTCCACCCCCTCCTTCCGCCGCTCCCAAGCCTGACCCCCAACTTCTCCTCCTCCCATTCCTCCCCAACCCGCCCCTCTAGCCCCTCCATCGACCATCTCGTTCTCTTAGTCCCGCTCCTCCTCCCTAATCTGCCCCCTCTAGCCCACCCTCCTCCTCCCCAACCTCGCCTCATCCAGCTCTGCTTTGCCCCCTCCCGATCTTGTCAAGGCCCTTCCTGATGTTGCACCCCTTGAGCTTCCACTGCTCTTGAAAGTCGTTCAACATCAAGAGCCCCACGCTTGAGAATGCCCTCGAGGAGGAGACAGTTGCGCACAACAACAGGAGGAGACAAGGTCGAGCTTGTGGGGCTACGGGGAAATGAGGCAGAGATTTTGTTCTAACTTTAATGTCCCTTTTAATTATCCCATGATTTAAATAAATCATGATTACTTTAATTCTTTGATGATCAATCTAAAAGAAAAGCACAAGTGGTAACGGAGAAAGAAGTTAGGAGCACAACTGATATTCCCCCAAAAAAGAAGAGCATAACTAAAATTACAATATCTTAGAAGAACACAACTGATAAAAATCCTTTCATAAGTATCCATTTAAGTCTTCGACTTTCAATCATACATACTTTTGAGTTAAAGACAAAAGTCTCTCTTGCGTTACCAAATTATATATAGTGTGATATCGTCCCGAATCCGAAAACAAATAATGTATTCATACATATACTTTAAGGAACGAGGATTATTTGAAATTCTCATACTTATTCTCGGATTTGAAATTCTCACACTTATTGGTTCTAAAATTCTTGTACTTCTCCTATCTGAAATCTTCTTTCCTTCGAGCAAGTTGCTAAAAAATAACTCGTTCTGAGATTTTCGCATCTCAAAACAATCAAAGGCCAATATTTTGCTACAACAAGTGCAAGAGAAAACCATTTGATATGGAACCGTACAATACAACTAACTCCATCTTTAATAACAATGACCCTCAGTCCTTTAATCAAACTCTTTGGGAGATAATTAGAGTTTGAAAGTGATGAGCCGGTCACTGTCAACTCGGAAAATCACTTTCAAGGAAATCAAGAAAGACTTAGGATTCGAGAGCGCTTATGATCTTTGCCGTAATATTCTCCGAAATCTTATCCATTCTCAGTCCCGATCATTTGCAATCCTCTTCTGCTTTATTCTCGGAAATCATCTCAGGTCCAAAGTCCTAATCCTAATCAGAGGCAATCTTCTCAAATCCAAAAGTCCTAATCCTCTTCCGATATATTCTTCTCCAACCCCTCTTCCTTTGTCTCTATAAATACCAAAGTCTGACTGCAAGACAGAACCACGCAACCCATCAGCAACAACAGTCACCTTCAACCCTTCTTAGATCTCCCCTTCTTTCTGTGTGAAGGAATCTTCTTCTTTCTTTGACAACTCCAAAATGTAGTTTACACGAGAAAGTTTTAGATTTTGTTGATGCGAATCTAACCATTCTCGGGATTTTACCATGCAGTATATCAAGGCATGGAGAATGCCGTACAAAGGCCGCCCATCGACACCGGAAAGCCTCCCCAGATAAACTTCGGTACAAAGATACTCGAATTTCTCGCTAAGTTTGGTTTGTTACTGAGAGGTCTACAAACGCCACCTCCACAGATCAACTCTGAGACAGGTATTCTGTTACCAACAAGCAGTTTTGGTTTTTTTCATGATCTTTACTCTTAACTGACAATGTCAAATTATTGTTACTGTACATATGCCAGGCATGAAAAAAATCGCCACGAATCTGGATTCGGCAACTCCGCAGAGGCCACCGATTGATGGTGGAAAGCCTGGACAGATCAACTCTGGTGAAGACGGATCAAACAACAGGCAATTGGCTGATACGAAATAGACTCGAAGCTGCACCGATCATTCAAGATAGAAGCTGTGCATAAATAAGTCTGTGCGTCTAGAAAAGCATCCCTTTTAATTTTTCTGGATGTACATGGAAGCTGAAATTTCTAATAATATATGATATCTTAGACTACTCTTTGGGAGATGATAAGAGTTTGAAAGTCATGAGCAAACAATGCATTCGAATGTAAATTCAAAGGCCCAAAAACTCTATCAAATTTTCCTATCGTTGAAGCAATGTTTCGCTTGGGAGGCTTTAACTAATATTTCCAATCGGTAGTAAGGGATATATTGGCCTCTGGGCCCAAATACTCCTTTTAGATTTTACAATATCAATTAATATTTCTTTTTTTTGTTATATCTGTTGTATAATTATCTTCTTGTATCGTTATCACTCATGTTTTTTTTTGTTAGTTTTGACTTTAGTGTAATAAACAAAACTATGATTTATACAAACCTAAGTTCCAATTTAGTACTATTTTCTTACAATTGTATCCCTATAATTATAAAAAAGTACTTATGTACCTTTATTTTTTTCCGTTCGCAATTATACTCTTATAATAGGGTGGAGCATTGGGGCTCGACCCGGTCCAACTCGGGAAAGTCCGGCCCGAGTCCGTCAATTTTCGTCGGCCTTGGATTGGGTTGAGGCCGCTTTTTAGCAAACTGAGGACTCGGGCCCAACCCAAGGCTCGCGTGATCGTGCTTGTGTTCGGGCTTAACTGCACCCATTTTGATTCCATGAAGTTGCACTTTGATTCTAATTTATTGTTATTGATATAATTTATCCATAACACATGAATATTGGATGTATTGTTATGATATGACATTACTATTCATGGATGAAGGAAATATTGGATGTATTGTGACTATAAATCCATGTCCCCTAATTTGATTCTAGCATGATATTTTGAAATATGATGGCCCAAGCCCGACCCATTTGTATTTAGGGTTCGGATCCGATCCGACCCGAACATAATATTTTTTTAAAATATGAGGGTCCAGGCTGACCCATTTGTACATCGAGTTCGGATCGGATCCGAGATTTTGCGAGATTTTGCGGGTGGGTCAAGGTCGGGTCCGAGCCGACCCGATCCAATGCTCCACCTACCTTATAACGCTGGTTTGTGAAGGGAATGGGGCGGAAACTAATTGAGGGGGACAACTGTTAGTTACTCAAGAAGGGCAGAACTGATATTGTAAAAAGTAGAAGCGTAACTGCAATTGCCGAATCCCAAGAGGGGCATTATAAACAAAAATCCCAAAAAATATCTGGTCCTGGTGGCGGGTGTGGACGCTCCAAGGAAGAAAGACCGTAGGAGGAGAAAGAGGTCCAGGGCAACTGGTGGGTAGATTTTGTAGATAGGCACGCGGCCAATCACAGCCATCCAAACCGACACGTGTCTTATCAAGGTCCTACGTCGCTCAAGGAGGAGAGAGATCCACACCCGAAGAAAATAGACTAAAACGTTCAGCAAAGAGGAGTCGGAGATAGATAGAGCGAGAGGGCTCCTTGGACTGCCGAGTGCTGAGGTATACGCAGCGAGGAGAAAAATGGCAACGGCGGCGGCTTCACCGGCAGCGGCCGTCTTGTGCGGCGCCACACGCGCAGCCCCTCTCACGAGGTCTGCCTTCCTCTTCGTCCCGCCGCTCCCTCCCGCGCCGCGCCGCACATGTCTCGCCCTTTCCACCTCAGGCGATTATCTAAGCTCTTCTTCGAATGCATTCTTTCTGTTAACAATAAATTTTAGGTCGTTATTTTTTCCCCTTCTCTTGATGGGTGGATGAGGTTTCGTAGAATACAATTGAAGGTTAAGGAACAAATTTGCCATTTCTTTGAATAGCGTTTCAATTTGATTGAGGTGCAATATTTTCCAACAACTTAGACATTTCACAGAATAACTTGGAGTGAATTATTGAGGGATCGCAACAACGTTATTGTTAATGTTGTTCTGGATTTTGAAAAGAATTTATACAGATTCTTCTTGCATTTTCTTAGGAACTTGGTAGAGATTTTTTTTATTTGATGTTTCTCTGTCACCTAACAATTAACAGCTCTGTTGCTTGTGAACAGAGAGTCGGAGACTTTCCTCTCTTAAAGCTACTTCCTCTGAAGAGTCTTCTATTGACACCAGTGAACTTCTTTCAGATTTGAAGGAGAAGGTATTACTGTTTGGCTTAAGTTAACACTGAATAGCACATTTTCATGCCTCTTTACAATGGTGCAATGTTTTTTGGAGTCTATGTTGTTCTTTTCCTTGCTATTTGGTTTCAAATCTTCAATGTTAGCATTTGGCGCTGTCTAGATTTGTCTGTTTAGAATCTTATCTGTGGATTGCCCGATCGTTTCCTTCAATTACAACTGAATGTTGAAGTTAGTTTGTTTACTTTAACAATCATCATACTCCGTACTCCAAAATCGTGACCGGTTGTAATTGGTGTGTGTGGACAATGTCTCTGTTAAATTCGAACTTCATTAGGCCATTCTGAAATGAATTCCTTCTTTATGTTATGGTCTTTGTTTAACCATTCGTTACCATGCTAGTGGGATGGTCTTGAGAATAAGTCCACGGTTCTAATCTATGGAGGAGGTGCCCTTGTGCTGTCTGGCTCTCATCAATAGTCGTTGGAGCAATAAACTCTGTTCCACTGGTGAGTCGCCAAGTTGTTTACCATTTATTAAGTTCTCTCTCTTTTCATTTTTCAGACTTCCACACATGCGGATGTTTATGTACAATTATCATTTCATAAAAACCCATGGTGGGGTACTTAATTGATATTACACGAAGGTATCAATTCCCTTTTTTGTTCGTTGTGTAATAGCTTCCGAAGATCATGGAGTTAGTCGGCCTCGGTTACACTGGCTGGTTTGTCTACCGCTACCTCCTTTTCAAGGTAAATCTGCCTTTGGATTTTGCTTCTTTATCTCTCTATTGTACTCGTTAGTTGTTACTTTGGTCGTAGGCATTTTGCCTAGGGTTTTTAGATTGCTAACTAGGCAGTCATTGTTGTTGCTCGTTATCGCCTTTCAGTCCATTCTACATTACAAAAGATAGAAAACCTTTCATCACCGGCTTAATTACAATTTCTACCTTTTTATTGATGCCGGCAGTTTTATAGAAAACTGGTCAAGTCATATAGTCAATGAGGCAAATGGTACTGTTAAGAATGTAAGACCATGCTTTATTCTGTGAGGTCTAGGGGTCCTTATATAGGACTAAACCCTAGGGTGCTCAGAGGAGGATTTACATAAATACCCCTATGGGGTTACATCGGGAAACAGTTGATAAGGAAACAGTGATACATAAGGAAATAGAGGTAAATGAGGGAACAATAATATATGGTATTCTTCTAACACTCCCCTCAAGTTGGAGCATATCCATCAATCATGCCCAACTTGGAAGATATCCATAAAAGACGCTTCTTTGGTAATGCTTTAGTAAATACGTCTGCAAGTTGAAGATCTGTAGAGATATGTGGTGTGACAATCTGTCCTCCTCGTATTGCATCTCGGATGAAGTGACAGTCAACTTCGATGTGCTTTGTCCGTTCATAGATACAGGATTGGTGGCAAATATAGGGATGCAGACTTGTTATCACAGTATAGCGGTATAGGAGTAGTAGCAGGGAACCCAAGGTCTCGTAGAAAAGATACAAGCCACATAATCTCACAAACAGCATGGGCCATTGCCCTATATTCTGCCTCTGCACTTGATCTGGAGACCACGGTTTGCTTCTTGCTTCGCCATGAAACAAGGTTACCACCAACAAAACATAGCGTAGCCTGTAATGGATCGTCTATCCTCAGGGGAACTGGCGTAGTCAGCATCTGCAATAAGCAGTAATATCAGTATGACCGTTGACTTTATAGATGAGTCCTTGTCCTGGTGATTCCTTCAAGTAGCGAAGGATCAGGAAGGACATCCTGCCAATCACTGTAAAGAGGTCTCTCCATATGCCGGCTGGCTCTTGCCTTACAGCATAAGATATATCCGGTCTGGTAACGGTGAGGTAGATTAGTTTACCCACAAGGCTTCTGTATCGTGTAGTGTCTTCAAATTCAGGATCAGTGGATGTATCGTGTTTTCGTACTTCTGCAGGTATGCCAGATGGTTTGCATCCTTGTAAACCGACTTCTGTAAGAATATCCAAGCAGTATTTTCGTTGTGATAGATGTAATCCTTCTGCAGTACGTATCACCTCTATACCAAGAAAGTACCGGAGTTGTCCAAGGTCCTTGGTGACAAAACACCTTCTGAAGGAAGGCCTTGGTCTCGAGAATTCCATTGTCGTCGTCCCCAGTGACCACCATATCATCAACATAGACAACAAGTATCACAGTACCAGTGGATCGTCGTCTAATAAACACAGAGTAATCAGATGTTGTCTTATGAAAACCAAGAGAGCTGATTTCACTGGTAAGTCTGTCAAACCAGGCTCGAGGACTCTGTTTTAGGCCATAGATGGCCTTACGAAGTCGGCATACATACTCCCCCTCGACGGAGTAACCCGGCGGTTGCATCATATAGACCTCTTCTCGAGGTCACCGTATAGGAAGGCATTCTTTACATCCAGCTGATAAATTGGCCAACTCTTGTTAGCGGCAACAGAGAGAATTGTGCGAATGGACCCCATCCTAGCCACAGGAGAGAAGGTCTCAAAGTAATCGACTCCATATGTCTGGGTGAATCCTTTTGCCACAAGTCTGGCTTTAAGTCTGTCAATAGAACCATCTGGAGATTGTTTGGTCGTGGAAGACCCATCTGCAAGCAACGGGCTTAACACCTGTAGGACATGGCACAAGATCACATGTCCCTCTGGATATGAGTGCATCTATTTCTTCATTCATGCCCTGTCTCCAACCTGCATCTTGGAAAGCACTGTGATGATCTTTAGGAATGGGAGATAGTCATTAGTGCATCGGCATATTGTTTGTCAGTGCATGAAAGTCCAGCAGTAGTAGTAAATTTAGACATAGGATAAGTGGCACACTTTCTCTTTGCCTCCGTAATGCGATCGGCAGGTTGTCAGGATCATCCGGGACAGTAGTGGAGGGGACAGTTGAAGCTGGCATATCATTCTGAGGCAGAGGTATGGGTAGAGGGACATCTGGTGATGAGGTCTGAGATGGATGGGTTTGGATGCTTGGTGATGGAGGAAGATGTAAAGAACATTGGTGACAGGTTGTGTGAAGAAGCTGGTTTGCTCAAAGAAGGTTACGTCTGCAGAGATATAGTATCGTCTGTCAACAGGATCTAACATCTGTAACCTTTTTGAGTGTAGGAGTAACCAAGAAAAATGCATTTGATCGCACGAGGGGATATTTTGTCTTTGGTGTGGAAATTGTGTACGAAGGAGACACACCCAAATATCCGTGAGAGGTAGAGGAAAGGGAAGATCATTAGGGTGAAGCAAAGAAAATGGTGTAGAGCCTTTTGAGAGTAAGAGAAGGAATCCTGTTGATAAGGTGGACTGCAGTGAGAACAGCATCACCCCAGTATATTTTGGGAACTTTCATCTGGGTGAGAAGTGAGCGTGCAATGTTTTAAAGATGACGGAGTTTGCGTTCTGCCACCCCATTCTGCTGAGAGGTATAAGGACAAGATGTTTGATGTACTGTCCCATGGGAAGCAAAGAAATCAGAAAGGTCTCGTTGAGTAAATTCCAAGGCATTGTCTGATCGGAAGACCTGAATATTCGATGAGAACTGATTTTTGACATACGCAAAAAAGTTTTTGACTATTTTATTGATTTCTGAGCGTTCTTTAAGAAGATAGACCCAGGATGATCTACTGTAATCATCCACAAAGACAATAAAGTAGCGGTGTCCACCGATGGTCTGAACAGGACAAGGTCCCCAAACATCACAATGAATTAAAGAGAAGGATATCGTACGACGGGGTTCAGTTCTAGCAGGAAAAGATGCACGGTGATGTTTTCCGAACTGACATGCCTCACACTCGAATGGTTTAAGTATGGACAGTTCAGGGAACATTAAGGAAAGAGCTTTAGTAGAGGATGACCCAGACGAAGATGCCACAGAAGGGGATCAGCAGAGATGGAGGTTGCGCCAGCGAAACCAGAGTTGGAAGGGATGTCAAGGTAATATAAGGCCATTCTTCTCATGTTCCCCCCACCAAAGATCTGTCTCGTCCGGATGTCCTGAAAATAACAACATAAATCATCAAAAATCACACGGCAGTTGAGTTCTGTACATAATTTGTGAACATACAGCAGACTGAGAGGAAAAGCAGGGGCACAGTAAAACATCCGTTAGCCTGAGTTTAGGGCTAAATTCCATGGTCCCCACATCAGTGATAGGTGAATAGGCTCCATTGGCCACACGAACGTGCTTCACCGTAGAGGGCTCCCTAGGATAGGTGAGGAGACTACGTTCTCCTGTGAGGTGGGTTGAGGCACCCGAATCGATGATCCAGGTAGAAGTAGAGGTGGAGGCAGAACTTGCAATTGTACCTGTGGTGGCTGCTAGAGTCGCAGTAGGGCCTGAAGGCGTAGTCTCAGTAACTGGGTTCTGAAGGAGTTGGCGAAGGCGAGCGCATTCTGCAGCAGTAAAAGATCCTGAAGCCTCTGTGAGAGAGTGATCTTGTGAAGTTTCCATAGTACATAATTCGTGTAATCAGATGGTGCCTCATATGCGTTATTAGCTTTGGGCATGCCAAAGGTAGCCCAACATTTGTCAGATGGATGATTCCAGCGGCCACAATGAGTACATGCTGGATAACGAGCATTAGAAAAATCACGACCACGGCCGCATCCCGAGGTCACGTCACGTCCCTGTTCTCGTCCTCGACCGCGACCAAACGTACGCCCTCGTCCTCCTTGGAAAGGTGGGCGTCCTCCAACAAAGTGAGCACAGTGTCTGTAGTAGGTGATTGGTTAGGGGTTTCCAGTTCCTGTAATCTGCCAAAAAATAGTTTCAAGAGACGGTAGGGCGGCCGCCGTCAAGAATTGCTCTTTAACATATTTGTATCGAGGTGTAAGCCTGATAGAAAACGGTACACCTGCCATTCTGCTCTTTCACCTATTTGCTTGTCACAGCATGCAGGGTTGAAAAATAAGCAATTCTTCAAATAATCCTGTTAGGAGCCGGTAGTATTCTATCAAGGAGGTTTCTCCCTGACTTGCAGACCAAATCTTTGTGTAAATGTCAGATAGCCTGGACTTAGTTGTTTTCTGGGAGTATGTATTCTCAAGACTCTCCCACATTTCTTTTGCAGTTGTTTGTAGAGCAAATTTGATGCAATATTAGGATCAACACTATTTGTCATCCAAGTGATGACCTGACAATTGTCGACGTACCAGGTGTCGTAGTTGGCGTCTGTCTCGGCAGGAGGAATGGTAGTTAGAATAGAAATCTTGCGTTGGCCACCAATGAATATTTTAAAGGATCGAGGACCATAGTACGTATGTTCTCTGAACCCTTTAGTTTGATAGAAGTGCCTGCGGTGCGCCTGGAGTGGCGCCTGGATGGGGCGAGGGGCGAGGGGCGAAGGTGCGCCTGGAGGGGCGAGGGGCGAGGGGCGGTGCGCCTGTGAGGGGCAGGGGCGAGGAGCTTCTGGCGGTGCGTCTGGAGGGGCGAGGGGCGCGGGGCGGAGGTGCGCCTGGAGGTGCGAGGGTGAGGGGCGGAGGGGAGGGGCTCCTGGAGGGGCGATTGGCGAGGGGCGGGGGCGATGGGCGAGAGGCGGGGTCGAGAGGGTTGAGGGGCGGGGGCGATGGGCGCGGAGGTGCGCCAGGTAGGAGGCGATGGGCGCGGAGGCGGAGAGGCGAGAGGCGAAGAGGGTTGCGCGGAGGCGCCAGGCAGGAGGCGCGATGGCCTAGGGCGGCGGATGCCCTAGGTTACGGGATCGGACGAGGCTGGAGGTGGGTAGGGCTGAGATCGAACATGCTCTGATACCATGTTAAGAATGTAAGACCATACTTTATTCTGTGAGGTCTAGGGGTCCTTATATAGGACTAAACCCTAGGGTGCTCAGAGGAGGATTTACATAAATACCCCTTGGAAACAATTGATAAGGAAACAGTGATACATAAGGAAATAGAGGTAAATGAGGGAACAATAATATATGGTATTCTCTAACAGGTACAAAAGGCAACATTCTGGCTGGTGCATAAATGTGCATAAAATTTTAAAAGGATAAATCTCAATACAGTCTTACTGATGAAAAATCCCTGCATTGTTTTTCTTGTTCTGCAGTCGAGCCGGAAGGAATTAGCAGATGAGATTGAATCCTTGAAGAAGAAGATTGCAGGGACCGAGTAACTCCCTGGATCTGGCTATTTAGCTCACCAGCCACATGTGATTCTATTTTCTGAATGTATAAGGGATGCTTTTCCTCTTTTGTCAATTAGTTTCTGTGTTGAATCGACTGTTGTTAGTTGTGATCTGGTCCTTTGTATTAATGAATAGAATATGGTGGCCACTTTTTTTAAAAAAGAATATGCTTATGATCATCGCAAGGTCCTTCATGCACCGATTGGCTTTTAACGTGTTTGTTTGGTTGCAGGATTACCTTAGCACACACAATCGGCTTAGACAAGTACACCCTCTTCTTTCTTTACCAACCCTAAAAAAGTAGAATATACTAGGCATTATTTCGGATGGACTTTTGAAGAATGGATTTCTTTTTAAAGACGTGGGAATCCACAGAATGCGAGATTTCTATCAACAACTTGAGTAAAAATAATGTAGAAAAACCCACAAAAAATAATGTTAAGAAGGTCAAATAAATTCACAATCTAACCTTATTTCACAATTGCACTCAGGTTAAGCTCCCTATTTACCTTTATTTCACTGTCTCATCGTCCATTTAACCCTATCTTATATATGTTATCCTCCTCATGTGTTTTTCTGAATAACTCTCATCAGTTTGGCATCAGATGATCATTTCGTGGCAGGTGTCCTCGACATTGATGTAGAGGACAGCGAATGATAGAGAATACACCATCGAATAGGAACAGCTTGGTGCTTGGAGTTGATTCCTACAAGGGGCTTCAAATCAAAGGGGTGGAGGTATAAGTTGTATAACTGGAAGAAACAAGTGTGTTGTGGAAGGTGGTCATGTTCATTTGAAAAACAGTCGAACAAACTGAAAGTGGAGCTACCAGGTTATCACGACTATCGAGGATCTAAAAACATGATGCTAGACTGCCAACACCGGAGAAGGAGCGAGGTGAGAAGGTGTTCATGATCGCCGCAAGGTCCTTCCACAATGATTGACTTTTAACATGTTTGTTTGTTGAGAGTATGAGTCCACCAAAAGTCTAATCTCATCTATCTGCAAAGGACTTGCTTTGAGAACATCGTCTAAATAGTCACAGAGGATTCTGCCATTTTATAGTCTCTTCCTTTTTGAGCCTCGATCTCCTAGTCTTGTCTCCCTTGTTAAGGAGGGAAGACAGACACTATGGAAAGGATCGGGGAAAGGAGATCGATCCATATTAAATATGTATCAATTTTGATGATACCTCGATCAGAAGCTCAGAGTTGAGGAGGACTCTCTTGTCCATGTTCTCTTTGTGGCAACTATATGTTCTTTGCAAGGACATGAGAAAAACATTTTATATCTATCTGAAAAGAATACTAAAGGCAATATGCACATCGATAACATCCATCATGTTAATGATGTCTTCATTTTCCTTTCAGCATCTTGATCGTACTTGAGATTTTTCACATTTTTTTCTTCACCTTCAATTCCTCTTCGCGATGTAACATTCAATCCAGAAAGAAGAAGCTTAACTCGAATAAACCCCAAATGCTCTTGGAGGATCTTCCTTTGGGATTGCGAGTTGTGACTTCTATTCAAAATTTCTTTACGTCGTATTCAAATTTAAATAGAAAAATTCAAGTATTTAAATATGGAATCAGATACTTACTAAAGTGAAGAATATATGAAAAGGTTAGAATGTAAGCATATCTCATATCTTCATTCGAGGAACGGGGAATAAGGAGAGATACAGAATAAATGAAGTTTGTTTCACATTCTTGTCTAAGTGGTTTGAAGGTAAGGAATGGATAATAACCGTTGGCGGAGATAAGATGAATAATGTAATGATGCGATAACCTAATTTTGTAATCGCTTATTTTTAGAAAAGATTCCATATTGTTCATCGTTCAAACGGAGCCTCATCATAGTTTATCTTACACACTCATATCCTCTCTCTTAAAAAAATAGAGATGTTGGAAGCAAGGTTTTAAAAATCGGACCAAATGTTGAACCGATAAGTTTTCAGTTTAGTCCAATCGGGTCGGACCATCGGTCCAAATCGATTGGATCGGTGTTGATGTCAGTATGACATCATCATTCCTATCAACTAGGGAAAAACTGGACCGGGCTTAATTTGCCGATCCGACCTGTCGAATCGGTTTTAAACCAATAAAATCGAATACATATATGTAAGAATGTATTTATATCAATGAAGTAATTGTTTAAAATGTCAGATCTTTTCAATATAATAATATGATTGTCTATTTCGAGTAAAACTCTACAAAAGTTAGTCATATTTTCTAGCATTAGATATAAATATACTATCGTAATAATTTATTTATAGTTGTTTCTAAAAAATTACTCCAAGAAAGTAGCGGCACAACTTATATTAAAAAAGAGAGGGGCATAATTGATATTGCAGAAGTTAAGAAGGGTACAAGTGATAAAAATCATAATATTTCATTATTTAAACCTTTATTTTTTGGAAATTACCAAACCATCAAAACTGGGCCAATCCATGTCAATCCGATCCGACCATCCAGGTTAACTCGGTCTGACCACCGGTCAGATCCGATTTTTTATTTTCTTTTTTTTAAATTAACTACATGAAACCGACCGAACCGATCGGGTTGAGGCAGATTCACGGTCTAAATCCAGCCGGTCCGGTCTGATTTTTTAAACCCTGGTGGGATGCATTGGGGCTTTTTTTTAAAAGCCTTATTGATTTTTTAATTTTTAAAAGTCTTATTTGTCACATTAAATGTTTCATCTTATTATATGACAAGTTGGAATATTATTGGTCGTCCAAAAGGCTTTGGTGGTTGGGCGAATAATTACCTGTCCAGGCGAATTAGGTTCCTTCAAGGCAAAATCCAGGCTCACGCCAGTCGCGCATTCTCTCTTAAGAACAAACCAAGAAAAGAAAAGGACCCGAGTCGCGTAGGTTTGCTGCGCACGCCCGGAAATCCAGGCTCGCACGAGACGGGCTAGAGAGCGCGACTCGCGTGGCGGTCGCCCTGAGCGAAACCGCAGGGCGCCGTGGTGCCAGAAGCGGATGGCACGACTCCTTCTCCACGTGTCGTGTTCTCATTGGTCGCCTCCTCGCTCCAAACCAGGCGGCATCTTCGCCTTGAGAAACCAGGGGAACCTCTCCCCACGGTGGTGTATTTTCGGGTTAGGGCTCCTCGTCAATTCCCATCTCGCTCCACTTCGCCTCCTTCCGGTCCCACGCACGAGAGAGAGAGAGAGAGGAAAGATGTCGCCGGCGGAGTCGTCGAGGGAGGAGAACGTGTACCTGGCGAAGGTGGCGGAGCAGGCGGAGAGATATGAGGAGATGGTGGACTTCATGGAGAAGGTTGCCAGGACCGTCGAGGTCGAGGAGCTCACCGTCGAGGAGCGGAACCTCCTCTCCGTCGCCTACAAGAACGTCATCGGCGCGCGGAGGGCCTCCTGGCGCATCATATCCTCCATCGAGCAGAAGGAGGAGAGCCGCGGCAACGACGACCATGTCGCCCTCATCAGGGACTACCGGGGCAAGATCGAGGCCGAGCTCACCAAGATCTGCGATGGCATCCTCAAGCTGCTCGACACCCACCTCGTCCCCTCCGCTAGCTCCGCCGAGTCCAAGGTCTTCTACCTCAAGATGAAGGGTGATTACCACAGGTTCGTGGATCGATATTCTTTCCCCCTTTTTTGTTTGTTTTGTGATATTTTTGTTATTTTGCTCCTTTGGTTTGAGATTTGTTTGCCATTAGAGCAGATGCGACCTAAATTTTAATTACTTGGCCATTGCAAATATGTCCAACTAAAATGCCATCAGCAAAATGTTAATTATATGTGAATCGGGCACATGTTGATTGATCTTCGTATCCTACTAACAAATAGGACACAATTCTTTGGAGTGTTCACATGATTGCAGGGAATCTCTCCATAATGGTACCTTCAATCTTCCTACTTCCTTCTTCATATCACTTTCTATTTTTATGGTTATGATGCAGCCCATTCCTTCATTTGCTTCCGTTTTGCTTCCCCTCTTTCCCTTATCCTCCATATGTCTATGATGGAAGTGTCGGATGGGTGGGGAAGGTGTGGTATGGAAATGGAAGTAGTTGGTGTGTTTTTTTATCATATGTGGAAGGAATCAGAGGGCATCAAGAGTGTTAAAGATACCAACCATACCATTAAAGATAGATCCGTTTCTCCTCCCAAATCAAGGATTGGGAAATGAATTAATTGTGGATACCCTTAAAGTTTGTATTTGATTTTCTGTCACAGGTACCTTGCTGAATTCAAGACAGGGGTCGAGAGAAAAGATGCTGCCGAAAGCACTTTAGTGGCTTATAAGTCGGCTCAAGTAAGTCATGGGGTCACAGGAAATCTCAAGTTAACAGTTTTGGATCTTTGATATCTTATCTGACTTGTTGAAACTTTCTAGGACATAGCTTATGCTGATCTTGCTCCAACACATCCTATCAGGCTGGGGCTTGCCCTCAACTTCTCTGTATTTTATTATGAGATCTTGAATTCGCCTGATCGTGCATGCAATCTTGCAAAGCAGGTTAGCTCCACAAGCCTTTTATTCCAAGCAACAGTTTATTTGTTGAATCATTTTTTTATCATTTAGTATTGATAACCCTTATCTTTGCATTATTGCATGAAGCTATATATCAGGCAGATAACAGTTCATAGATTGCTTGTGTAATTTTTCATTTCTTTTCTGTGGTGGGCATGGAATTTGATGAAATGTTTATCTAAAATTTAATTATTGTTGGGCTAAGGGAGAGTCGTGTGTGTTGACAATTCTTCCCCTTGACTTTCTTTCCACGTTTTAAATTTGGTGGATAATGCTTTATCAGTCATCGCTCTCAGCATTTGTCAGGCGTTAGATACTACCAATAGAACTTGTTGAAGTTGGTCCTTATTAGGAACCAATTTGGTTTCATATGAACTTACAATGTTAACACTTCTTTCCCTTGACTTTCTTTCCACATTTTAAATTTGGTGGATAATGCTATATCACTCATATCGCTCTCAGCCTTTGTCAGGCGTTGTATACTGCCAATATAACATGTTGAACTCGGTCTTTGGTTTCATATCAACCTACATATATATTTCTTGGTCAAATTTTTAGCATGTGGGTTATGAAAAAAATTGAATCAGTCCAGTTAGACCATATATTGCATGCATCCCCTCTTTGTAATCCTTTTCAGATGTGGCATGTATTTATTTTTCTTTTCCAAGGAATTGAAGAACATGCGTTAATCTAATTTGGAAATTCTCTTCAGTTAGTAAATGTATACTTTGTTCTATAATTGATTGATGCATTTTATACAACAGTCAGTAGGAAAATCCATGGCATATAAGTGACAAAGTTAGCATGAATTCACTTCAGGACTTGTGAAATATACTGGTAAGGATTGCACAAATGGTTGGAGACAACAAAAAAGTTGCTGGAAAGAAGGCATTAATCTTGGAATCTCTTGGAGCCAAGTTGTAGTGTAATTCAATATGGATTGGAATGGAGGTGAAAAATACACGTAGTTAACCTCACTTAACACCGGGAAAATGCTTGATTTTGGTTGGGATGCTTAGTGGTATGGTATTTGTCATGGAAGATATCAAATATTGAAGTATCTTCTTATCTTTAAGATTTATTTTTTTGGATCAACAGGATGTTCTCAGGTCTTGGGAATCTTTGGACTGATTGGTTGGTCCTTTATCTGCCGAATCTAATCATGATAAAGTTACATCAGAATTGAGAATCCTCATTAAATTATGAAATTTTGACTTTCAGAATGTTATGCTCATGTTTGCAGGCAGATTACATTGAAAACAATTTGGACTGTTTTTGGGGTGCGAAGTATATATGGCAATCGACCTCAGGGAACAAACATTAAAATTGGACACTTTAATGTTCTCAAGGCTGAAATGGTGAAAGTGAAATCTGAGGTCATAGAATAATCATAGATTTTGTCTTTGTCAAAAAAATAGTCTCAAATAGGTATAAATTCATGTTTTCCCAGAATATTTTATGCAATCATTAAAAGTGACCACATTCAATCATCAATAGCTTTATTTTATTGGTGTATGAGAACTTCAGATAATTATGCCAGTTTTAAACGTTGTATTGCAAGTAGTACGTATATGTTCTTATTTGCTATTGCTAAATTGCTAATTTAGAATACTGGAAATACAAGATTTTATGTCATGGAGAACATTTAGTTACAATCTGTGATCTATTGGCATGCAATGATTTTCCTCAGGTTTTTATCCCATTGCACCAATTGCATCCTGCCCCCCAAAACCATTATCGGATCTAATTAGGGAAAGAGCTAGGGGAGGAATTAGTGTAGATTATAGATTCATAGGAAATTCGTGAAAGAATTTAATAAATTAATACTCATGTATTTATAGCAGTGAGGGTAACACCTAGTTGCTCTTAGCATGTAACTCCATTCACGTTATGTGTATTTTTGCTCCAATCTGAGAGTAATTTAATGTTAATTTTCCTTTAGGTTTGTTAAAGATAAAACAATTTTATCTCCATAACCTTCTTTAAGATATACCCACTTTTGGCTGTTGTGCAGTGTGCCTATCACCCAAAAGAACATGGTTCAAATCCCTCTTTGTGGGGGTTGCGTTATGTAGCTGACACCCAGCGTACAAAATAATTGGATCTTTCATCATGGATTTGAAAAGGAATCCCTGTACCAGACCCTACCTAAAGTAGGAGAAGGCTTTGCCTATTTAATCTTATTTAAGATGGACACAACAGTTTGCCTTTTGTAATGGGCTCTTTTCTTTGTTTTTTGTTGCCTATGTTACTGTCATGGGGGGATAAAATGCGCAAGCATAATTGAAGGTGTAATGACACCACTTATCTTGGCAACCATCGTAAGTTCTCGAGTCTAGGTTGCCGTAAATTTTAGCTCTTATAACTCTGGGCACTGTTTCATTTGTGATTTTGTTTGTGGGACCACTTTAGGTTGTTGCAACTTTGTACAAATCTGTAAGATTTTCTTTGCAAGTGATTCAGTGGGCTGGTTGTTGATGGCCATGTTTTAAGTTGAATTGGTGAAACACGCTTGAATTCAATATGAATCAAAGCAAAAACCACATGATTAAGTCCAAGTTGTCAATTATAATTGTCATTTCCCTCCAGGAGCTTTCTTTGTTGGACTATTTAGTATTCACTGTGTGGCGAAAGCAGTGAAAGCCTTGCACATTACATGCACTATGTCATACATGCCTACTAAAGGCACATGGCTTAACATTGTCTGTGATGGTTCATATCTAAATTGATGCTTATCAATTCTCTATCTGGGATCAGACGAGTATAATTTATTACTCTAGCTAGAAAGAATATACTTCTTTTTAGGCTTACATCCTGTTGCTCCTAATATATACAGGCTTTTGATGAGGCCATATCCGAGCTGGACACTTTGGGCGAAGAATCTTACAAAGATAGCACGCTGATCATGCAGCTTCTAAGAGATAATCTTACTTTGTGGACCTCGGATATCACGGTATTGTCTTTACATGCTGTTTGTTCTGTCTATTTTTGGTGCATTCGATTAAAAGAGCTCGACATGAAGATGTTGAGTTTATCGTGATTAATTTTCTTGAATTCCGCAGGAGGAAACTGGTGATGAGATCAAAGAGGCCCCAAAGAATGATGCCGGTGAAGGACAGTGATCAAGTTTGAATGGTTGGGAATATAGGAGGGAAATGCGAAGATAGTCCATGTTATTGGCATATGAATGTCTTCAGATCTATGCTTCACCAGTTTGCCTATTTTATTTTTCTAATTTGCGCAACTTAGTGGGCAGCAGGATTCTGGAAGTTTGGATCGATGTTAGGACCTGGCTTTTGTTTTTAATTACATCTAAGCACGCCTTTAAATATGATGGGGAGCAAATTTGATTTTATACTATCCAATCTATGGGTTGTTTTACTTCAACGAATAGACCTTGTTGATGAGGCTTCTTTTACTCTATTTGTCCTTGATTTGTTGTCTGATCTTTAATTTTTCCCATATCACATCTCCTTTGCACCAAGCATGTTGCCCCTGTCATGTATCCTGCGGTGATTAGAGTGATGAACATGGAGCATCGTTCTTTCCATTAATTATTAGCATTTCATCAAAAGTGAACGAGAATTAAACATGGTCCCGTCAAGTAAAGCAGTGTGGTAAAAGTTATAATTAAGATATAACATTGAATAATAGATTACATTCAACGTTATTCACTAAAATGGAGATAACTGCATGGGATTAATCTGGATTGTTGTTTCCAAATGCGGCTTAATTTAAAAATGAATAACAATCTCTCTTCAGATTTTGCTCTACATGACGATCGAAATTATACGGTTATAATATTTGATGGACAAACAAAATGATAATGATATCCTTTTTTAAGTAGTACGATAATGATACATATCATGCTCCTCCCTTGCAATATCACATGTGTACTTACCTGGTTTGCACTAATACCTTTTTTAATAACAGTGACGGAAGGGTAGAATTATGAATTTTGTAATTAGGAAAGGGCACACGTGATATTACAAAAAAGGGAAGGGCATAATTGATATTGCAGAAATGAAGAATGGTACAAGTGATAAAAATCCAAATAAAAATATATCAAGGATGTTCTTGGGAAAAAGAGTATAGCACATGTGACTGGTGAAGTTGCAGGTCAAGGTTTAGCTCCTCCCCCCCTCCAAATATGGTGAAATTGCTCTGATGTATACTTATTAGTTGATGATATATTGATAATTTCCCTAACAAAGGAGGGGTCGAGCCCCCCCAAACCATTTTGATGGCAAATAGAAAATTTTACCATAGAAAATTTTACCACATGTTAGACTCAATGGAAGGTGCATGCCATTGTCAATCGTTGCGCCCTTTTGCCAAATTCATCTCCATATTTCATTCATTGTATTAATCAATAATAATCAATCACTTGCTTCACAAGTTTGTGCGCCTCATACTAAATCTCGCAATCTTTGGGATCTTCGTCACCAATGCAAAATTGCAATTAACTTTGTCACCTGTGTTGTATATATAGTACCGTAATTGATGTTACCAATACTGAAACCAACACTCGAGAGTACGAGCGAACAAGGAGCAAAGTCATAAGGTGGAGATGTCATGGGCGTCTCTTTATCCGGATCTGTATTTGGATGATCGAGCATGTAAATCAAAGGCACACACGAGCAAAGGTAATTGATTCTCGACCTTCTCAAATTTAATTTATGCATTTCAAATTTTGGGGATCACTGATTTTGGAGGATGAATCATGAATGACCGACTGTGATCCTCCTCAAGACCGTTTCTTGTTGATATTTGTTATTTATTCATGATCAGTATAATTGCTATTGCTTTTGTTGTATTGTGGATGTTCGGTAACATTTGTATTAGCGTGGGAGTAAATTTGATTGCCTTTTCAACTTAGTGTTTTTTTTATTACGATTGGAAAATATTCTTATAAACAACTATAGAATACAAATAGAAAATTATATTGGTTCATTCAAATTTAGTTGTAGGTGACAACTCCAATTAATCTACTTGATTGCTCATTCTGATTTGTGAATTAGCTTTGCGGGCAAATGGCATGGCTTGCCATATATCATCCTAAAAGGTAAAGTATCGAGTAGAGTCTTGTAGGCTATTTTATAAGCCCATAGAACCTAGTTCAAAAGTTGAGACCAATTCTTCATATCAGGATGAACCAACTTCTGAAGAATATTCTTCACCTCTCTATTAGAAACCTCTGCCATGCCATTAGACTGAGGGTGGTAAGGATTGGCTACTCTATGTTTGAATTTATATTAATGATCTCATTTCTCTATTCACAAATAGCTACCCCTATCAGAAATTAAAACTTTGCAATCCCGAACCTCGCAATAATATGATCCTTGATAAATATACAGAGAGTCTTGCTATCTGCAGTTTGGTGGGGATAGCCTCCACCCATCTTGACAAATAATCAACCACTAACAAGATGTACTTATGTCTATTGTTGTTGGGAAATGGAACCATAAAATCGATTCCGCGTGCGTCAAAAACATCATAGAAAATCATAGGTTGCATGGGCATTTCATCTCTATATCCAACTGTTCCTTCCATTCTCGGACAAATCAAGCACGACCGTACAAAATCATTAGCATCTCTAAACTCGGTCGGCTAGTACAAATCACATTGGAGTACCTTGTGTGCGGTTCCCTTTCCCGAATGGGTCCTCCAGCCTCAAGTGTATGACAGTGTGAGGATACTCTAGTATTCCTCCTGAGGAATACACCTTCTCCAGACGCCATCCAACCCCTCAAAGAAAAGGAATGGATTGTCCCAATGGTATTTCCTCGAATCCAACTTCAGTCGGTCAATACTGCTCTTAGGCCAACCCCGGGGAACTTTCTTGGAGAAAAGATAGTTCACCATGTTGGCGTACCATGGGAGTGAGTCGGTAGCACAAATTAACTCGTATGGGAAAGTATCTTGAATTGGTTCAATATCAGGATTATTATTCTGCTCAATTCGGGAAAGGTGATCAGCCACAACATTCTTTATTTCATATTTATCCTTAATTTCTAAATCAAATTCCTGGATTAATAAGATCCATCTCAGAAGATGTTCCTTCGTGTCCTTTCCATTAGGTATCAGATTGTTGTATGATCAGTAAAAATCATCACCTTGGAGCCCAATATATATTATCTAAATTTATCTAGGGCCCAAACTACTGTAAGCAATTCCTTTTCAGTCACCTTATAATTTCTCTATGTAGTAACCAAAACTTTGATCATGTAGTGAATCACATACGATATCCCATCACGCCTTTGTCCAAGCACAACCCCGACAACAAATCCGATGCATCACTTATGATCTCAAAGGGAAGAAACTAGTCAGGAGCTTGTAAAGTCGGTGATTCACAGTTTTTTCCTTTTTAGGAGCTCAAAGGACTCTAGACACTTGTGATTGACAGTGAACTCAGTTTCTTTCCCTAAGAACTCGGTCAGTGCACATGATATATTTGAACAATTATGAATAAATCTTTGATAAAATTCGACATGCCCTAAGAATGACCACACTGACTTAAAGTTAGTTGGTGGCTCAAGTTTCTTGATCACGTCCACCTTGACAGGGTCAACCCCCATTTCCTTTTTGGAGATGACGTGTCCCAACACGACACCCTTCATCACCATGAAGTGACTTTTCTCCCATGAGAGTCCCAAATTGAGCTCCCTACACTTTTTAAGGGTACGGTCCAAGTGCACTAACATGTATCAAAATAATCACCATCGATGGAGAAGTCATCTATGAGGACTTCCAGGAAGTCACCCACCATTTCAGCAAATACGGTGATCATGCATCGATATGTTCCCAGAGCATTACATAACCCGAATGGCATGCGCCTGAACACGTATATGCCAAATGGACATGTAAATGCGATTTTTTCTGATCCTAGAGAGTGATGTCTGCTTGATTGTAGCGCGAGTACCTGTCAAGAAAATAGAAGAATGCTTTCCCTGCAAGTTTCTCCAATATTTGAGCAATGAATGGCAGAGGAAAGTGGTCTTTCTTGGTCACGGCATCCAGGTGCCTGTATTCGACACAAACACACCACAACATCGATACTCATGTCATGATCTCTACTCCCTCCTTGTTGATGTCCATATGGATTACCAACTTCTTCGTAACAACGTGAAGCGGGGCCACCCACTTGGAGTCTGATATAGGTTATATATACCATGCTTTGCACATTTCTTAATATCTTTATTAACTACTTCCCATAGATTAGGATTTAGTTTTATCTAAATTTCACGAGAAGGTTTCATATTATCCTCAACATGTATTTGGTGCAAACAAAGAGTGGGGTTAATCCCTACACGATCTGACATTGTTCAGCCAATGGCCTTGCGGTTCAACTCAAGAACTTCAAGTAATATGGACTTTTGTTTTGCAGTTAATGTCAAGCTAATGATCACAAGAAATCTCTCTTTAGATCCCATTCGAAATGCATACTTGAGTGTAGGAGGGAGTGTTTCGGCTCAAACAAATCTAAATCATCAATTAGGTTCAGTTGAATGACATCTAAGTTCAACTCTGTGTTGGATGATGGTTGATCAATCCGTGATGTGCTGGATACCAACTCCGATGAAGGTGAGTTGGATCACATAAGTAATATGGTAATTCGGTCAAAGTTGCGTCCGATTCATCATTTATGTCCCTCGACTGTCCCAAGGAAGATGGGTTGGCAGATCCAATGGAATCTCTGTGTCGTCATGGGTATAGGCATATAGACAAACTGCAATGTGCATTGAATCCTCTCCAGATGAGAGGGTCTTACTCTGTCATGCTGGAGTCTGCTGACAAAGTCCAGTTGTGCTAATCAAATTGTAATTTGCCTCTGAAGATTATGTGTACTCAGTACTAGATTCAGTGCCAGGCCTTTGCCATTTTGTATATTTCACCTCTAAGTCCACTTCTACATGTGGAGAACATAACTTCATCATACCTATATCGTAATCGAATACTGCTCTTGTGGTCCTTAAGAATGGTCATCCAAGAATGATATGAGATTCTCTCCAATGATTAAGGGTTTCCATATCAAGGACAGTGAAGTCTACTTTGTATCCGTGCCCCTCAACCAAGATATCATCATTCTTTACTTCTTCCTTAGGTCTCTTCATTAATCGATCAACAAATTGGAGTAGAGCTGATGATTTTCTGAGAGATCCTATCTCCAATTTATAATATAATGCTAAGGGTAGAAGATTGATTGAAGAACCGATGTCTAGGAGAGTACATGCAAATGCAGTGCCGTTGATGTGACTCTCCATATAGTGAGCACCCAGGTCTCTCTTTTTCTTGGTAGATGCTGATTTTTGACACATTGGATATGCAACTATTAAGATATGGGTCTCAACGAATTGATTTGGTTTCTTCCTACAAGTCATGGTAGGATTGTTAGCCACATATTGATCAAATGACACCTTGACTGTAATGTTTTCTTGACAAAATCGTGCCACTTCAGGGTCATCTTGAATGATCTTTTTCGATTTTTGCTTTTCTTCCGTAAGAGCACATGGAAAAGGAAGGAATGGAAGCAGACGAGACAGGAGACAAAGAATCCAAATCATAAATAAGAACATCTTGCTTTGATTTATTAAAAACAGAGTTCTTATTACAATGACCTTTATTGTTTAAATGATCATAAAAATCAAAATTATCTTCATCATGTTGCGGAAAAGATGACAAAGGTGAATTAGCCGCGATTGGAGGTGCAAGGACCTCTATAGATACAATGTGTGCTTTTCCTTTCTCTTGAGAACGAATCCTTGGTCTCCTAGGATATGGCAGTGAATCCAAATTTCTTTCATCTTCATCTTCATCTTCAAAAGAATCATCCGATTGAACTCCCGGGTCTTCTCGCTCCATTTCCTTGGCCCGGTCAGGCACGATCACGGTCCTTCCGCTCTTAAGTGACATAGAATTGATATTGTAAAATGAAAGGATCTCATGTTAAGATATAGATGAGTCTGAATAGTATACTTGACCACCATGATGAGATTGAGATTTGTTCAAGTTTCTAGGGTTGGCTTGAACTTGGGCAGGAATGGTTGTGGCAGGAGCCGTCTATACATCTCTCCAACGGTATAAGCGATTCACATCAACCTGAAGATCATGAATTTCATTCCAAAAAGAGAAAATCTCCTCTAGCATCTGCTGCTGGATTTCGAAGATTGGCCCTGTGGGGCATGATACTGTTGTTGATACTGCTGGGATGCTTGCTGGTACTACGATCCCTGCTGGTTTGTTTGGTATTGGCCTTGTCGACCGTACGAGTGTGGCGACCTCTGTTGCTTGGACAGACCGGGCGGGAATGTGGCATTATAGAAGGTTGGGGGACGTTGGTAGGGCGAACAGTCCCCCGTATTACCTTGTCTGGAAGGGTCTTGAGTATATCAAATGTCGTTAACCTCAAATACCGGAGGTGGTACCTCTTCGACGATCTCGGCTGGTGGTGTTGACTGTTGGAAGGATTGGGCATAGGACTGGTCATGAACGCAAGGCTGAGGTGACCCTGACATCTGCTACTCCTAGACATGATGTATTCGATAAATAGGACCAACGGATGCAGTCGTGGCAGGTATCTTGATCTTGGACACTTTCTTAGTCAGCTCCTCCATCTTTTTCAGAGATTGGGATATCCTGTTGTCGATGTCATTCATCCTCTTGTGAATTTGATCCACTATGACTAGTTTGTCGGCCATGATGCCCATGTTTGGAATCAGATCATCAATTATTTCAGCAACAGTCTACTTCCCTGCTTTAGTTTGAAGTGTATTGAGGGAGTCAGTATACACCCTGTTGGCTTTTTGTGAGCGGATTATCTCAGCCATCCACTCGAATACCTTCCAGACAACATCCACACCTCTTGTTGTATAGTTGCCTCCACAAGCAGTGCTCACTATACCTTGTGTCTTGTAGCTGAGACCAACATAGGGTGACTGGACTAAGATGTTACCGTCCAAAGTATGACATAGACACTTTTGCAACAAATCCTTGAATCATTCCCATGCATCACATAATGGTTCATTAGGCATCTGAGATAAGCTGGTGATACGTGTCCTCATCTAATTAGTCATACTAAAAGGGTAGAACTTCTTTAAGAACAGGTCCTTGAATTGATTATTTGTTGTAACCGCCACTCCTAGATTCTTCACTCAATACTCGAATTTTCCTTTCAAGGCTAAGAGAAGTGCTGTGAGATGAATGTAGTCCTATATGACACAAGGATGTCTCAGGTTCAACATACTAGCTGCAAGTCCCATAAGAATTCATATGGTTCTTCAGTAATATTTCCATGAAATTGGAAGTAGATTCAAGAAGAGCAGTTTCAGCTCATAGTCTACTTCTGGATCGGGTGGTTGCAGATAATTTCTTACTTTGTATTGGCCAGGGATATAGGCTGCTTTCATTGGTGGTTCACCCCTAGTGTTAAGATGGTTAATTTGTTCCCTCAGTAAAAGTTGTTGCTGTTCAGATGCAACTAATCTTGTTAAGATCATTTGCATCGGGTTTTCATTCTGTTCGTCGTCATGATCTATTTTCTTGGGAGTCATATTCTTTAAATTCTCTTCTTCTTCACCTTCAGAATATGAAAATTGGAATCAATAGAGTGGAAAAAATCAGAACAAGAATCATCGAGGTGAGAGTCTTCCTCGATGTGATGAGGAGAGGGGGGGGGGACAGTCCGATTCTGACCTCCCTCGAGGAAGAAGAAAGGATTATAGGATGAGGATTCATGGGAAGAGTGTCCATGAACCCAAGGTGGTCCGGAGTAAGAGTGTCTTCGAGCCTTTGAGAATGTTAAGTTTGTGGTGGTTAGTGGAAGGTTCACGAAGTCTGAACAAAATTCACCACAATCCTCCGTTCTCTATTTCAAATGGTTTGGAAGAGGATTATGATTCATGATGTAGGCACACATGTGCGGTATTTGATGGATGATTTTGAACTACGCACAATAGAAAATGCAATACAAACCCTAGGTTCACCAACTCACACAGTGAAGTTCGCAAGAGTCCGACCAATTATCTTGTTAATTTTTGTTGGTGATAACTCAAATCTTACATATGTCTAAGCGATCTGTTAGGTGCTAGAAATTTTCCTAAAGATTGGCCCAAATTCGTATGGCTAGTTGCATGCACTTTCAGCCAGTATGGACGTAAGTACGGACCATAAAAGGTCTACCTGTATTACTTAAGGATGGTGACATGATGTTGTCCTTTAACCTCCCACTCTACTATAGGAGACGTAGTTCCCTCACTGAAAAGTAGCTAGTCACTTTTAGAATCAACAGTCTGAATGAATATTCCAAAGCTTGGCTGTATCCTAGTGTGCGTCTCTCATTCTCTTAAAAAAAATGTATCCAAGGACGGGATTATTCTCCTACAACAATTCTTGATTTTATGATTTAACTAAAGTCGACCTTGCTTAGCAGTCTCATTTTAATTTAGATAATTACTGAAGAATTAAGTGAGCAGAAATACATGTCTACCGCATAGTCCCAATTTTCTTTAGATTTTAAGTGACAAAACAAGAGGGATAAATCGAGAAAAGTTGATGCACACGAGAACCAATGATGTATGCTCAATCAAAAGACTTACACTGATTCCTCACAATTTTCATGTGGGAAGAAATACAAGAATTGAAAAATTATTCTATATGATATGCAAGACGATGAAACCGCACCTAGAAGCAAGTTCTATTAACGAGGAATAAATTAGTTAAATTTTTAACTAAGTTGAACGAGATAATGTGCGTCTCAACTAAAGTGCAGTGCGGCTCTGGGTTCTACGAGTACAATCAAAATAATACTAATAACTCTGATAGCTGAAGTGCAGGTCTAATCCTATGAGCCACTCAAGTCGGGCCCGACCCTCACCGGAGAGTGAAACATCCCACGATACACAACAGAAAAAGTTCACGTCTTGTTTACACATACGAGATTCCCAACGGAAACTGCTATAAATGAGCAATTGATTGCGAATAATTAAATAATGGTGAAAATTAATCCTAAACTCTACGCTCTTTCACACGTGGACTTGATCTTAATTTATGCAACTTTCGAGCGGTCGGTGAAGATGCGTCGGTTTTGGGAAATCGCTTCACGTACGTTGGGTACCATGCACGAAAAATAAGAGAGAGAGAGTGTGAGTATGTGTATGTGTACAAGAGAGTGACACAAAAATAATCAAAAATAAAAGATAGAAAATAAATGATGATAAGAAAAAAATTAAATAAATACAGGAAAAGAAAAAAAATGAAAAATGTACTTTGATGAGGCTCAACGTATCAAACTACCCGAATATGTGGAAAACCTAACTCTAAATTTTTTAAACAAAAAACCTAAACCGTTTCCCTCCGCAGCAATGACGCTATCTGAGAATCTGGAAAAATCTATTTTAGTTTGTGGGAATTAACATGTGAATAAATAATGTGCATTTATTGTAGGTTGGTAATCGGAATCAATCAAGAAAATGACCACTTAATCAGTTAATCAAATTTAATCGGAGTGATTTTATGCGTATTTAAACAGGATAAGTCCTGGGGTCAAACTCGAGAAGGCAAAGGAACATCCTAGGTTAATGACTATCAAAGTTCGTGTACAGTTTTCAAGGTAGATTTTTTTGATATTTCTAATGCTATTTTTGAATGCAAATGCAAATGTGGGCCATTTTTAAGGACTAGAAATTAATGTCAATTAAAAAATTTCCAGAAATCACAAAACGTGGCCAAGATTTTAATTATTATGAAGTGAATGCACTGTATTTTTTTATTTTTTTGCATTATGAATATTTAATGGATTAAATGGTGCGAACATTGTGAAACACAATAATTAATTATAATAAATATTAAACCTACGTATTTTTAAGGAATAAAATTATCCAAGATAGATTAATAATAAACTATCCTCAGAAAATCCTAAACCCTAATAATGTTGAGTTTAATTCCTATTAAAATTAACTATTGAAATATACAAAATGATTTTTACAGAGCAAATGATGCAAGCAAACACAATTCTTTTGGACACAATGTAAAACACAACTAATTTTAGTATCCTGATTTTTTGGCATTTTTTGAGCAATGGTCAATTTTATATGAGTTTTCAAGCATAGAGTGGATAAAGTATGTAAGATTCCGCAAGAATAATTATTATTAAATCATCATAGACAATAAAAATGTGAAGCACATGCCAAAATGTCTAGAATAAGTTGAGGAACACATTGCCAATTTTTAATGAATAAAATAATGCAATAGTGAGTTCAAATAATGGATAGAATTCAGTATTCCGTTTGCAAAATTGAATAACAGAAATAAATAAAAAGTACAAGGCAAGATTTTAAATACCGGAACCCTTGCGGTTGCTCTATAAAATTCCCAAGGGGCACGTGCTGCGTACGTGCCCTAGGTCGGCGGGGACTTCTTCTAAATTCAGCGAACTTATGAGGTCCTTCTTTCAATTTGCTTCCCACCACGCGTGTGAGAAGCACATGAAGGGTTTCTTTTGTGATTCAATGGTCCTCTAGGGATTTAGATGCAAATATCATCTGAAGGAAGGTGAAGAATCATGAAAATGCCCTTGTTAATTAGTCGAAATTGGCGTTTGATTTGATCGTTGCAGGCGGGCAAATTAGGATTGATCAAAAATCACTTCTTAATTATTGTGTCAATTAAAGCAAGCGGTCAACTTTTTTTACTTGGGAAGTCCAAGGTCGAACATAGAGAGGCAACTGTCTCCTTAAGTGGGCTTTTAGTCGATCTCAAGGTTAGGTTTTCAAAGAGGGATTTTTTTTATTTTTAAATGCAATAGATGAAGCAAATATAATTTTGGCGAAACATAGAGTCTAAATTACAAATTTCAACCAAATAAATTTTAAAATCTTCAAACTTGATCAGAATGTGAAATATGATGAAATTAGGCTACTGTAATTTTTTTGGATTTTTTTGGATGGAATATGAATATTCTATGATTAAATGAATGTAGACTATGAGATTTCAATAATTAATTATAACAAATATTAAATCTGCTTATTTTCATAAAATAAAATTATCTAAGATATATCATAAGGTAATATATCTAAAAAAATCCTAAATTCTAAAAATGTGAATTTAATACCTATTAAAATAGAATTTGTGAAGTGCATAAAATAATTTTTATGGAGAAAACTATGTATGCACATGCAATTCTTTTAGTGCATAATGTAACTAGCAATTAATTCTATGATTTATGAATTTTTGATGATTTTTGAAGCAATGGTTAATTAACTATGAATTTTCGAGTGGCAATTGGGCAAAATATGAAAATTTTTGCAAGAATAATAATTATTAATTATCTACAAATAATAAAAATAGAAAAAGTATGCCACAATGTAAAGAATTAATTGTAGAATAAAATGCAATTTCTGGAATAATAAAATGATGTATGGTAGAGTTTCAAATTATAGATAAAGCATAGTGGTCTATTTGCAATTATAATAACTGGAATAAAGAAATGCAGAGCATGGACTTAAAATGGATTACCAGGCCTAGGGAGGACTTCAGTGCAAATCTCAAGAGGGGCAGCTGCATAGCACGTGCCCTCTGGTCGGTGGGGGCTAGATGGAAATTGCTCGAAGGGATAGGTTGTGTGGCAAGTGAGGTGATGCACTCTTGTTTTTCTTCTTTGATGGACCCAAAGAGCTACAATGGAGTTCAGTTGTGCACCACCGGGAACGACTGCAGGTGGCCTACGAGGATTGTAGGAGTCGACAACGGGTCATGGTGGGAGGTGTGTGTAGTGAGACAGAAGCCACGGATGGAGGGGGCGATGCGCGGTTGTCAGAGGGTGACTGCGACTTGTTGCAGCCGCAAGTACTCCTAAAGGGGTGCTTGCAGTCGACAAACCCGATCGGCACACGATGTGGGTATGTGTCAGCTAGTGCGGTGCTCGTGGAGGAAGTCGATAACGCTAAGATACGGTGGAGGGCAGCCGTTGGGCTAGATCTACTCGCAAGAGGTTGGTGTTGCAGTTGCACATCATACTCCTTGATGGTAATGAAAGCGAGGTAGCAGGATGATGACACGGCTGGGATGGAGATGGCGACTGATGGTGAGGGGACACTAAGATCGAGGCGTAGTTCCAGAGCCGATGGTGACAAGCAGCTGGAGGAGATGTGAGGATCCGGCCAGGAGCGAGCGGTTGTATGGGGCTACCACTCCAAGGGGGCGGCGGGTGATGCTCCTGTGCACAGTGATGAAGGGGAGCCTTTGGTGGACGTGTTCGATGTTGAAGCACATGGCGAGGCGTGAATGGGGCTAGATGATAAAGGGAGTGGGGTGTAGAATGGAGGAAGATGTGCGAGAGGAAGAATAGAGGAAAAAGGTCAAAATAGAGGAAAATAGAAGTAGTCGTCTGGGAGATAGAGGATAGAGGTGCCTCTCCTCCTTGGTCTTCGTTTCGATCGAAGGCCGACGAAAGCCTTGAGAATCTCCTCTTGATCACGTTGGTGGTTGTAGCCAAAGAGAGGAGGGATGCCATCACCTCCTCCTCAAGCTCTCTTTCTCTCATGGAGATGGCGGATGGCCTCAGCTAGAGGGCTGACGGTGACTTAAATAGGGAGAGGGTGGCCGGAGGCGTGGAATGATAGGGAGTAATAGGGCCCGACGATTACGGATGTTGCGATGATTTGGGGAGACGCAAAATGAGGAGGTGGAGGTTGCGAGGACGCCCGTATTGACTAGAGAGGGAGAGGACCCTCACGTGTGTGGCACGCGAGGTGAGAGGAATTTTTTTATTATTTATTTATTTTTAATAGTAATAATTTTTTAATAAAATAAATGAAAATAAATACCAAAAAGGCTAACACATGGCGGCTCTAAGAGCTGCCACATGTCATTCCCAAAAAATTCAAAAGTTAAATCCAAAGGTAAATAAAAAATAGTAGACAATCTTGGATCGAAAAGTTTTCTTCACGAAACCTACTCGTTTGACAAGATCTACAACTTTCATGAAGAGACAAGGAGAAAAAGACGCCATCTGTGCAAAATATATTTTTGGGGTACTCGATGTACATAGAATACCTTGATTTTGGATTTTCTAAATTTTTATGATTTTTAGTCAAGAGAAAAGATCGAGAAAAATTATGATAAAATCAAAGATAAATATTTACACATTAATCTATTTTTTTGTATTTTTAGTAAATAAGGAAATTGGAAAATAAAATAAAGTGGGAAATGGAAGATAATTGTAGAGACTTACAAGGGACACTCAGACTCTGTCAGTTTCTTTGATTTCAGTCTTAATTTGGATTTTTATGCATTTTATTAAAATTTTCATCCAATAATATAAATGAAAAGGAAATAAAATAAAAAAGATTAAATATGTAAATAAAATAATAGGTCAAAATCGGGTAAAATAAAAAATACGCAAAGAGGCCCAAAACTCAACTTTCACCTATGAGCTCTAATTTTTATGAAATTGATCTTGTTTTGATGATATTTGTATATATATTACTTTAAAAGTGAGTAGACCAAAATCAGACAATGTATGAGTAAGATATCTGCATTTTAGTTTGTCTATTCTAGAATTTGGGTTTTGTCTCGCGGGCCAATTATTTGAGTTAGTATTTTTTTTGTATTTTTCCTTTAAACTTGTTCGTAAAATTTACACAGTGGTGGTGACTTGAGGTCAATTGGAGTTATAGTTAAAAAATTCATGAAGTTAGGTGAACATGTGAAGATGATTTTTGAGTGCAACTATGCATGCTAAAATGCAGATATTAATTCTAAGTGCATAAATGGTAAAAATGTAGAATAACAGATGAAATGCAGCTAATTAATTGAGTTCTCTATTTTCAAATTTTAATGTGATGAATCATGGATTCATCAGAAGGCATCGATCACGTGATAGATTGGAGATTCGAGTACGACGAAGGGGGTGGTGACATGGTCCTCCGGTGATGGTTCTATCATCAGTGAAGCATCGAGAGGATGGATCGAAGCTGGGCAGATATAAGGGTATGGTCCTGCTCTGTCCTTGTGGTCGACACACAATCGAGGTACGTCGATGGTTAGCGGTTGTGTAGTAGTCATCGGAGAAGCAGGAATATCATCGTTAGTTGATGCATCTCAATGTTAGAGGATGGAATCTTATATTAATGCCGAGAGGAACAGGAAGGTTCTGCCTAATGCTAGTGAAGCGTAGGGGTGTGGGAGGTACGTGTCTCGACAACGAATCAAAGCTAGCTTCTGGAGATGTTGTTGGAACCGTTGGAGGTGGGGAAGCCTGCGGTGGTGGACATGCTCTTCATCGAAAGCGAGGCGGAAGGCAGTGGCGTGGCTTCGACTGGAGGGAGAGAGGCTGGAGATCAAGCGGAGCGTCAGAGGGGATGAATCGAGGATCAAGGCAGAGGATGTGAATCTATGGATGGATTGGTCAAGCGTAGAGCCGAACGTAGTTGAGCGAGGGTGAATATTGGTCGATGATGGATGGAACAGAGCGATATACGAAGGAGGGAGATGACCATGTGGAAGGGGGAAGGACCTAGAGGAGAAGGGTTGGCGTCGGCAAAGGGCGGAACTCAGTAGGGGAGGCCGTGATGAGGCATGGTGCACCTCAGATCATGCTATAGGAAGGAGGAGAGCGTAGGTCCTTGTAACCATCAGTCAAACCTGGACGTTCCCGTGCACTGCTTGTAAAGGCGGATGAGGAGGATGTGCAACCAGTGAGGGAGTTAAATAGGGAGGAGTACAACGCCGATGATGGAAGGTTTGGTTGATTGATTGAAGGTGGCAATGCAAGATTGGTAAGAGGAGATCATATACATGGATTTGATGGGGTTCGATTTGGAAGGAGGTCGGGTGAAGGCGCGGGAGGTGGCACAACAAATCAAGATGGCGACAGTCGGCCAGAAGAGGAAAGTGGGCTGGAGATTGAAGATGCATGTGGTCGTCTGATCAGCTGAAATTGGATGACCAGATGGGCAACACGTGTCACTTATAATTTTAATTATTTTTTAATTTAAAAACGAAGTAAATATACAAAAATGGGTGACACGTGGCTGCTCCAGGAGCTGCCACATGTCACTCCTAGAAAATTCAAAAACATAATGTTCAAATATAAATAGAACATGAATAACAAATGACCTCGGATCGAAAAATTTTATTCACAAAAGTTGTTCGTCTCGATGAGATCTACATTTTTCATGAAAATAAAAATGAAATAGGTCAATTGCATAAAATGATATTTTTGGTGGTACTCTATGTACATAGAACACCTGATTTTTGGGGTTTTGTCATTTTTTGTCTTTTTAAAAAAATCGAGAAAAATATGATAAAATCAAAGACAATATTTACACATTGTTCTATTTTTTGTCTTTTTAAGATAAAAAATTGAGAAAAAATGATAAAATCAAAGACAAATATTTGCACGTTATTCTAACTTTTTGTATTTTATTAATGACCAAAATAAGAAAATAAAACACATAGGACTTATCGTATAGATTGTAAGTGAAGACTCAGACTTTGTTAGTTTCTTTGATTTTGGTTTTATTTTGCATTTGAATTTTTCTGGATTTTAGTAAATCTTTTGTCAAAGAAAATAAATGAAGAAGTAATAAAATAAAAAGAGTCAAATATGTGCTCAAAATAATAGGTCAAAATCGGGTAAAATACATAATGTACAAAAGAGGCCCAAAACCCAACTTTCACATATGAACTCCGATTTACTTCAACCTAGTCTTGTTTTGGTGGTAATAGAAGGTACATTAGTTCAAAAGTGAGTAAGATTAAATCAAACTTTGTATGAGGAAGATATCATCATTTTAATCCGATTATTCTGAAATTAGGGTTTGGGTTTCTGGTCTACCTATTTCTGTTAATGATTTTTTGTATTTTCCTTTATTATAGTTAGTGCAGAGGTGATTTCGGGTGATTTGAAGTTAGCATGAATTAATTAAAAATCAGAAAAGTTGACTTATTTTAAAGATCTATAGGGTTGGGGTTTTTGGCTTCTTATTTAATGCATCTATGCATGAAAAAATGCAATTATTATTTACATATGCATGAATACAAATTATGCAAGGTAATTGATATAATCCAGATGAATTTAAGGGAACCGAGCTTAATTAATCTCTTTTAGAGTGGCGAGTCACATATTCATCGGTACATCCCTTTAGGATTTTTTAGTCATCTTTTTGGTCCCTTCTTTGTTTCTATTTCTTCTCTATACTTAGGCTATTTTCAGACTATGTATATGGGGGCCGAGTCCATGTTTTATTTGTTGTTCCACTACTATTTTTTTAACCAACCTCTTCGTACTTATATCCTACACTTAGGCTAAATAAAACCTAAGTATGGGGGGTCGTACCGATTTTCACCTCATTGTATTGTTCTTCCTCTTTATGCTTAGTACGGGTTATGTCTTTCATTTCACGTTGTGCTATGAGGACATAACAAAAGCAAAGTATAGGGGGTGATAAATCCATAATTTATCATCTTAATTTATATTTATTATCCGTATATCTTTAACAAATCCACTTAGTTAACTCTCAATTAACTCTATTTAATATTTCAAACCTTGTAAATGGATAACCTTAATTATTGGTTTTAAATTATTTGTTTTTATGTTGTACATATTTACCTATATTATGCTATTATTTTATGTATTTAGTAATAATAAAAAACCCATAAAAACATAGTATTTTAAATAATAATAATATGCATATTATTTATTATTCAAAATGCCAAAAATGAGAAAAGAATTAAACTAAGTATTTTTATACATATAAAGATACTTACAAAACTATTTTAATTGTATAACTTATTTTGATTTCATGTTCTACATGAAATTTGTAGATCTTGAAAAGATCTACAATTTTCATGTTGAATGTTTTTTCTAGTTCTTTCTATGACTATTTATTATTGATTTTTAAAATGCGTTCTAGTATTTTTGAATTATTTTATTGGGCCATGTGGCTCCCTCTTAGCGAGCTACGTGCCCGACCCTTTATTACCTTCAACCACTCATCTGGACCGTCTGATCAATCGGATCATACGACTATCATCCGATCCAACCCACTTCAATTCAGAACCCTTCAATCGATTGATCAGTTCATCATAACCTTAAACCCACGACCAATCCTTGACCCTTTCAATCTTGATCAGACGACTGCTATGACGTCTTGTACCTCCAACTTCCTGCTCTGAAACATTGTGTCACTTCGAGCAACCCCTCCTTCTCCATTAACTGCTAGCCTCCTCAAGTGTCCAGATTGCCTACTCTCACCGCCTATCCCTTCCTAGTTTTTTTCCCTCTATGTCGCCCGAATCCAACCGCCATCATTGCCATTACATGAGACGTCTAGAGGTGGTTGAAATCACTTACGATAACCGTCCAATCACCACCTCTCCTCCACACAAAATCCCCTCTATGTCTTATGTAACGATGATCCACCACTTTACAAATGAACCTTTTAGCCTCCTTCCACATACGGGAACAACGATACGATGGGGGGGGGGAGGGAAGATGAAGTGGCACCTTGGCGATATCCACGAGGATGCTCGTGTCACAACCATCACCAAGACTGCTCGAGCTCAGTTTCGTAGCCTGAAACTTCGAGTGAAGTTTGGAGCCTCTTGAAGCTCTAAATACCGACCCAGATTTAGGCTCAATTCCACCTATCGATCGTTCCATTTCCAGGTAAGGTTTTCATATTTATTTTTCCGAGTTTTCTCTATTTTCTCTTCATACATATTAGTGTTTCATACATCCAATCATTCGTACACCTTCACGATCCATCATTGATCCATGCGTATAACTCTAGTTCCTCATTCCACTTCTCCATCTTCGTGGACACCTCAACCCCTTCTTCCTCGTATATAGAGGAAGGACCCAAGTAGGGCACATGTCCTCCGCCCCTTCCGACGAGCCTCCTTTCCACACTCGCACTCTTAACTTTCGCTTGGCTTTGCATAACTAATTTTGCAAAGTCCCAAGAGATCCAATGATCATACATTCAGCGGAGACACTCTGAGTGACTTCATCTTCGACGATCTTGCATCGATGGAGCACTCTAGTTGGTGTAGCTCGAAGCTTTGACCACCATTTCCTTTGCAAGGTCACCGTCGAGCAGTCATGGCCTGCAATGGACCTAAAAGAAGAAGGAAGACGGGGCACACCTCGTTGATGAATGTCTGATTTGTCATTACAATATTCATTTATTATGCTCATAACTTAGACTTTTGTATAAAATTCATCTCTAATTAACCTTATTTAACAACTGACCCTTGGTAAGTAACTAACCAAAATTATTGTATTAAGGTAACACTTTTATTCTCTTTATTTTTCCTTATTTTCTTCTTATTAAAAATTCAAAAAATAGATAATTAGTGTTTATATTTATTTTATCGTTAAAAGAAACTAAAATTACAAAAAATGCAAAAGAATTAAAAAGAGGTAGTTCTACTCATTGAAAATGCTTGCAAAAAAATCTACTTTGTACGTATGTCCTCTTTTGACTTTTGTAGATCTTATGAGATGTACAACTTACATGTTTTGACTTTTTCTGATCCAGATTATTTTATTTCTTTTTTATTTTTCTCGTTATGTTCTATTCAACTTAATTTGTACATATTTTATTTTTTTTCATGGGCTACGTGGCGCCCCTTGGGTCTCCCATGTGGCCTGCTCTTCTACCACCTGCAGAACCCCTCTAACATTCGATCAGATCTTCTGATATGATCACCACCATTCCTTTCCACCGCATTCCCTGTCGCTTGATCACGTTTGATGATAAGATCCACACACTCCATTTCTGTCCTCCTCCTGGTTGTTGGATCGCAAGATCCAATGGCTCCCCACCCTTCTTCCTCTTCTGGTAACCACCCACCCCTACAATTACCTTATCACACTTTCCTCTTCTCACATTTCTCACAATTGTTAACAACACCTTCGAGCCTCACCATACCTCCAGTACAATGCCTTAACGCCCCTCCTATTCGCTCGGCCATCAATGACCCACAGCCTAAACCCTAGGGCCGAGGACGACGATTATAATCCACCTACATCATCACCTGTAAGCATCCCCTCCAGCTACAAAATATCCACCTCCAGCGCTCATGCACCTTATCCACCAATTCACGGAGCTCCGCTTAGTCCTTCTTCCCATCCACATAATAGGGATGATGAAGCTACGTTTCATCATCTTTATTCTATCATTTTGGCCTTAAAAATCCTAGTAAATACGTGTAAATAGCGTTAATTCATGCATTTTATCATCCATGCACCATTGTGTAAATATTGTATAAAATGTGGTTTTTAAAGCCAAAATTATAGAATAAAGAAAAGAAAAAGAATAAAATATTGTAAATATTTTATGACCCGAAACCCCGAGACCTAGGTATCTCGATGGCTAGGTCGACAAGGAATAAAGTAGGGGGAGATAAGGGCTAAAATACAATAAAAATACCTTTTATTTAATTCATTCTTTATTAATTTTGGGTCCTATTTTTGGTTCCATTTTTATACATCAAATAAAGAAACTTTGAACATGAAAGTTGTAGATAATTACATATAGAAAAATACAAAATTGATTTCACTGAAAAATAATGTACAGATAAAACATTATGGTCTGAATAAGATTCCAGAACTCCAACTTCCCAGACCTGTATCATGCAAATAAAAACTCGAATTGTACAAACTCACCTTTAATTGTATACAACTTAAAATAATCTATTTAATGGAGGTGGTTTCATATTTTTCGGAGTTACGGTTTGAAAGATGAGTTTTGGGACCCTATTGTATACTTGTACATATTAAAATATTCATTTTATTATTTATTCATTATTTTTATAATTTTATATTTTTATAATTTTGTAAATATTACTTATAATATATTTGTATATTAAAATCAGAATAAAACCATAAATAAAACACAAAATAAAATACTTGTATACAATATACATATGTATAATACCTATATACATACCTATATTATTACCACTTATATTTTATTAGATATACAAAACACTTCAGAAAAATAAAACAAAAATGTATTTAAGTGTATAAAAATATTTTATAAATATATAAAATAATAAATAAAATTAAATGTACAAAATAAAAATAAAATACTAAAATATATAGATAATATACCTATAAAGGGTATAAAAGGAAACTTGAAATTATTAATCTTATAAAAATAAAAAATTCATAATAAAATAATTTATAAAATAATAAACATTTTTATTTAATAATGGAAAAATAATAAATTCATTTACTAATTTAAATTGATTTTACAAAGTATTTTTTCCGGGCGTTTTCCTGGTTGGTCCACGTGGACCAACCAGGAGGGCTGGAGAGTTGACCTCGGGTCAACTCTCTGCCCAACGCCTGACCTCTTGTCAGTTGCGTTTTGTCTCTTCTTCTCGCCTTTTTCTAGGATTGACCTTTTACCAAATCATGTCGATGCTTTCTGAGTTTTTGCTCCTCGTTTAGTGGTGATTCACGCCCAAGGGATTTCTTGGGTTGTGGATCGTTGATCGAGGCGTTTGATCCTCGTCCTTCACGCCCTTCGACCATCTGTACAAAAACCACCCGATGCCTTCCTCCCATCCTTGAACCCTTTTTGACCTAGCAAAACCCTTCTCCTCGTGTGCTCTGGACTGGAGATGGTGACAGGATCTCCTCCAGCCACTTAGGAGGGTCGCACGTGGCCGAGGAGCGGCTCCACCACCTTCGCCGGCCTCCGGCGTTGTGGTCATATCTCGTTGGCTCTCCGGCCAACTTGAGGTTGTATTGTGTTTGTTTTCGTGTTGTTTAGCTAGTTGTTAGTTGTAGGTTTTTATTTACGCATTTAGCTGGTCCTGTAGATTAAATCACTCCGATTTCACAGTTAAACACCTTGCCGGAGCTCTCGAGCTCCAGCCACTACCTTCAACTACGAACACCACCTCCATTCGCCAATAAAAGCCAGGGTTCCTGTCGTTTGTACTGCTGCATTTTTTTATCCTTTGCAGGTCCTTAAGGAGGTAGCGAAGCCTCGCATTTTGTCTAAGAAATGGCCCCAGGCCTGCTGGCATGCGCGTGACCTCCGGGATCATCCAAGGGTCCCCGGAAACTCTTGTGGGTACCTGGTGCTTTGCCGTTGCTACAGGAGCACGCGCGGACCTTTTGGGATCTTCACTAAGCCGCGGGGAAGGAAGATCGGGGCTGGGGGAACTCGCTCTGGCGAGGTAACCTCCCTGTTCTTCCAATGCCGCCTATTGCCGTCCGATCACCGTGGTGCTCCAGAATCAACCTCAACCGTCAGATCAGGTGTGCCCGGGCCGTCCATCGCGAACCGATCTTCTAATCCAGGCCACTGATCGCGAAGGGGTACCACATAACCGGGCTTCGACACGTGGCATAAGTAAGATCTCATCCGTCGTCGGATCGCCCCTCTTAGCTGGGTATTTTGCTATTTCCACCCCATCATTTTTGTAATATTTTATTAGTGCGTACACACTCATCTGCGGTTTTAAAATCTTGTAATTATTGCACTTAGGCCCCCGAGCTTTCCATATATACAAGCGGGTCCCCGCCAAGCGCGCGTGCTTTCGTACGTGAGTCTGGCAATTTTGTACAAGGGCCCCTGCGGGTTGTGACTTTTGTATTGGTCCATTAAGTTGTTTATGCAGTTATACTTTTTGTGGAAAAATTTCATTTAGGCCCTCGGACTTTTCTCTTATTACAAAAATGCCCTTGCTAGTATGATTTTTCTTTATGCTTCCTTTATTTATTGCATGCATCTCTTAACTCTAAAAAAATCCACAAAAATTGTCTTAAGCTCCTGTTGACTTGTGCTTCCACGTCATATTTTTGTTTTGCATATTTATTGCATTGTATTATTTATAAAAATTCAAAAACAAGCATTTTCAGCACTGTTTGCATTATAAAATCCATAAAAAATATAAAAACACACAGAAAATTCCCAAAAAAATATATCTTTCTTATCTTATTATGTTCTGGTGTCAGTCCAAAAATCACTAAAAAAATTCAAAACAAAAACCTTAAAAATTAGAAAACCCCCAAAACCTTCCTAAAAATCTAAAAAATCATAGGAAAATCTTAAAAATATAAAGTCAGTTTCTGTAGTTTATCTATGTTATTGTCTTTATTTTAAAATTAATTTGGGGAAATTTTGTTACTGTTTAGTATTTTCATTCCCATTTTAATTTCGGCCAGCCTTGTTATTCACTGTTTTCTAGTCTTTTGACTTTAAAAATACAAAAAAAAAATTAGGAAAAATCTAGAAAAATCACAAAAACATTAGAAAAATACAAAAAGACGAAAAATACTTTATTTCCTGATTTTTCCTTATTTTGTCTATTTTGTATAAATCCTTTATCTCTCTCTTTCTTACTCTGTATATATATATATTCTATTAATAAAAAAAGAAAATATAAAAATATAAAATACAAAAAGAAAATATAAAATCAGTAAATTAAAAATCAAAATACAAAAATATAAAATTTAAAATAAAATAAAAAATATAAAATCAAAAACCCACAAAAATAGCATTTATAGACATTTGACCACATTCACACATTTTGAGCAATTTTGCCCCGTTCTACCTGTCTGCTCCCTTTGTTCGACCTCTACAATACTTGCACCTATAGACATCTTGTTGTAGAGTTATAATAAATTTTAACTCCGCACATTCACTTTGATTTCCTTATTTGATTGTTGTGGGTTAATTGTTGTTTTAATCAGGATTTTTAGTGGTCACTGCATCGACTGCGGTTTCGCCTTGTGAAACCGTACGACCGCTCGATTTTCTTGGTTAAACAAGGGGGTGGTGGAATCAAAGGAAAATAATGGCATATGCCTCTAGGTGTGACCCATGAACGTAATAGCCATGCTACGATCACCATTGCCAGTCGTTCGAGCTCTGTGCCTCGGTTGAGCATAATGAGCGACAACTCGAGCCCTCGTCGGCTTAGCCCAAGCCTCTGGTCTGTCTTCTCCTTTTTAATATTACACACACAACCACTCTCATCGTCAACTAAGCACACCTCAACCTTCGCTCGATATTTCGCATCCACGTCATCTACTCTGATTGTCCTCTTCCTTCCTCCATGACATCCCCTAATCTAGGCCTTCTTCTCTGATGAAGGGGGAGAGGAACCCACTCCAGGCACCACATACTACGCTCCAACACCCTCCACACTCCCCAACACACTTAAGCTATCTCCCTCTAACCTTCTACATATCCAAATCCTTAATGATCAGATCCCACCTCGTTGCTCTGTTCTAGATCTTCTACTTCGGCAAGGGAGCATCATCTCACCGCTTCAGCCATCCCTAGTGCTCCATTTGCCTTCCAAGGTCTTCACCAACCATTCCAGATGCTTCTATGACCTTGAACATTCGCGTAAGGGCACATGAGCTTCAGGGCGTACGTCGGAGCCCTAACTTTACCGCCCCATCAAGAAGGGGGATGTTAGAGTTCTGAGCTATAGATATTGTATAATCATCTTGATCGGATGACCCACATCGTGCTCCAGCCTCAACACCATACCAGAAGGCTCAGTGGAACCGGAGTAACGACAAAATGCAGAGGATACTCCACGTGGCTTCCGAACCTGTAGCCGATCGAGCCTCACCCTAGGCCTAGTCTGTGCGCGTGTTTTGCACGCGTGGGCTGGGAAAATTTTATTCATGCCTTATGGATTTATTCAATTCACAAATAGGTCCTCAACAAGTACATGTGACTCGTGTACCTGCACTTGGGAAAATTGCATCACAACCCCGTCAATTTTAAGAATTGCAAAATGCCCTTGACATGGATCTATTTGAGTATTTTGTCTATTTATTTTCTATGTTTTCTTGCATTTATGCCCTTGGATCATTATCTTTATATCTTGGAACAACTGAACTCCAATTTAAATGATTTCAGTTTCATTGTGATGCTAATTTTATGCTCTACATGATGGCATGCAATTGATCGATCTGATTTTAGACAACTTGCTAAATTTTAAATATTTAAAGTGTTGATTGCTCTTTATTAAAAGCAATTAAAATGAATCTAGACTAAGATTTGTTACATCAAATGCTATTGAAATTGGAGCTCTTATTATTGCTTAGTGTAGGGGCATAATTGCACATATAATTTTGTTTGCATTTATTGCATAGCATATGGCATATTATTCCTCATGTTATATTGCATAAAATAAAAATAAGAATATTGCATTCTTTCCATCCATGCATCACGCATCACATCACATGCATTGCATATTATTTTTTTACATAATGCCATCCCTTTTAGTTTGCATAATATTAAAATAAAAATGCATGGTATTCATTCACCATATGTGTGCCTCTTCATCATATTTGTTCATGATTATAAGCATTATCTACATTGTGTGCATGAGTACCTGTAGACCTAGATTTAGAAAACTAATCACTTAATTCAGACACTGATGTCTGATTAATCATCGAAGAGGCTCGTGTCTCTATGTTCGAACTTGGTATACTTACCAAGTTTAAATACACCACATATTCATAAGTGTGGTGTTCGTGTCCCTGTGTTCGACCTTAGTATATTTAGAATTTTAAATACGCCACATATTCAAAAGTTTGATGTTCTGATAGATCCATTTTCACCTCATGTGTTACGACAATTAGACATTATTAAACAAGCAAAAATGCGGTTCATCAGATGGCATCGTTGTCGGGGACACTGCTCATCCTCATTGATTGCTTGGATTTTAATGTTTCATTTTGAGTTGATTATATTCAACACCTAGGTCTATCTATTGTGTAATTTTCTTTGTATTGATCATATGTATCATCATTGTTTATGCTAATTAAATTTCTTGAATCGAATATCTTTTGTGGCTTGACCATGGAGACGAAGGACACTCGATCAACATAGAGTTGGGAGCTCCCGCTGCAAGGAGTCACAGAAGAAATCCCAAAGAGATCAAGAATATTTAATTATCATTGTTTCACATACTTTTTGTATGGTATTTATAATAATTGCATTTATTGGGGTCCTCATTCGAGGGCTCGTGTGTGTAGCATAGACCTGGACATTGCATGTGGTGTGTGGAGCTTGTTTCATCCCAGTATGGGTGGGGCTCTATTTGAGTGTTCGAACCTAGGTTAGGCATGCGGCTTTCTGAGCTTCTTTCATTTTATATCACATATGCTTGATCGCATGTTAGGACACATTAATAAGAATCTACGAGATTCACTTCACCTCATATGATTCAATGAGACACACTTAAACATCTATATATTTAGCCAAATTTAATTCAATTCTTCCTACTAATAGTGGCATGTTTAGGTGAGGTTTCATTCGACTTGCATGTATATGTAGAGATAATTTCTAATTCAACCTTGCACGTGCATGAAGAATGCTGGAGGCATTGTAAGTTTTTCTCTCAATCATGCATCATGGTTTTCTCGTATGCATCAACTTTTTACAATCTCTCTCTTGATTTATCATTTAGGATATATGTGGAATTAGGAATGACAGTTAGACGATGAATGCATGATTTGTCCTCACATTAATTTAATGATAACCTAAAGCATAAAATTGGGACTATTAATGCAAGTCAACCTTAATAAAATGGAGAAAATTCACCTTGTAGTATGGGAGAGAAATACCTGCATTGTATACATGATTTGTTTTGCATGTTGAGAGGTGATGACGAATCCCTAGGATAGTTCCCAAAATATATCGTTACGCCTTGCATAATGGACTCTAATCTTGGATGATCACCAATAAAATCAGCAAGATAAATGACCAACATCTGGTGGTCTTCATGTGTGAGTTGTTGAAACAAGGGTATATTCTTGTCTTGTTGAGCTTGGATTGTGTATTTTTACCCAACCCTCACGTAAACCTATATACTCCATTTTCTATCTCAATAGATTCATTCATCTCCGCAGATTTAACCATCTCTATAAATTCATTTTCACAGTAACCCTAACTATTACATGACCCGTAACCTTAGTTCCACATCCAGATACTTAGGCTACTCTTCAGCCTAAGTATAGGGAGAATTATATACCTCTTTGATTGTTCACCTCAGACCCCTCCATATTCATTACATATCTATATCCTTAGGCTCTTCTCAACCTAAGTTTTAAGGGGGGGACCCGAGCCCCTGTCACCTTCTCTTCTCTGCCCATCCGATCCCTTCCCTCAGTCCTCTTCTTATACTTAGCTTATTCTTAACCAAAGTATAGAGGGATCCCCTGAGTCAGTTCCCGTATGCTCTTTTATATTTTGGCACACGTTATGGCTTCATATCACTTTGTGCTATGAGCACATAGCAAGAGTTAAGTATAGGGTGGTGTACTATATATATTTGATATATAATTTAGCCTTAACTCATATTTTTGAAAATTTTTAAACTTTTTAGGGCTAGGGTATAATAGTTTGTGAATTGATTTGTGTAAAAATGTTTTTAAAATGATTGAAAATTTTTCTAATTGTCTGACACTGTTTGAAAAATATTTGATAATGGTTTGAAAATTGGATATGACTTGTTTTGAAAATTGATTGAAATATGTATATATATATATACATATATATATATATATATTATGTGTCACGGTTTGGAAAATGTTTCAAAATTATTTTAAAAATAAGAGATAGAATGAGACTAATATGTGTTTTTCTAACCTCATAAAAACACCATAAAATTCTGAAAAATAAAAAATTTCTTTAGTAACAATTCTAACTACTGAACTTAAAAATGATAAGCTACTTTTTAGTGAAAGAACTACGGTCTTCCTTAGTAGAGTGGGTGGTTAAAAGATAATGTCTATGGCATCGTCTTGAAGCAATACGGGTAGTCGTCTGACGGTCCATACTTATACCCATACTGGCTGGAAGTAGATGCAACTAGTCATATGAGTTTAGTCCAGTCATTATTTATCTAAAAAATTCCAAAAATCCATAAAAGTTACAAAAAGGCAAAAAACATTAACTTTGGAGTTGTTATATCCCCGATACTATCACTATCACTTAAGGATTAAGGAAGTGAGAACAAATGATTTTTGAGGTCTTAGGTGTCTGAGTTAACAAGACTTAGTCATCATGGTTTGAGACTTAATAATCCATACTTCCTTAGTTTGAAAGAAATGAGCGTTATATTACACTCTTAATCTCTACCTTCTAATAATATAATCAGCACATTATTTGCACAATTGCATGATTGATGTGATGAGTTGAGATGTCACTTGAGGGACTGGGGATTTGAGATTTTGAGTCTAGACCTGATTTTGTGATTCTCAAGGATGAGATAAAGTCGACGAGAGCTTCGTGAGACCTGAGTGTCAGCGAACCCTAACCAATATGAGAACTAGTTCTTATGCTATCTATTGATATTGACATATGTGTCAGGGTGTGATGAAATTTAATAATATGTTGATTAGTGTACGTCAATTTGGTAAAAGCAGTGGATCTAGACTCACAAGAAAAGAAATGTAAATGAAAATGCTCTCAATATAAAGTCAATTTCAAAGAGCTTCCACCAAAGGTCAGCTCTCCCAACCATTTCAAATTATCTGTTTGGACCAAATATATTAGGGCCAGGAGTCGGGCTAGCACCCAAAAAGGACTCTGCATCGGATACTGATACAAGTCTGGGTATCGAAGGTATCTTAGATACTCAAAAGAGACTCACTCTGGTGCACTTCTAGGAAAATAAGTGCAGACGAATCAAAGCTCTATTGACGGGCACATTGATCAACAAACAAAAATTATATGTTGAGTAATAAGGCACTCAAGAGGACCCTTGTTCCAATAAGAGGGAGAGAAGAAAATCCACAATCATATACCCTCCATTAACTGGACTTCCATCTACACTTTCAAGTTTGACAAACAACTGAGATGGTGGATTGAATGCAAGAACTGACTTATTCCCTAATGTTGAGGATTAGGTCTTGAGGAGAGTCTCATGGACTAGGACCTTTGGTGACATCTTGACTCAACTCTCATGATTGCAGTACACTAAATGTCATATCCTTATATTATATGTACATACAGAGAGTTTGATAGAAAAGTTGGATTCCTTTTGACTAGAGCTTGGTTGTGCTCGAAATTTTATGACCACTCAAGTCATGGGTCCTAGATGAATTGTGCCTTGAAATTTTCACATGCTTTGTCATGGATTAATCTGACTATGTCATTCTTTAGATGCTCGAGGATGAGCAAGGTTTATGTACAAAGGGGTGATGTATCTCTGATTTATCATCACAATATCCATTTGTTATCCTCCTATCTTAGACTTCTCAATAAAATTCATATCTAATTAACCATAATTAGCAACTAACCTTCTATTAATAATAAATCCTAATTATTGTATAAAACTTACACTCTTTTATTCTCTTTATTTTTCCTTATTCCCTTCTTATTAAAAAACCCCAAAAAATAGATAGTTAGTGTGTATATTTATTTTGGCATTAAAAAGGAATTAAAATTTAAAAATGGAACGTCGTTTCCTACCGCTTGATCAGACCTGATTATCAGATCCGCGTGCTCGACTCGTGCCTTCTCTTGGTCGTTGGATCAAAGATCCAGTGGTTCCCCACTCTTCTTCCTCCTATGGTAATTACCCATCCCCCATGATTACCTCGCCACATGTTCCTCTTCTCGCATTTCTCCTAACCATTACCGTTAGTTGAGAACTCCTCCACCTTTGTCCGATATCTCACATCCACACCATCCACTCTGATTGCCCTTTTCCATCCTCCATTAGCTCCTCTAATCCAAGCCTTCTTCTTCGACGAAGCCCGATAAGAACCCACTCCGGGCACCAACTGCTACGTTCCGATGCCCTCCACATACCCATCACGCTTTGATTATCTCTCGCTAACATTCTGTAGGTCCAAATCCTCAATGGTCGGAGCCCACCTCGCTGCTCCGTTCTAGAGCTTCTACATCGATGAGGGAAAATCATCTTGCTGCTTTAGCCATCCCTAGCACTCATTTTGTCTTATAGGGTCTTCAGCCATTCTAGATGCTTCTCCAACCTTCAATGTTCGAGGAAGGGCACAAAGGATCTTCAGAGGGTTCGCCAAAGCCCCACCTTCATTGTCGCATCAAGGAAGGCAACATCGGAGTTCCAGGATATAGATATCGCCTGGTCATCTTGATCGGATGACCCACATCCTGCTCCAGCCTCAGCACCATACCAGGAGGCTCGATGGAACAAGAGCACCGACGAAGCGCGGAGGCCACTCCATGTGGCTTCTGAACTTGCAACTGACCGAACCTCGCCCCGAGCCAAGCCTATGCACGTGTGCGTGCGAGCTAGGAAAATTTCATTCATGCTCTACAAGTTTCTTCAATTCATAAATAGGTCCTCCCTAGGTGCGTGTGTCTTACGTATCTACACGGGTAAATTGCATCAGGGCCCCACCAATTTTAAAGAATTGCAAATATGCTCTTGATAAGGACATGTTTGAGTATTTTATCCATTTATTTTCTATATTTTCTTGCATTTATGACCTTGGACCATTATCTTTATATCTTGAGCAACCAAACTCTAATTTAAGTGATTTCTGTTTCATTCTGATGCTAATTTTATATTAATTTTATGCTCTACATGATGGCATGCTTAATTATCTGATTTGACGATCGAAACCGTTTGCTAAATTTTATATATTTAAAGTATCAATTGCTCTTTATTTAGATGCCATTAAAATGAATCTGGACTAAGATTTTGTCGCATCAAATGCTAATAAAATTGGAGCTTTTCTTATTGCTCAGTGTAGGGGTATAATTGCACATATCATTTTTTTAAGTTGATTGCATAGCATGGCATCTTATTCCTCATGTTATCTTGCATAAATTGAAATAAAAATATTGCATTCTTTCCATCCATGCATCATGCATCACACATACATTGCATATCATTTTGTTGCATAATACCATCCCTCGTAATTTGCATAATATTAACATAAAAAATGCATGGTATTTATTCATCATATCCATGCATCTTCATCATATTTGTTTATGATTATATGCATTATCTGCATTTGTGCGTGAGTACCTGTAGACCTTGGTTCAGAAAATTAATAACTTAATTTATGAATTGATTTCTGATGAATCATCGAAGAGATTCGTGCCTCTATTTTCGACCTTGATATACTTACCAATTTTAAATAGTCTACATATTTAAAAGTGTGGTATTCTGATGGATCCATTTTTGCCTCCTATGTTATGACAATTCAACATTATTAAAGAGGAAAAATACGACGTCGGAGCTAAAGCATGCCTTGGGGTGTAGTGGATACCGTTCGGTCAAAGCATCATGCGTTGATTGTATGACCTGGATCTCCTCTGAAGCACTCCCCCAAACCTACTGCCTTGGGTTGACCGAGCCTTCTCGAAGCTTCTACAACAGCCACGTGGCCCAGACTAGAGGCATATCATCGGAGCCTCCATAGAGCATGCTCCACACACACACATTATGGGCTATTTGCAGGTAGGACCTTCAAAGATCCCCAAGTCTCATTCTAATTAAGCCATCACGTGCCGACTGCACGCGAGCGAGGGAAATTTGTAGTAGACCCCCATTGCGTTCCTAAAATTACAAATAGTCCCCACTGTGTAGAATTTTCATTCAACATCTAAAAAATTTTCATATTTGCAATCTAGTCCCCATCATGGACCTTCTTATAATAAAATTTTATTTTTAATTAATTTTTATTGCATTTATTCCCATGTATTGATTGTTGAATAACTTGTGATCCATAAGTCCATTTTCAATGAAATTGGTTCCGTTTTAAAGAACTTTTGATTCTCTTTGATGTAACGTAATTTATTTTTTGATGTGATGTATATTTAGCGTATTAAATTTCAGAGAATACAAGTTACTTTTATAGCTCTTTAATTGTGCTAAAAATTGATCTTCATACTATTTGTTGCTCATTTAAACACCATGATTTAATGTTGAATCAATTTAATCTTATTAGGAAGTTTAAATAAATTATTAAATAATTATTTCCCGATTAAATAAGTACTTGAGTGTCATTGAGATGTTGTTCGTATTAGGTTTTTGAAAAAAATGACACTTTAATTTAATTGATTATTTAGAGCTTGTTAATTGGTCCATTAATTGAGGCGATTTTTGTTATTTATTCAAGTTATATAATCATTTAATCAATAGCATAGTTGTGTTTGTTTGTGTATTATACTGTTTTGTATGTATTATTATCATTTTGCCATCTTATTTATTCACATTTGAAAACCAAATAAAAGGATCATGCATTGCATTGTTTGCATTCTTTTGACCTAGATTCACTAACTAATTATTCAATTAAATATTTAATACCCAGGTAAAATCGACTAATTGCTTTTGTCCTTGTGTTCCTCCTTGTACTTATCCATGATAAATTAGGTCGAGTCCTCTTCATAGAGAAACTATGATTCGATTCTGATTGACTGTTAATTGACCGTATTACAATGAGTGCTTCTTAACATAACCAATTAGCTGTTAATCATATGACACAGTTGTTGGAGACACGACTTCATTTTTTATTGATTTACTTAGGGTTACATTTTATTTTTTGTGACTTTTAGTGTAATTTAGGCCTTGATTGTTTTGTTGACTTCATCTGTTCAATGTTGACTTTATAACTGACTTCCTTCTCTCTATAAGAACTATCTAATCCTTAATTATTTTGTGACAGGGCCCTCAAAATCAAAGGAGACTGAAGTAATGTGGAGGCGACGAGCTTCGAGCTCAAGCTGAAAAGAGTCCAAAGCAACCACCTTTAGTAGAGTTATTAACTAGCTACATAGTTGTCATTTTTGTGTGTATATTTGTGATAATATGTAGCTTAATTGCTCTTTTACATCGATTCTCAATTGAGTTATGTTTCTTTAATTTGTGTTGTGTCGAGGACCTTTTGAGGACTCGACTTGATTGATGATTTTTAGGATTAGACACACATTTCAAATAGTCAAATCTAGGCTCCATGCTTATTCTTAAAATTGGTTACACTTGTTATATACCGAGATTCACTCATCTTACAGATTCATTAACAAGCCCCACCTTAATATGTTCTATTTAGTTCAAATCAATGAGATTTCTTTCCCGCTAATAGAACTCCCTTGTGTGATTAGGATTTTTAAGGTTTACTCTATACGATAAATCCTACCACTCCAATAAAATTATCTCATTCCCTCATGGTTTTATGTAAGTTCAACATCTAAAAATACTAAAAAAATTGCTAGACATTAATCTAATCTTTTATTTATTTTAATTGATTTTTTACAACTTTAAAAAAATTATAATCCAATAAAAGTCAAATAAAACAAAAAATCTTAAACTCAATGAGAAATGCATATAAAATACAAAACAAATATAGTCAAAATAAACGTACTTAAAGTAAAAATATTTGAAAATACCTTTAATTTGCATAAATTCCATAACCCATATGAAATAGATTAGAAATCAATAAAAAATTCGAATATACGTGAAAAATCAGAATAAAAAATAAAGGTATTTGAAAAAATTCTACACAAAAGACTAAATATTTTAGTACATAGACTAATTAATTCCTAACTACAGATATCACTCATGAGGTTTACTACTGAAATAACAAGTATAAGTTAAAACTAATATTACAAATCTGAAATAGAGAGGTTACAGTGACAACGCATGATAAAATCTTAAAATAAAAAAAGCTTGTTGAAAATCATTTATATACATTTAGGACCTATTAGGAAATCGAGTTGGGTTGGGTTAATGTATCCTCTTATGAATAATAGTTGTTTGGATGATTGGAAAGCTTAAAGAGGATTGGACCGATAAACATGACGTGACGTGACAAAGATTATTTGTTATATTAACTTTTTTAATAATTATAATATTTTTTTATGTTTTTTATTTATACAGAGATCGAGAGGTCACATGGCATTTTTACAACCAAACAGGCCTAAAAAAAAGGTTGGGAATGCCAATAAGTCGATTCATGGGGACCACCTACCGAAATTGATCACTTGGAAATGGCTTCCCGCAAGAAATAAAGGGGCCGGTTCCGTCTCTACTGTCAACAGCTTCACCTCGCTTCAGACCAGCGGTGGCGCTCTCGTCATCCGATCCGTTCCTGAAGATCTCACTCCTCCCGAAGGCGATCCTGAAGCCCCTCGTAATCGAGATAGACAGAGAGAGAGAGAGAGCCCTCCGATCCGTTCCCATGGAAGCGCCCCAATCGGGATCGGAGAGGGAGAAGGGGAGCTCGCCTTCTCCCGTCGCTGGCGTCTGCTCCTTTTGGAGAGGTAAATTCGCCGTAAAACTCCCGTGAACTTTCGATCTGTTCCGATGTTGTGCTGCGGCGTTTTGATTTCTGCAAGTGGTGCTATTGCTGGAAATTTGCAATTCAAACGAATGCCTCTGGATGTGGATTCGTAGCACAAGTGCACACGATGTTTGATCGATCAGCCAAAGCTGTTCCGGATATGTCCGAAAATGAATTAAAAGTAGTACGCGCGAAATTGACTTGTCGTGCGTCTAACAGTAAAGATCATCGTGAATGCATATTGTCTCTACCGTTGTATCGGTATTGGATCCCCTTTTGTGATGTCGCGGGATAGCATTCCGTGTAAAAAAATCGGATTTTTGGGGGTTGAATTTAAAATACGAGATTAGGAGAATATCGAGGATTGCTACCGTGAGAAGGTGCGTTTTGTGGCTCCTTTGGTTATTTAACCATTTGGTATACATTTGATACTGCTGGAAATATCATCTTGGCAGTCGGATTTTCAATACTGTTATTTCAATACTGTTATTGTTTTGGAGAAGGTTTATGATTTTTTCTCACGGGAGATATTGTGAAGAGTTTTGGGAAAGGGACAAATATCTATCCTATACATTAACATCATAAAGTATATGTATGATAGTGCTTCATCTTGTATAAGAATTCAATCTGGGAAGATGACTATTTTGACATCAACATCGGTCTGCATCAATGTTCAAATTAGAATCCATTCATTTTACTTTGATTATAGACGAGTTGACTAGTCACATTTAGGATGAGATACCTTGGTATATGTTACTCGCTCATGATATAGTGTTGATTGATGATACTAGAGATTTTTTTTTGAAGTGAGACGGGTGGCCTCCCATGAAATGATACTAGAGATGGAGTAATGAGAAGCTTGAGATATGGAGACATTTTTTTGAAACATGAAATCTGGAGACATGCTTTGGAAACTAAAGGATTTCGTATAACTAGGGCTAAGACTGAATATATGAAATGCACTTTTGATGGAAGCAATGGTGACGGATTCAATGTGAATATTGGTGATGATAACATTTAGAAGATAGATTTTTTTAGATATTGGGATCTATTTTGCAACATGATGGGGAACCTGATGGAGTTGCTATTTATAGATTAAATGCAATTGACTAAAGTGGAGAGGCACCTCTATTGTTCTCTGTGACAAGAAAATTCATTTGAAAATCAAAGGAAAGTTTTACAAAGCAACTGTGAGACCTGATATGCTCTATGGATCTGAATGTCGGCATGTGAACCATAGACACGTATAGAGAATGACAATAGCAGAAACGAAAATGCTAAAGTGGATGTATCATGTATGGACACACAACACACACACATACGTAAAAATCGGATTCGGAATGATGCAATCAGAAGGAAAATTGGTGAGCTCTTATCGAGGATAAGATGCAAAAAAACCGTTTAAGGTGGTTTGGCCATCTGCAAAGGAGGTCAATTGATGCACCGGCTAGGAGTTGTGAGTTTTGGGATTGTTGAGCCGACTAATAGAGGGCGATGAAGGTCCAAGAAATGTTGCAATGCGGTTATACAAAGGGATCTTGATTTTTCGGATCTAAGCCCGAAAATGACCCACGATAGATCTGAATGGAGACAAAGAATCCATTTAGTCGACCCTTAATGTGGGAAAAGGTTTTGTTATTGTTGTTGTTGATTGAAGTTTGATAGAAGTACTTGACACTGTGCTTATTCAGATGGTCATGATTCTGAGATCTATCTTTGTCTTTGGTTCACCATTTCTGAGGGTCAGAAGTATAACAGGGATGCATCAAATTTTGATGTTTCAATGCATTTTGATGTAATATGATAATAGAAACATCAAAAGATATTTAGTTGTTCAACATGATAAGAAATCATTAAAAAGATTGTAAAATGGGTTTAAGTTATAAATTTGATGTGAATAGTTGTTGGTCTTAATGCTTTCTCCTGGCCTTGGAAGCATGAAGAACATATTAGTATTCCCTGTTTTTGTGTTCCAGCTGCATAACTGGAGCATATGCTTCTATACTGAGAGCCGTCAAAGGGCAAATTCCTGAAACACATAATTTAGCTATGCCAAGGAATATAATGGTATTGTAAAAGAGATTGTGTGGTATTTCGGAAAAAACATGTCATGAGATCATCTGTACTATCATTATCCTTCTTTGGGGCCTTGAACTGTTCAGTATATAACCATGGCCATTCCAAATTACAACCCATATTGCCTCTATTTTGGAAAGATCCACTTTTTTTTTGGGGGAATAGCTATTCATCAAAACAATAATATGATAAAGCTACTCGAAGAAGCTAAAGTATAAACATTTAGTTCTGTTAAAGTGAAGTAAAGAAGATATTCTATTATAAGAAAGGGAAAGGATTTTTTTTGAAGAAAGACTGTTAGGTTCGGCTGAAAAGTCACAAGAGAGTAGAGATGAAGACACAAAGCGGGATATATATGCATGATGTTGTGCAGAAGCAACTAGAGAAAGTATTTGGGGAGTGCCTAGATCATGCAAAAGTAGTACCTATTTCCTATTCAAATGGATACAGTTTGGTTGCTGGGTTGGACTGGGTTGGGTTGGGGTACACTGGTGTACCCTCCCTTCCAACCTTCTCAATCCTCCTCACAATATACTATTCACAGGGATACAATTTACTATTCACAGGGGTACCTCAACCCAATTCAACCCGACAACCAAACAGACCATGTTTGAGTCTAAATAGGAAAATGCTCTGCGGAGAAATTCTTATTAAAATTACGATCTTAGTGTATCATTGAACTTTGAAAGAGTGATATTTACAAAATGTTTACACTTTTTGGGTTTTGCAAGACTTTGGCTTTAAGTTCAATCAAATTAACCCTTCTAATCTTTTGTATCTCCATTTTGTAGAAATAGCTAGAAGGTATTTGTTTTGGATTGAATTTGTGGACTAACCCTCTTTTTTCTCCTAAAAAAGGATTGAATTTCTTACGATGACCGTTGGAAAAAAGATTCAATTCAATATTCCAAAGAATCCTAGGGTTCTCTTATATATAGGAGAGACCCATGGTTAAATTACATAAGATGGAAGAAGTAAACATAAACTGTGAAAATGGTATATAGAATTAATAATATCTCTACACCCCCCTCAAGATGGAGTATAGATGTCAATCATGCTCAGCTTGGATGCACACTTCTGAAATGGTCCTCTGAGTAAGGTCTTGGTGAAAATGTCTGCAGTTTGTTCCCCTGAGTTTACATGGAAAGTAGAAATAAAGCTTTTCTGAGTCATGTCTCGTGTATAGTGGAAATATACTTCAACATGTTTAGTTCTCTCATGAAAAAAAGATTATTTGCAATGAATAAAGGTGCCTGATTATCACACTGTAATTGCATAGGAAGTGACACATCAATATATAAGTCAACTAAAACAGTTCAGGCCCACATCATCTCTATACTCCCTTGTGCCCTAGCTCCATATTCCGACTCATCACTAGATGTGGCAACCACGATTTGTTGCTTGCTCTTCTAGGACACTAAAGAGCCACCAACAAATACAACAAAACCACTGGTAGATTTTCTATCCTTAGGACAACTTGCGTAGTCTGCATTTACGCAAGCTGTAATAGTGAGAGATGTCCTTTTTTTGAACAACCTGCACCTGGAGATGACTTCAAGTACTCAAGATTATATAAACTACAATCATATATAGTTTTCGGGACTACTCCATAAATTGACTGACCCAAATGATAACAAAAGCGATGTCTAGCCTAGTAATGATAACATACATTAGTTTTCCTACCAATTCTCTGTATCTTCCTCTGTCCACCTCCTCCGTATCATCATCGTATAGCCTCATGCTCGGATCCATAGGTGTAGTGGCAGGTCAGTATCCAATCATGCCTGTCTCGACTAGCATGTCTGTAACATATTGTCTTTGGGTCATTACAGGTCCTGCTGATTTTTGGCGAACTCTAACCTAGAAAGTGTCGTAGGGTGCCAAGATCCTTGGTGACAAACTATTGACCGAGAAGTTCTTTTGCCTTCTTGATCCCCTGCACACCATCTCGACATCTCCTATAACAAGGATATCATCAACATATACTATAACAACAACTGTTCATCTGTGGGTCCTCTGAACAAAAATGAATGGTTTGCATTTGATCTCTTGAATCCTTGTTTCTCAATCAGGTCCGAGAGCTTCTGGAACTAGGCCCTTGGACTCTGCTTTAGGCCACAGATTACCTTGTGAAGTCTACAAACTTGCTGACACTCCCCCTTAGCAGCAAACCCCGAGGGATGCTGCATGTAGACTTCTTCCTAAAGACTTTTTCTAATATATCAAAAGAGTTTAAAATTAGGAGAGCAATATTAATAGAAAAGTTATGTAATAAAAAATATATCCATCCTTTGACTTTGTATCTTAATAGCATCCAAACTTCGTTGGGAGTGGCTATAGAGAGAGAGAGAGAGAACGCCTGAATGAGAGTGAGTGAGAGATGACGTCTAAACAAGAGAGTATTAGGGGTGAAAATTAATGTGAATATATTCTATCTGATCTGCTATCATATTTGTTTTATACATATTTGACATACGTATTTGTATTTGTTTTAAAATAGATGCGGATATAGATATCACTTTGGCATTCGCTAATATTCGCATTCGTATTCGTATATTCGTTTTCATACATAAGTATAATAATAGATTTATTTATAATTGTGCGTAACACTGTTTTATAATTGCATTCACCATTGTTGATATATTTTTTATGAAATTACTATACCTATTTTATGTGTAACCATCCTAAACATGTATATTTTAGTTACTCTATTAAAATTTTCTGTTATTATTCGTATTTGGTTCGTATTCGTTTTACATTAGTATTTGTTTTTAAGGATATGATAATACATTTTTCACATCCATCTATATTCGTAACCACATTCGTATTCGTATTTTAAAATAGATAAGGATATAATTATGCTTATATTCGTATCCGTATCCGATCGTTTTATTCCCAAAGAGCATCCCAAATCATGTCCACATTTTCCCTATCACGGCATCTGATTGCAGTTTATCTCGGTCATGGTAAATTATTTGCCGATCGCTCGAATATATAATAAGTGCTCCACGCCAATTTGCACTAGAAGTATCCATTTTTTGCTTTTTCATCGGAGTCCCCAACTAAAGTTATAGCCACTTAACAATTGATTCATATTGACAGTAAAATTGCTTAGAATTATTTTATTTATATCAAAGTTTTGTCAAATAGGATAATAGTACTAATATTATATTATATACAAATATCGTCTAAATGAGATACACATTATTTCTGATTTTGAATTGCAAATGACAATATTGAATAATTTAATATTAAATGATCCTATCGAGAAAAGCTGTACACCAATAGTCAACCTGAGTTAAGTCCTTGCATCATGCACAATAATTGATTCAATTATATTTCATTTTTTTAAATAATATTTTTTAAATTTTAGGATTTTTATAGGTAGTGTCCCTCCTAGATATTACAATATCAGTTATATCTTTATCTTTTTTGGAATATTATTTTTGTCCCTGACTTCTTCTAGAATGATCACTTATACCCTCTGTTAATATGGTTGTCAATTAGTTAATAAATCATGGTTTATTCATACCGTGGTGTTGTTAAGAGGTACCTAACAGAGAAAAAAGTCCCCTACTCCCTGACCCCTTCGCCCATGCCCCCCACCCCCCTCCTCATCGGGACTCAAGTAGCAGCTAGAACAAATCATCACAGGGAGGAAATGCGCATGGAGGTTGTTTTTCCCTAGTTCTTGAGCGCCAACTGTGGAGACCTTCTCCAAGCCACAATGACTTGTATTCACAGTCGGCTTTTCCTCTCTCTGAGGTGTGTCTCTCAAAGTCGAAGCTAAAGGCATGGAAGTGTGTGTTGGGATGCGTGGTGGGAGTGATGTTTCATAGTCGGCATGCTTTGCTAGGTGCTCTTCCGCCTTCTATTGGTGATTATACATGGGAGGTTCGACAATACAAAAGGATTAGTTATCTTCAACCCTTGGGCAGTTGATTGGTCATCTTGAAGGAAAGGAGGGGATCGAGGGGTCGAAGTTGATCGGTGAAGGGGATGCGAGGAGGTGAACAAGGCAAAGTCTAGGAGCAACCCTGGGGTGGTTGATCACTATCACCTACTTTCACCCCATCCTTTGCAACTTGTCTTCTATGGGAAGAGGTTTAGGAGGAAGGGTTAGAGTGGAAGAAAGAACTTTTGGTTCTTATTTTTTTTATATAATTCTCCTTGTGTTTCCAAAATTAACGTTTATTTACATTGGGATGGACGACAACTAACCCGAGGGACACATGTAATCATTGTGGAAGAAGTCAAGAGCATAATTGATATTCTAAAAAAGAGAGGGACATAATTGATATTGCAATATCTCAGACGAGGGCAATTGATAAAAATCCTTAATTTTATGTAATCATGTAAATATTTCTCAATAAAAAATACATTGCCTATATGTATCTGAAAATACACTTCCAATTCAACACTGATCAACTAATTTAATCAAACTAGATATTAATTTCAACACTGATCAACTAATTTAATCAAACTAGATATTAATAAAACAACTAATCTAAATAGGCATTCAATTCTTTATCGAAAGAAAGCTTAATCTAATAAGATATTCAATTCCAAATAATTTATCTGAATACACGTTCGTTTCAACACCCAGGAGTTTGTTTAACCAAATTAGAAATTTAAGGCGTCTTAGAATATGTTTAAGTATCAAGCACATTAATTGAAATTCGAGAAAACTGTGTATTGAATAATGTAAACATGAATCTAAGTCTATTGAAAAATAATAAGTTAACGTAAACATGAATTACTTATTAAGTGCGAAGTCATAATTTTAGTGGAGGATTCAAATGAAATGGCAAAACAATGGATACTTCTGGTGCAAATGTGCATGGGGAAGTTATTGCAAGTTGAGCAAATGGTTTGCTGGTGGATGATCTGTCGATTTGGAGGATTATGGTGATTGTTCTTAGCTAAGAAGATCTAAAAATTTATGTTAAGATCTTAGTGTAGAAAAATCTAATTAAGTGGATGTTTATGTTTATATTGTAGTGTAGAAAATTTATAGATTGCAGTTCAGTGTCTTTTTTAAGGTGAAAAACAGATCAAAGCAGTGCTTTTAGGGCACAAGAAACTGATATGGCTGATTTAAAATAGACTCGAATATGATATAAAATGGAATTTATTGAACGAACTATTGAATTCATTTAGAGATTTTTACATCAATAACCTTGAGTAATTTCGCAATTACAATTATAATTTCACGTAATCGATACAAGTCTTTCTATTTCACAAAACACCAAGTACCAACCATTTTACCTGAAGAACCCAAAAACGTTGCTGCAATATCACAAAATGGAGTAAAGGTCCCCACAGTCAGCAAATGACTTAATTCATCCGTGCATTCTATAGCTCCTTCTCCGGTGTATCTGTAAATAGTATTTAATAATAGAGGGTTGAGTCTAAACTCAAAATGAGCTTAGACCCAGCGAGTGGGTCTCAAGCACTTAGTAAGGAAAAATATTGGCTATTTAGAAAATAACTTTGCTGGCTAGTTGAAATAAAATGTAATGCTATAGTAGGGCAATTTCATAAGAAAAATGAAGCTTTGCGGAAAAAATGATGTTGTACAGAAATTGAAATATCAATTGATAAACTGAAATTAATATACTATCTGGCTGTCTAAAATCTTGCAGAAATAAAAACAAATTTCTATTTTCTAGCTGTTATAACAACACCACTGTGGCTAACATACTACGTCCATGAACACTGAAACAAACTAAGTCATACGCGTAGACAGCCCCAAAGGCTAGAGAACACTCTGCATACGGCCCAAAGCCTATGTGTATACAAAATGCGGACCCAAAGTCCTCTGAATCATATCTGACGGTTGCCATATCTGATGGCGTGTTTCAGGGTCATATCTGATGACGTCACCATATCTGATGGCTAGTTCATGACCATATCTGAGAGCTACTGTGGTGGTCATTATTTCTGACATATTTTCCGATCCATAGTAATATAATTGTAAGCTCAGAAATTTTATGATATCTGAATCATACCATCATACTGAACTTATCTGTATTTATCTGAAAACTTCTGTAGTATTAAACAACATAATTGAATACTGAAACGTAAAACTAAGCTTTTCTACCATACATTAAGCTTGCGTACAATACCAACTTCACTAAGCTACCATCATCTTGGACAAAAACCCAGCTTATCTAATATCAAACTAAACTATACATGTACATAGCATAATCAAAAGGCATTTCAAACTGTAACATTGAATTGTATCTATGAAAATAGGGGTTATATCTTAAAATAGGCTTGAAACCACTCAGCTGTAGAACGTGTTGTCCCTTATTTGTCTTGCATCGCTTTTCCGGAGTTTTTTTTATATGTGTCCTCCTAAAGTACGGAATTTCGAGTAAATGATCATCTATAGGATTGATATTTAAAACGTACGGATAAAAAAATTGTCCAAAGCTTACTTCTCTTTGTGTGCTATTCTGTGGTCTATTTTGAAGTATATTAAGTTCTCTCTCTATCATGCAAATGTACCTTTTACATACTTGTGCTTATTTCTGATAACCCCCTTCCGTGGTTAAATTATATCTTGCCCATAATAATTAAATCTTATGGCTTACTCTAACTAACCTGAGTTATAATTAATCATCTTATATAAGAAATCATTATACTCATTCACTCAGAGGTGCTAAAATATGATGTTCATATAATAAAGTATCATTTCATTATGCTTCATGTGTGTCTTAGTAACATGCCTAACAACTTCGAATACTCATTAAAATTCCAGCATCCATTGTTCTCTCTCTCTTCAACAGCTTCCCACATCAAAATTCATCTCTGCTTTAGAATGTATAAACTTAGGCCGTCGTTAGATTTATACGTACTCATACAAATCCTATTGTAAGAAGAAAATGATGCAAGATTCCATTGTACATAACTAAAAAAAATCCCCTCACGTGCCCCCTTGCCAACAATAGAACCCTCTCATCAATATATATCACCCTTATAGATAATAATCTCTTAAACATAATGCCAAAACTGCAGGTTTCCATGACACTGGTGTTGATGTATGTTCTAAATTTGCTGGCTTCTTTATATATCATGATTTGTTTATCGAATTTTAAGCATATAAAAGACGTATCTTCATCCAGGGAATTTCTTATTAGTGAGGACCATCTCAATTCATTCTATCTTTTATTTGAGAGTCCTAACCTGTATCCCATGAGCAACTATAGACATGAAACTTATCTAAAATATAAGAATCCAGGTAAACTCTCACCTTAACTATTTCTACAACAAATCTGCTCGTCACGACTCCTTCCTCTTTCTTCCTCTTGTAAGAACTCTGAAGGGAGGAGAAATAACCCTCGAAAGGGATGGTTGAGACTCCTTAGTTTTTCAATATATTTGTATACTTATCCTTCACCGACCTTCCAAACCTCCACGTGGTTTACTCACACGCCATGAGTTTTGTTTTGTTTTTTTTATCCGATAATCTCATACACGTTATATTTGTGAATAAATAATCTCATCTCGACAAATTTGAAGTCGGTACTCTCTAGTGGTGTTTCATCCACTACACAATATATTTATTTTACTTAAACATGAGCCATACATTAGTTTGGTCTCATTTTCAATGTAAGATCTACTTAAACTATGAGTCACGTATATGTTATTGGGTGCCTTTCGGTGAAAAAAAACACAAACTATTCACGGAATTGTCTCTCTCTTGCTCTAGAAAGTTATCGGATATTTTGTTGAGCATACACTCAGTACAAGTTTATGTACTATTCCTATTTTCCTTGCTAACTTACGTCCATGCATATATTAACTATCTATATCACGACCACACAATGTCAGATTCATATACCAAAAAAATTTATATATACATTATCCTACAATCATGTTTAATCCAGATCTTCGACTTTGTACCCATTCTGGAAATGAACACAGTGATACGCTTCTCGAATCCATCAATAGTTGTAGCTGCATTTGTATCCATATCCAATACGCACCATTAGCCATTAACAATACCCCATCTAGACATTTACTACCACTCGATTCTCTTATTCGACAAGTATGCTTTGGCCTCTATCCATACTTTTTTTTACATATTTATATGCATTTCTAAAATAAATACGGTAAAAATATATTTGTATCCATCCATCGACTTCATTGACCTTTGCGTTTAGTATATAAAAAAAATATTTTGTCGTGTCTGAATGTTACAATTCTTCCCTACTTAAAATAAATTTCGTCCTCGAAATTTTCGTACCTCAATCAACGTGAGAATAACTGTGGGTATTGAGATCGCATTTCCTCTTCTCTTTCCCATGTAGCTTCTTCTATTGCATGGCTCCTCCAGAGAACTTTTACCAGAGGTATCTTCTTCGTCCGAAGTTCTTGAACTTTATAATCTAAAATTTGTACTTGAATCTCTTTATAGGAAAGGTCTTCTTTCAACTGTATTTCTTGTGGCTCTATGACATGCGATGGGTCTGGAATATATTTTCGAAGAGTAGAAACATGAAAAACATCATGTATCCTGGCTAACTCTGACGGAAGTCGAAGGCGATACGCTACATTACCAATTCTTTCTGTAACTTGATAAGGACCAATGTATCGTGGGCTTAGTTTTCCTTTCTTTCCAAATCTGATTATACCCTTCCAAGGGGATACTCGTAAAAATACTTGATCACCTACTTGAAATTCCAGATCTCTTCTTCTCTTATCGACATAACTTTTCTGTCTATCTTGTGCAGCCTTCAAGTTTCTTTTAATTTCTTCAACTTTATCCACCGTATTTTGTACTAATTCAGGTTGGACCAACTTACGCTCTCCTACTTCATTCCAACAGATAGGAGTTCTGCATGCTCGACCATACAGGGCTTCATATGGTGCCATCCCAATACTCGCCTGATAGCTATTATTATAAGCAAACTCCATAAGTGATAGATGTTCATCCCAACTGTCTTTAAAACTTAATGCACAAGCTCTGAGCATATCTTCCAAAGTTTGAATAGTTCGCTCAGATTGTCCATCGGTTTGTGGATGAAAAGCAGTACTAAATGCTAACTTTGTACCCATTGCTTTATGTAGACTAGGCCAAAATCTAGAGGTAAAACGAGGATCTCTATCAGACACAATTGATACAGGCGCTCCATGCAACCTTACTATTTCATCCACAAAAATTTTACCCAAGCGATCTAATGTATAAGTCATATTGACCGCTATGAAATGAGAGGATTTGGTCAATCTATCGACAATTACCCAGATCGCATCATGACCTCGACGAGTCTTGGGCAATCCAGTAACAAAATCCATGGTAATATGTTCCCATTTCCACTCTGGTATCGGGAGAGGTTGCAATGTACCAGCTGGTCGCATGTGTTCTGGTTTAGTTTGTTGGCAAATCAGGCATCTAGATATATATTCTGCAATTTCTCGTTTCATTCCCGACCACCAATAACATGATTTCAATGTTCTATACATCTTTGTGCTTCCTGGGTGCATTGCGTACATAGAGTTATGTGCTTCCTCAAGAATTTCGGTTTTAAGTTCTGCAAGTTGGGGGACACAAAGTCTTTGTTTGAAAAATAATACTCTATGTTCGCTTATTGTGAAATCAGGCAATTCTCCTTTCTCCACTTTCTCTCGCATTCTTTTAATGTCCGGATCAGATTCTTGAGCATCTCGTATTTTATCATATAGTATAGGCCTAACTTGTAGAGTAGCTAACAAAACCCCAGAATCATGTACTGTCAGGTTTGCACGTAGTCCCCTTAACTGTGACAATAATGAGTGATGTTCAGTCTTTACATATGTTAGTTCACCTCTAGACTTCCGACTAAGAGCATCTGCCACTACATTTGCTTTTCCAGGATGATACTCAATGGTACAATCATAATCTTTTATTAATTCGAGCCATCTTCTTTGCCTAAGATTCAAATCTTTCTGAGAGAATATATATTTCAAGCTCTTATGATCAGTGAAAATTTGACATGTCTCGCCATATAAGTAGTGCCTCTAAATTTTCAAGGCAAATACTATCGCAGCTAATTCCAAATCATGTGTAGGATAATTCAGCTCATGTGGCTTAAGCTGTCTGGAAGCATAGGCAATCACTTTCCCATTCTGCATTAAAACGCATCCCAACCCTTGACGTGATGCATCGCTATAAATTATAAATCCACCATTCCCACAAGGAAGGCTAAGAATGGGAGCTGAGGTTAGACGATTTTTAAGTTCCTGAAAACTCTCTTCACATTTATCATCCCAGATAAATTTTACTTCTTTCCTAGTCAATTGTGTCAATGGCGCTGCAATTCTGGAAAAATTTTCAACAAATCTTCTATAGTATCCTGCTAACCCAAGAAAACTTCTAATCTCGGATACACTTGCTGGTTGTCTCCAATTCAGAACTGCTTCTATTTTACTTGGATCAACCGATATACCTTCTGCCGAGATAACATGTCCTAGAAATGAAACCTTCTTCAACCAGAACTCACATTTATCAAATTTTGCAAATAACTGATGGTCCTTTAAAGCTTGTAATACTATCCTCAAATGATCTTTATGCTCTTCCTCTGACTTTGAGTATATCAAAATGTCATCAATAAACACAATCACAAATTTGTCTAAGAAGGGACGGAATACTCGATTCATTAAATCCATAAATGCAGCAGGGGCATTTGTCAACCCAAAAGGCATCACCAAAAATTCATAATGTCTGTAACGAGTGCGGAAAGCTGTTTTAGGGACATCTTCGGCTTTAATTTTCAACTGATGATAGCCTGATCGTAGGTCTATCTTCGAGAATACAGAAGCCCCTTGCAATTGATCAAATAAATCATCTATCCGAGGAAGAGGATAATTATTGCGCACGGTCACTCGATTCAATCTTCGATAATCAATACAAAGTCTCAAAGAACCGTCTTTCTTTTTGACAAAAAGAACAGGAGCCCCCCATGGAGAAATACTAGACTGGATAAATCCCTTATCCGTTAACTCTTGCAATTGGATCTTAAGTTCCCTGAGTTCAGCTGGAGCCATTCTATAAGGAGTCAATGCAATCGGGGTAGTACCAGGTATTAAGTCAATATTGAATTCAATTTCTCTATCTGGCAGAAGTCCCGGTAGTTTATCAGGAAATACTTCAGGAAATTCCCTTACTATAGGAATATTTTCTAAACATATAGATTCTGCTTTTGTATTGTATACAAGAGCAACAAAAGACGAATATCCCTTCCTGAGTAATTTATGTGCCACTATACTAGAAATGACACATGTTGGGTATACACTCCTTTCTCCATAAAATGTAAACTCTGTCTCACCTGGCATTCGAAAAATAACTTTCTTTTGAAAGCAATCTAGTAAAGCATGATATGATGTCAAACAGTCCATCCCTATAATGGCGTCAAATTCTTTAATTTCCATAGGGATAAGATTCACAATAACCCAACCTCCTCCTATCTTTATCAAACAGTCTTTAAAGACATTCCAAACAATCTCATGCTCTCCTTTAGGTAAGGAGATTGATAATGCACGATCAAGTATACCCATTTCTTTATCCGCAGATACAGAGAATCTTCAAGAAATAAATGAATGACTGGCACCAGAATCAATAAGAGTATGGGCATTTCTGCCAAAAATAACAGTGGTACCTGACACCACATCCTCAGCAGAGATAGCTTCTTGAAGTGTCATTGCAAAAGCTTTTCCCTTATTTTGTGCATTTTTATTGCCTTTCCTTGGAATATCATTTCTCTTTTCTTCTTTCTTTGGTTGGGGTTCTTGAGTTATGGCCTTAGCACGGATATTCTGTTGAGCCGCTCTTCCTGCATTTCCCCAATTTGACATTAAATTTGGGCAGTTTCGACGCATATGGCCTGTCTGGCCACAATGATAGCAACCTGACGATCCACTCCGACATTCTCCCGGGTGAAGCTTCCCACATATGGGACATTGCGGATAAGAAAATCCTGCATTTCTAGAATTCTCCCGAGCAAATCCACCCATTTGATTTCCCTTATATCTTTGAGCAGATAAGTTGTATTGCCTTGGGTTTTCAAAATTTCTTCTAACTTTGTTCTCGGGTCCTCTCCATGGTGGTCTTTCTCCAAATCTTTTCCTACTATGATCATTACACCTTTGCCTTTCCCGCACCACACGTTCAGATCTACGGGCAGCTTCCACTAATTTACCATACTCGGTAAATCCATTGGCTGAGATCATTGACTTAATATCTATGTGAAGTCCATCCTCGAAACGCCGACATTTATCTTCTTCGGTTTTCACTAAAGAGGCTGCAAACTTTAATAATTCCGTAAAGCGTTTCTCATATTCATCAACAGAAAAACTCCCCTGAGTAAGAAATAAGAATTCTTTGCATCGATCTTCTTGATATACTGTCGGATAATATTTTTCATTGAATTCTTTTTCAAATATTTGCCAAGTAATCTCAGATGGATTGGTGTACTTCATCTTCACTGATTTCCACCAGTCATCAGCATTTTCTTTTAACAGAAATATTGCATATCTCAACTTTTGTACTTCAGTACACTCCATCAATTCAAATATCTTCTCAATGTGTTCGAACCAGTCTCTTGCCACCTTCAGATCTGTCGTGCCAACAAAATCTTTTGCACCTAATTTCCGAACATGCTCAAATGGCAACTGATTTTCAAATTCAGGCGGTCTCATCGATCGAGCAGCCATGCTTCCCAAGGTCTGGGCTATTAATGCCAAGGTCTCTTGCATATTGTTATTATTACTCCCATCATGTCCACCACTTGGTCCTTGTGAGGTCTGAGAAGGTTGCTCAGCTGCCATTGTGCCCTACATAAATAAAATTCCTTAATTAGCTCTTCCAAAATTATAAATCCTCAATATCAAGAATATCATTATTCCAATATCACGTTCATTTCATATCGAAATCCAATACATAAATCATAACCTCCAAGGGATTGATATATCAACCTCGAATATCAAGTTTGATCAAATTTCATAAACCATGCTCTGATACCACCAGAATGTCACGACCCGCCCCGCTAACCGAGACGAGCACAACATAAAAATTATCTTATCGTCTTAATTAGGATGTCAAAAAAATCCGACAACAATTCCTCTATATTATGGACTCCCAAACGCTAACCTGTACCTGAAACAACCTTCATAGAACTTTTGCATAAAATTCTCCTTTAACATCTTACATCACCACCCAAGTCATAATCCATATTCACAGTATCAAACATATTTCCTTTGCTCCTTATGTACAACCGTTATCTACTACGAAAATTTCGATACAAGTCTTTCTATTTCACAAAACACCAAGTACCAACCATTTTACCTGAAGAACCCAAAAACGTTGCTGCAATATCACAAAATGGAGTAAAGGTCCCCACAGTCAGCAAATGACTTAATTCATCCGTGCATTCTATAGCTCCTTCTCCGGTGTATCTGTAAATAGTATTTAATAATAGAGGGTTGAGTCTAAACTCAAAATGAGCTTAGACCCAGCGAGTGGGTCTCAAGCACTTAGTAAGGAAAAATATTGGCTATTTAGAAAATAACTTTGCTGGCTAGTTGAAATAAAATGTAATGCTATAGTAGGGCAATTTCATAAGAAAAATGAAGCTTTGCGGAAAAAATGATGTTGTACAGAAATTGAAATATCAATTGATAAACTGAAATTAATATACTATCTGGCTGTCTAAAATCTTGCAGAAATAAAAACAAATTTCTATTTTCTAGCTGTTATAACAACACCACTGTGGCTAACATACTACGTCCATGAACACTGAAACAAACTAAGTCATACGCGTAGACAGCCCCAAAGGCTAGAGAACACTCTGCATACGGCCCAAAGCCTATGTGTATACAAAATGCGAACCCAAAGTCCTCTGAATCATATCTGACGGTTGCCATATCTGATGGCGTGTTTCAGGGTCATATCTGATGACGTCACCATATCTGATGGCTAGTTCATGACCATATCTGAGAGCTACTGTGGTGGTCATTATTTCTGACATATTTTCCGATCCATAGTAATATAATTGTAAGCTGAGAAATTTTATGATATCTGAATCATACCATCATACTGAACTTATCTGTATTTATCTGAAAACTTCTGTAGTATTAAACAGCATAATTGAATACTGAAACGTAAAACTAAGCTTTTCTACCATACATTAAGCTTGCGTACAATACCAACTTCACTAAGCTACCATCATCTTGGACAAAAACCCAGCTTATCTAATATCAAACTAAACTATACATGTACATAGCATAATCAAAAAGCATTTCAAACTGTAACATTGAATTGTATCTATGAAAATAGGGGTTATATCTTAAAATAGGCTTGAAACCACTCACCTGTAGAACGTGTTGTCCCTTATTGGTCTTGCATCGCTTTTCCGGAGTTTTTTTATATGTGTCCTCCTAAAGTACGGAATTTCGAGTAAATGATCATCTATAGGATTGATATTTAAAACGTACGGATAAAAAAAATTGTCCAAAGCTTACTTCTCTTTGTGTGCTATTCTGTGGTCTATTTTGAAGTATATTAAGTTCTCTCTCTATCATGCAAATGTACCTTTTACATACTTGTGCTTATTTCTGATAACCCCCTTCCGTGGTTAAATTATATCTTGCCCATAATAATTAAATCTTATGGCTTACTCTAACTAACCTGAGTTATAATTAATCATCTTATATAAGAAATCATTATACTCATTCACTCAGAGGTGCTAAAATATGATGTTCATATAATAAAGTATCATTTCATTATGCTTCATGTGTGTCTTAGTAACATGCCTAACAACTTCGAATACTCATTAAAATTCCAGCATCCATTGTTCTCTCTCTCTTCAACAGCTTCCCACATCAAAATTCATCTCTGCTTTAGAATGTATAAACTTAGGCCGTCGTTAGATTTATACGTACTCATACAAATCCTATTGTAAGAAGAAAATGATGCAAGATTCCATTGTACATAACTAAAAAAAATCCCCTCACGTGCCCCCTTGCCAACAATAGAACCCTCTCATCAATATATATCACCCTTATAGATAATAATCTCTTAAACATAATGCCAAAACTGCAGGTTTCCATGACACTGGTGTTGATGTATGTTCTAAATTTGCTGGCTTCTTTATATATCATGATTTGTTTATCGAATTTTAAGCATATAAAAGACGTATCTTCATCCAGGGAATTTCTTATTAGTGAGGACCATCTCAATTCATTCTATCTTTTATTTGAGAGTCCTAACCTGTATCCCATGAGCAACTATAGACATGAAACTTATCTAAAATATAAGAATCCATGTAAACTCTCACCTTAACTATTTCTACAACAAATCTGCTCGTCACGACTCCTTCCTCTTTCTTCCTCTTGTAAGAACTCTGAAGGGAGGAGAAATAACCCTCGAAAGGGATGGTTGAGACTCCTTAGTTTTTCAATATATTTGTATACTTATCCTTCACCGACCTTCCAAACCTCCACGTGGTTTACTCACATGCCATGAGTTTTGTTTTGTTTTTTTTATCCGATAATCTCATACACGTTATATTTGTGAATAAATAATCTCATCTCGACAAATTTGAAGTCGGTACTCTCTAGTGGTGTTTCATCCACTACACAATATATTTATTTTACTTAAACATGAGCCATACATTAGTTTGGTCTCATTTTCAATGTAAGATCTACTTAAACTATGAGTCACGTATATGTTATTGGGTGCCTTTCGGTGAAAAAAAACACAAACTATTCACGGAATTGTCTCTCTCTTGCTCTAGAAAGTTATCGGATATTTTGTTGAGCATACACTCAGTACAAGTTTATGTACTATTCCTATTTTCCTTGCTAACTTACGTCCATGCATATATTAACTATCTATATCACGACCACACAATGTCAGATTCATATACCAAAAAAATTTATATATACATTATCCTACAATCATGTTTACTCCAGATCTTCGACTTTGTACCCATTCTGGAAATGAACACAGTGATACGCTTCTCGAATCCATCAATAGTTGTAGCTGCATTTGTATCCATATCCAATACGCACCATTAGCCATTAACAATACCCCATCTAGACATTTACTACCACTCGATTCTCTTATTCGACAAGTATGCTTTGGCCTCTATCCATACTTTTTTTTACATATTTATATGCATTTCTAAAATAAATACGGTAAAAATATATTTGTATACTTAGTACGCTAGAGGTATGTAAAAATATATTTGTTCTCAAATTGATAGAGGTATGTAAATTTCGAGGACGAAATTTATTTTAAGTTGGGGAGAGTTGTAACATTCATTCCAGATAAAATATGGAAATAGTACTATATATAGAAATGAAATGCCACGTACAAATACCGCATAATTTCAATTGTGAATACATATATTGACCGGTGGAAACGATACGTTCTCATACCGATTGGAATGCAGATTTATATACACATCTACAGACATCTATATTGTAAATGAACGTAGATAAGGTAGCAGATGTGATATACATATATAGTCATTTTCTTTTCTCCAATTGCTTGTACTAGACTTAATATTTATGTATGATTATTTTATTTGAACCTAATCTAATGTTATTGTCTAGAATTAACGTGACATAGAATTAGAAAGAGAGAGAAAGATGCACGTTAGTTGGAAATATGTGAAATATTAAAGTTAGTTTAGTTTAAAAAAATCCAAGAAGCTTAAAGTTAGGATATATTAGTCGTATCTTTTGAGTAAAGGAGCACAAGAACTTGAGATTTGTTATAATATCATATGAAGTATAAGTCGGTGACGGATGACCTAATATTACAGTGCATGAGCATTACGGTTCTGATATGTAGCACCTCCCTTACGTAACGTGTCCAAATCAGAATTAAAAGTAAAATAAAATAATAAATGGATTAGTACAAGGAGGTTTCAGGTTTTGAGTATATATATAGACATCACACCACTTTCAACTTCATCGACCTTTTAAAAAAAAAATTTCTTAGTCGGCATATGTCAAAGCTTGGACGACCTCTGCTAGACAAAATCCGTGGTGATCTTGACAGCGAAATTCTCAGGTATTTCACTATTCGGGTAGATTTGGAAGTACCATAATCAAATCCTTAGTAAAATGATCATTAGATACGGTCCTGAATGTTTATAGTGTTATAATTATTTTATATAGTGAAAATAACAAGTGGAGGAGTTTTTTTTCTGTATAGCAGTGACTGAAAAAAAAACTACAGAGTTAACTTGGTGAAACGTGGTATCTGAGTGTGATAAGATTTACCATTTTATGAGGAGTAAGCTCGCATATTTGAGTGTGAGATTGCTGTGTGGAATTAGAGTTTAATTGAAATGGATAAGAAGATCATGGTAATAGAATTATAGCTGTGTTTTGGTTCAGGATTTTCTAAGACCTTTGGCTATTTTTTTAAAGCAACATATTGAGGATTGTCGATTAATAAAAGAAAAATCTATTATAAGGATGGTATAGTGGATATTGCTCTTGGTTTGTTATAAATAAAAAGGGAGCAACGGAATTATATGATATCCGTTGGGCATTAATTAAATTCTAGATGTAGTTTTTCTGGCACCTGGTCATCTCAGGAGTCAGAGTCCTCCCTTAATCACATACCGTAGTAGCCTCTTAGAATCAGAATGTACTGTAGACTTAGATATGAAATAGATTACACATTGACATTAACCCATGTAGATGTGTATCATTGTTGGTATCAATTTAAATTCACGTATTGACTTCAAATATATGGAACTTTAGGGAAGGGTGCAAATACAAGAATTAGACAAGACAACTGAAAAAAAAAGAAGAAGTTAAAGCTGTTATATCAAGGTGAGTGGTCTCAAGCCTATTTTAAGATATAATTCATATTTTCACAAGTACATTGCAATATGGTAGTTTTGATGATTTTTTTTGATGACACAGTTATGTCTTGATAATCGGATAAGTTTCCGTTTCATCTAAGATGACGACAGTTTAGTAAAACTAATATTGCATGCAAGCTTAGTGTACGGCAGAAAAAGCTTAGCTTTGTCTTTTGATATTTAATTATGTTGTTTTAATACTATAGAAGTTTTCAGATAAATACAGACAAGTGCAGTACAATGATATGATTCAGATATCAGATTTCCCAGGTTACAGTTATATTTTTATGGATCAGAAAATATGTTAGAAATAATGACAACCACAGTAGCTCTCAGACATAGTCATGGACTAGCCATCAGATATGGTGATGTCATCAGATATGACCCTGAAACTTGTCATCAAATATGACGAAACCATCAGATATGGTTTAGAGAACTTTGGGTTCACATTCTGTATGCACATAGGCTTTGGGCCGTATGCAGGGTGTTCATTGGCCTTTGGGGCTGTCTACGCGTATGACTCAGTTTGTTTCAGCGTTCATGTGCTTAGTACGCTAGCCACAGTGGTGTCGCTATAACAGTTGGAAAACAGACATTTTCATTTCTGCAAGATTTTCAACAACCTGTTAGTAAATCAATTTCAGTTAGTTTGTTTGATATTTCAATGTCTTTACAGCATCATTTCTCGACATAGCTTTAGTTTAGATTTTTGTGCAGTTGCCTTATTGTAACCATACATTTTTATTTTATATGATAAGCAAAGTTAGTTTCAAAATTAGTCTAGTTTATTTTGAATGCTTGAGACCCACTCGCTGGGTCTAAGCTCATTTTGAGTTTAGACTCAACCCTCTATTATTAAATACTATTTACAGATACACCTGAGAAGGAGCTGTAGGATGCGCGGAGGAATTAAGCCGTTTGCTGACGGTGGGGACCTTTACTCAATTTTGTGATATTGCAGCAACGTTTTTGGGTTCTTCAGGTAAAATGGTTGGTACTTGGTGTTTTGTGAAATAGAAAGACTTGTATCGAAATTTTCGTAGTAGATAACGGTTGTACATAAGGAGCAAAGGAAATATGTTTGATACTGTGAATATGGATTATGACTTGGGTGGTGATGTAAGATGTTAAAGGAGAATTTTATGCAAAAGTTCTATGAAGGTTGTTTCAGGTACAGGTTAGCGTTTGGGAGTCCATAATATAGAGGAATTGTTGTCGGATTTTTTTGACATCCTAATTAAGACGATAAGATAATTTTTATGTTGCGCTCGTCTCGGTTAGCGGGGCGGGTCGTGACATTCTGGTGGTATCAGAGCAATGTTTTTTTATGAAATTTGATCAAAATAGACAGTCGAGGTTGATTTATGATTCTATTGGTGGTTATGATTTATGTATTGGATTTCGATATGAAATGAACGTGATATTGGAATAATGATATTCTTGATATTGAGGATTTATAATTTTGGAAGAGCTAATTAAGGAATTTTATTTATGTAGGGCACAATGGCAGCTGAGCAACTTTCTCAGACCTCACAAGGACCAAGTAGTGGACATGATGGGAGTAATAATAACAATATGCAGGAGACTTTGGCATTAATAGCACAGACCTTGGGAAGCATGGCTGCTCGATCGATGAGACCCCATGAATTTGAAAATCAGTTGCAATTTGAGCACGTTCGGAAATTAGGTGCAAAAGATTTTATAGGCACGACGGATCCGAAGGTGGCAAGAGACTGGTTTGAACACATAGAGAAGATATTTGAATTGATGGAGTGTACTGAAGCACAAAAGTTGAGATATGCAATATTTCTGTTAAAAGAAAATGCTGATGACTGGTGGAAATCGGTGAAGATGAAATACATGGATCCATCCGAGATTACATGGCAGATATTTGAAAAAGAATTCAATGAAAAATATTATCCAAAAGTATATCAAGAAGATCGATGCAAAGAGTTCTTATTTCTTACTCAAGGAAGTTTCTCGGTAGATGAATATGAGAAGCGATTTACAGAATTATTAAAGTTTGCAGCCTCTTTAGTGAAGACTGATGAAGATAAATGTCGACGTTTCGAAGATGGACTCCATATAGATATTAAGTCAATGATCTCAGCCAATGGATTTACCGAGTACGGTAAATTAGTAGAAGATGCACGTAGAGCTGAGCGCGTGATACGGGAAAGGCAAAGATATAATGATCACAATAGGAAAAGATTTGGGGATAGATTACCATGGAGAGGATCCGAGAACAAAGTTAGAAGAAATTTTGAAAATTCAAGGCAATACAACTTATCCGCTCAAAGATATAGGGGAAACCAAATAGGTAGATTTGCTTCAGAAAATTTTAGAAATGCAGAATTTTCTTATTCGCAATGTTCTATATGTGGGAAGCGTCACCCCGGAGAATGTCGCAGTGGATCGTCAGGTTGTTATAATTGTGGTCAGACAGGCCATGTACGCCGAAATTGCCCAAATCTTATATCAAACTGGGGAAATGCAAGGACACCCGTTCAACAGAATATCCATGCTAGGGCCATAACTCAAGAACCCCAACCAAAGAAAGAAGAAAGGAGAAATGATATTATAAGGGAAGGAAATAAAAAGGCACAAAATCAGGGAAAAGCTTTTACGATGACACTCCAAGAAGCCATCTCTGCTGAGGATGTGGTCTCAGGTACCACTGTTATTTTTGGCAGAAACGCCCATACTCTTATTGATTCTGGTGCCAGTCATTCATTTATTTCTCGAAGTTTCTCTGTATTTGCGAATAAAGAAATGGGTACACTTAATCACGCATTATCAATCTCCTTACCTAAAGGAGAACCTGAGATTGTTTGGAATATCTTTAAAGACTGTTTAATAGAAATAGGAGGAGGTCGCGTTATTGTGAATCTTATCCCTATGGAAATTAAAGAATTTGATGCTATTATAGGGATGGACTGTTTAACATCATACCATGCTTTACTAGATTGCTTTCAGAAGAAAGTTATTTTTCGAATGCCAGGCGAGACAGACTTTGCATTCTATGGAGAAAGAAGTGTATATCCTACCCGTGTCATTTCTAGCATAGTGACACACAAATTACTCAGGAAAGAATATTCATCTTTTGTTGCCCTAGTATACAATACAAAAGCAGAAATTATATGCTTAGAAAATATCCCAATAGTGAAAGAATTTCCTGAAGTATTTCCTGATGAACTACCGGGACTTCCTCCAGATAGAGAAATTGAATTCAATATTGACTTAATACCTGGTAGTACCCCGATTGCATTGACTCCTTATCGAATGGCTCCGGCTGAACTTAGAGAACTGAAGATCCAATTGCAAGAATTAATGGATAAAGGATTTATCCAGTCTAGTATTTCTCCATGGGGGGCTCCTGTTCTTTTTGTCAAAAAGAAAGATAGTTCTTTGAGACTTTGTATTGATTATCGAAGGTTGAATCGAGTGACAGTACGTAATAATTATCCTCTTCCTCGAATAGATGATTTGTTTGATCAATTGCAAGGGGCTTCTGTATTCTCGAAGATAGACTTGCGATCAGGCTATCATCAGCTGAAGATTAAAGCCAAAGATGTCCCTAAAACAGCTTTCCGTACTCGTTATGGACATTATGAATTTTTGGTGATGCCTTTTGGGTTGACAAATGCCCCTGCTGCATTTATGGATTTAATGAATCGAGTATTCCGTCCTTTCCTAGACAAATTTGTGATCGTGTTTATTGATGATATTTTGGTATACTCGAAGTCAGAGGAAGAACATAAAGATCATTTGAGGATTGTATTACAGACGTTGAAGGACCATCAGTTATTTGCAAAATTTGATAAATGTGAGTTTTGGTTGCATAAGGTTGCATTTCTAGGGCATGTTATCTCGGCAGAAGGTATATCGGTTGATCCAAGTAAAATAGAAGCAGTTCTGAATTGGAGACAACCAGCAAGTGTATCCGAGATTAGAAGTTTTCTTGGTTTAGCAGGATACTATAGAAGATTTGTTGAAAATTTTTCAAGAATTGCAGCGCCATTGACAAAATTGACTAGGAAAGAAGTGAAATTTATCTGGGATGATAAATGTGAAGAGAGTTTTCAGGAACTTAAAAATCGTCTAACCTCAGCTCCCATTCTTAGCCTTCCTTGTGGGAATGGTGGATTTATAATTTATAGCGATGCATCACGTCAAGGTTTGGGATGCGTTTTAATGCAGAATGGGAAGGTGATTGCATATGCTTCCAGACAGCTTAAGCCGCACGAGCTGAATTATCCTACACATGATTTGGAATTAGCGGCGGTAGTATTTGCTTTGAAAATTTGGAGGCACTATTTATATGGTGAGACATGTCAGATTTTTACCGATCATAAGAGCTTGAAATATATATTTTCTCAGAAAGAATTGAATCTTAGACAGAGAAGATGGTTGGAATTGATAAAAGATTACGACTGTACTATTGAGTATCATCCCGGAAAAGCGAATGTAGTAGCAGATGCTCTTAGTCGAAAATCTAATGGTAGATTGTCATATATAAAGAGTAATCGATACTCATTATTGGCACAATTAAGGGGACTGCGGGCAAATCTGTCAATACATGAAGAATGTCACGACCCGCCCCGCTAGCCGGGACGAGTGCGACAATTAAACTATCTGATCATCTTAATCATAATTAGCATTTATATAAAAATTCGGCAGTAATTCCTCTATTTTATGGACTCCCAAACGCTAACCTGTACCTGAAATAATTCAAATAAAACTTTTTCCATAAAATTCTACTTTCAATTCACCATCACATCCAACCAAATCATATTCCACATTCACAACACCAAACACATTTACATTGTTCCTTATGTACAACCATCATCTACTGTCCAAGTTCATATACAATCCCTTCCACTTTACCAAAAATAACTAGTCTTCATGTTACTGATCATTTTACCTGAAGAACCAAAAATTTGCTGCGATGTCACAAGGATGGAGTGAAAGTTCCACTGTCTGCAAAAGGCTTAGTTCGTTCCCTCACGTCTTCTATGGCTCCTTCCCGGACGTGTCTGTAAATAATATTTAATAATGGAGGGTTGAGTCTAAACTCAAGATGAGCTTAGACCCAGCGAGTGGGTCTCAAGTACTTGGTAAGAAAATAAATTGACTATTTTGAAAATAACTTTGCTGGCTAGTAGAAATAAAATGCAATGCAATAATAACAAGACAATTTCATAAAAATGAAACTTTGCAAAATAATAATAATATCGTACAAAAAATTGAAATGTCAAACTGTCAAACTGAATTTAATTTACTATCTGGCTGTTGAAAATCTTACGGAAATGAAAGTTTCTATTTTTCTAGCTGTTATAACAACACCACTGTGGCTAACATACTACGTCCATGAACACTGAAACAAACTAAGTCATACGCGTAGACAGCCCCAAAGGCTAGAGAACATTTTGCATACAGCCCAAAGCCTATGTGTATACAAAATGCGGACCCAAAGTCCTCTGAATCATATCTGACGGTTGCCATATCTGATGGCGTGTTTCAGGGTCATATCTGATGACATCACCATATCTGATGGCTAGTTCATGACCATGTCTGAGAGCTACTGTGGTGACCATTATTTCTGACATATTTTCCGATCCATAGTAATATAACTGTAAGCTGAGACATTTATGATTTCTGAATCATATCATCATATTGAACTTATCTATATTTGTCTGAAAACTTCTGTAGTATTAAACAACATAATTGAATACTGAAACATAAAACTAAGCTTTTGTACCATACATTAAGCTTGTGTACAATACCAACTTCATTAAACTGCCATCATCTTAGACAATAACCAGCTTATCTGACTATCAAACTAAACTATACATGTACATAGCATAATTTAAAGGCATCACAAACTGTAATATCACAAATGTATCTTGAAAATAGGGGTTATGTCTTAAAATAGGCTTGAAACCACTCACCTGGGTTTGTATGTGAATATCTAAGCGTTATGTTTAAGTTGGCCACCACCATATCTCTAGCATCTTATCATCGAACATTCATCCTTTTTCGTGCATCATACTGCCTAACATTATAATTCCATGGTCAAAATACTAGATTGGCATCCAAAACTCATGCACTGGTTGAAGGCAGAGTCTTCCTAGAACTATATGTATTATTTTATAGCATATATACCGAATGTGCATAACAGTAGTTGTGTGTAACTATTTCCTTGTAATATTCGTATATTTATATTGAAATTCTGCACACATTACTAACCAATTCCAATGGAATTTGCAATACTTTTAGTGATGATTATTTTATTTTAGTACATGCAGAAGTTGTCATATCTACATAGTTGAATAGGAATTAACGAATACACATATTTCTATCTATAACCCCTCTTATTATGCTAAAGAAATTTAAAGGACCAACAACTCTTTAAAGGTTCTCATCCATACGAAAAAACTAAATACCCATATAAAATCATATAACTCCAACTTGCTTAAAATTACATACACACTTCATCTCTTAGTCTGCTCTCTCTGTCTGGTTAATTATCGTGATCCAACTGTCCCTCTCTCCAATTTTAAGAAAGATAGAAAACGGCATGAATTATTTCCATGTTCACAGTATTTACACGTATGGAGAATAAATTTGGCAAACAAAAAAAAATAAAAGAAGAAGACGGACCTTACACCATATGCATCGCAGCTCTCTCTATCTCTGCTCTCTCTTCCTCTTTTCGTTTTCTTCAGCACTTCTTTCATCTCCCTTCCTAATAATACCTCTTCCTCTTTAATACCGTAGCACATGCTTATCTCCTCTGTGTACTCTTCTCTCAAGACTACACGTAACCCCTCTATGTGGCTTTTGGTCAAATTTATTGGCCGTGCAACATTTGCCAAAAGAACCCCCTAATTACTTTGCATATTTAATATTAGGACACATTTATCTAATAATGTATAAAGCCTACGTGTACTATCATTGGTGGCAACAAATTGTATCTATACCCAAATCCCATAGATATCTTATTTCTTAATTATCTTAAGACTATATTAAAATTATTTTGGATCCCCTTAAGATTTTGCATGCCCATTGGAGACTTATCATTATCCATGTTAACTTGATATATTCGTACCTCCCATCCCACTACGAGGAATATGTTTCACCATTTCTCATGTATACATATCTTATCCATACCATATTGATTTAAACATCAATAACTCCATTTTTCTTTTACACATAATTAGTTAAGTATTACTAAGGATGGAAACGGTCAGATGCGTATTACGAATATAGGTATTATCATATCCATATCCAATAAGTCAAGGGTATCGTCGTTTAGAATATAACAATTCACCATCATAATCTAGACCTCCCACCAATTCATTGTCTGATCCATCAAGTATGCTTTGGCCTCTAAAGTTTTATCCATACAAATCTATATCTATGTTATTTCATATGTATATGCATATTCTAGAGTAAATATGGTAACAATATATTTGTAGCCATCAGATATGGTGACGTCATCAGATATGACCCATTACATGTTATAGAACCGCAAGAAATTAAACTGAAGGAGGACCTTTCTTACAAAGAGATTCCAATACAAATTTTAGATTATAAAGTTCAAGAACTTCGGACAAAAAGAATACCTCTGGTAAAAATTCTATGGAGAAGTCATGCTATAGAGGAAGCTACATGGGAAAGAGAAGAGGAAATTCGATCTCAATACCCACAAATGTTCTCAAATTGATAGAGGTATGTAAATTTCGAGGACGAAATTTATTTTAAGTTGAGGAGAGTTGTAACATTCATTCCAGATAAAATATGGAAATAGTACTATATATAGAAATGAAATGCCACGTACAAATACCGCATAATTTCAATTGTGAATACATATATTGACCGGTGGAAACGATACGTTCTCATACCGATTGGAATGCAGATTTATATACACATCTACAGACATCTATATTGTAAATGAACGTAGATAAGGTAGCAGATGTGATATACATATATAGTCATTTTCTTTTCTCCAATTGCTTGTACTAGACTTAATATTTATGTATGATTATTTTATTTGAACCTAATCTAATGTTATTGTCTAGAATTAACGTGACATAGAATTAGAAAGAGAGAGAAAGATGCACGTTAGTTGGAAATATGTGAAATATTAAAGTTAGTTTAGTTTAAAAAAAATCCAAGAAGCTTAAAGTTAGGATATATTAGTCGTATCTTTTGAGTAAAGGAGCACAAGAACTTGAGATTTGTTATAATATCATATGAAGTATAAGTCGGTGACGGATGACCTAATATTACAGTGCATGAGCATTACGGTTCTGATATGTAGCACCTCCCTTACGTAACGTGTCCAAATCAGAATTAAAAGTAAAATAAAATAATAAATGGATTAGTACAAGGAGGTTTCAGGTTTTGAGTATATATATCGACATTACACCACTTTCAACTTCATCGACCTTTTAAAAAAAAATTTTCTTAGTCGGCATATGTCAAAGCTTGGACGACCTCTGCTAGACAAAATCCGTGGTGATCTTGACAGCGAAATTCTCAGGTATTTCACTATTCGGGTAGATTTGGAAGTACCATAATCAAATCCTTAGTAAAATGATCATTAGATACGGTCCTGAATGTTTATAGTGTTATAATTATTTTATATAGTGAAAATAACAAGTGGAGGAGTTTTTTTTCTGTATAGCAGTGACTGAAAAAAAAACTACAGAGTTAACTTGGTGAAACGTGGTATCTGAGTGTGATAAGATTTACCATTTTATGAGGAGTAAGCTCGCATATTTGAGTGTGAGATTGCTGTGTGGAATTAGAGTTTAATTGAAATGGATAAGAAGATCATGGTAATAGAATTATAGCTGTGTTTTGGTTCAGGATTTTCTAAGACCTTTGGCTATTTTTTTAAAGCAACATATTGAGGATTGTCGATTAATAAAAGAAAAATCTATTATAAGGATGGTATAGTGGATATTGCTCTTGGTTTGTTATAAATAAAAAGGGAGCAACGGAATTATATGGTATCCGTTGGGCATTAATTAAATTCTAGATGTAGTTTTTCTGGCACCTGATCTATCTCAGGAGTCAGAGTCCTCCCTTAATCACATACCGTAGTAGCCTCTTAGAATCAGAATGTACTGTAGACTTAGATATGAAATAGATTACACATTGACATTAACCCATGTAGATGTGTATCATTGTTGGTATCAATTTAAATTCACGTATTGACTTCAAATATATGGAACTTTAGGGAAGGGTGCAAATACAAGAATTAGACAAGACAACTGAAAAAAAAGAAGAAGTTAAAGCTGTTATATCAAGGTGAGTGGTCTCAAGCCTATTTTAAGATATAATTCATATTTTCACAAGTACATTGCAATATGGTAGTTTTGATGATTTTTTTTGATGACACAGTTATGTCTTGATAATCGGATAAGTTTCCGTTTCATCTAAGATGACGACAGTTTAGTAAAACTAATATTGCATGCAAGCTTAGTGTACGGTAGAAAAAGCTTAGCTTTGTCTTTTGATATTTAATTATGTTGTTTTAATACTATAGAAGTTTTCAGATAAATACAGACAAGTGCAGTACAATGATATGATTCAGATATCAGATTTCCCAGGTTACAGTTATATTTTTATGGATCAGAAAATATGTTAGAAATAATGACAACCACAGTAGCTCTCAGACATAGTCATGGACTAGCCATCAGATATGGTGATGTCATCAGATATGACCCTGAAACTTGTCATCAAATATGACGAAACCATCAGATATGGTTTTGAGAACTTTGGGTTCACATTCTGTATGCACATAGGCTTTGGGCCGTATGCAGGGTGTTCATTGGCCTTTGGGGCTGTCTACGCGTATGACTCAGTTTGTTTCAGCGTTCATGTGCTTAGTACGCTAGCCACAGTGGTGTCGCTATAACAGTTGGAAAACAGACATTTTCATTTCTGCAAGATTTTCAACAACCTGTTAGTAAATCAATTTCAGTTAGTTTGTTTGATATTTCAATGTCTTTACAGCATCATTTCTCGACATAGCTTTAGTTTATATTTTTGTGCAGTTGCCTTATTGTAACCATACATTTTTATTTTATATGATAAGCAAAGTTAGTTTCAAAAGTAGTCTAGTTTATTTTGAATGCTTGAGACCCACTTGCTGGGTCTAAGCTCATTTTGAGTTTAGACTCAACCCTCTATTATTAAATACTATTTACAGATACACCTGAGAAGGAGCTGTAGGATGCGCGGAGGAATTAAGCCGTTTGCTGACGGTGGGGACCTTTACTCAATTTTGTGATATTGCAGCAACGTTTTTGGGTTCTTCAGGTAAAATGGTTGGTACTTGGTGTTTTGTGAAATAGAAAGACTTGTATCGAAATTTTCGTAGTAGATAACGGTTGTACATAAGGAGCAAAGGAAATATGTTTGATACTGTGAATATGGATTATGACTTGGGTGGTGATGTAAGATGTTAAAGGAGAATTTTATGCAAAAGTTCTATGAAGGTTGTTTCAGGTACAGGTTAGCGTTTGGGAGTCCATAATATAGAGGAATTGTTGTCGGATTTTTTTGACATCCTAATTAAGACGATAAGATAATTTTTATGCTGCGCTCGTCTCGGTTAGCGGGGCGGGTCGTGACATTCTGGTGGTATCAGAGCAATGTTTTTTTTATGAAATTTGATCAAAATAGATAGTCGAGGTTGATTTATGATTCTATTGGTGGTTATGATTTATGTATTGGATTTCGATATGAAATGAACGTGATATTGGAATAATGATATTCTTGATATTGAGGATTTATAATTTTGGAAGAGCTAATTAAGGAATTTTATTTATGTAGGGCACAATGGCAGCTGAGCAACCTTCTCAGACCTCACAAGGACCAAGTAGTGGACATGATGGGTGTAATAATAACAATATGCAGGAGACTTTGGCATTAATAGCACAGACCTTGGGAAGCATGGCTGCTCGATCGATGAGACCCCATGAATTTGAAAATCAGTTGCAATTTGAGCACGTTCGGAAATTAGGTGCAAAAGATTTTATAGGCACGACGGATCCGAAGGTGGCAAGAGACTGGTTCGAACACATAGAGAAGATATTTGAATTGATGGAGTGTACTGAAGCACAAAAGTTGAGATATGCAATATTTCTGTTAAAAGAAAATGCTGATGACTGGTGGAAATCGGTGAAGATGAAATACATGGATCCATCCGAGATTACATGGCAGATATTTGAAAAAGAATTCAATGAAAAATATTATCCAAAAGTATATCAAGAAGATCGATGCAAAGAGTTCTTATTTCTTACTCAAGGAAGTTTCTCGGTAGATGAATATGAGAAGCGATTTACAGAATTATTAAAGTTTGCAGCCTCTTTAGTGAAGACTGATGAAGATAAATGTCGACGTTTCGAAGATGGACTCCATATAGATATTAAGTCAATGATCTCAGCCAATGGATTTACCGAGTACGGTAAATTAGTAGAAGATGCACGTAGAGCTGAGCGCGTGATACGGGAAAGGCAAAGATATAATGATCACAATAGGAAAAGATTTGGGGATAGATTACCATGGAGAGGATCCGAGAACAAAGTTAGAAGAAATTTTGAAAATTCAAGGCAATACAACTTATCCGCTCAAAGATATAGGGGAAACCAAATAGGTAGATTTGCTTCAGAAAATTTTAGAAATGCAGGATTTTCTTATTCGCAATGTTCTATATGTGGGAAGCGTCACCCCGGAGAATGTCGCAGTGGATCGTCAGGTTGTTATAATTGTGGTCAGACAGGCCATGTACGCCGAAATTGCCCAAAGCTTTTACGATGACACTCCAAGAAGCCATCTCTGCTGAGGATGTGGTCTCAGGTACCACTGTTATTTTTGGCAGAAATGCCCATACTCTTATTGATTCTGGTGCCAGTCATTCATTTATTTCTCGAAGTTTCTCTGTATTTGCGAATAAAGAAATGGGTACACTTAATCACGCATTATCAATCTCCTTACCTAAAGGAGAACCTGAGATTGTTTGGAATATCTTTAAAGACTGTTTAATAGAAATAGGAGGAGGTCGCGTTATTGTGAATCTTATCCCTATGGAAATTAAAGAATTTGATGCTATTATAGGGATGGACTGTTTAACATCATACCATGCTTTACTAGATTGCTTTCAGAAGAAAGTTATTTTTCGAATGTCAGGCGAGACAGACTTTGCATTCTATGGAGAAAGAAGTGTATATCCTACCCGCGTCATTTCTAGCATAGTGACACACAAATTACTCAGGAAAGGATATTCATCTTTTGTTGCCCTAGTATACAATACAAAAGCAGAAATTATATGCTTAGAAAATATCCCAATAGTGAAAGAATTTCCTGAAGTATTTCCTGATGAACTACCGGGACTTCCTCCAGATAGAGAAATTGAATTCAATATTGACTTAATACCTGGTAGTACCCCGATTGCATTGACTCCTTATCGAATGGCTCCGGCTGAACTTAGAGAACTGAAGATCCAATTGCAAGAATTAACGGATAACGGATTTATCCAGTCTAGTATTTCTCCATGGGGGGCTCCTGTTCTTTTTGTCAAAAAGAAAGATAGTTCTTTGAGACTTTGTATTGATTATCGAAGGTTGAATCGAGTGACAGTACGTAATAATTATCCTCTTCCTCGAATAGATGATTTGTTTGATCAATTGCAAGGGGCTTCTGTATTCTCGAAGATAGACTTGCGATCAGGCTATCATCAGCTGAAGATTAAAGCCAAAGATGTCCCTAAAACAGCTTTCCGTACTCGTTATGGACATTATGAATTTTTGGTGATGCCTTTTGGGTTGACAAATGCCCCTGCTGCATTTATGGATTTAATGAATCGAGTATTCCGTCCTTTCCTAGACAAATTTGTGATCGTGTTTATTGATGATATTTTGGTATACTCGAAGTCAGAGGAAGAACATAAAGATCATTTGAGGATTGTATTACAGACGTTGAAGGACCATCAGTTATTTGCAAAATTTGATAAATGTGAGTTTTGGTTGCATAAGGTTGCATTTCTAGGGCATGTTATCTCGGCAGAAGGTATATCGGTTGATCCAAGTAAAATAGAAGCAGTTCTGAATTGGAGACAACCAGCAAGTGTATCCGAGATTAGAAGTTTTCTTGGTTTAGCAGGATACTATAGAAGATTTGTTGAAAATTTTTCAAGAATTGCAGCGCCATTGACAAAATTGACTAGGAAAGAAGTGAAATTTATCTGGGATGATAAATGTGAAGAGAGTTTTCAGGAACTTAAAAATCGTCTAACCTCAGCTCCCATTCTTAGCCTTCCTTGTGGGAATGGTGGATTTATAATTTATAGCGATGCATCACGTCAAGGTTTGGGATGCGTTTTAATGTAGAGTGGGAAGATGATTGCATATGCTTCCAGACAGCTTAAGCCGCACGAGCTGAATTATCCTACACATGATTTGGAATTAGCGGCGGTAGTATTTGCTTTGAAAATTTGGAGGCACTATTTATATGGTGAGACATGTCAGATTTTTACCGATCATAAGAGCTTGAAATATATATTTTCTCAGAAAGAATTGAATCTTAGACAGAGAAGATGGTTGGAATTGATAAAAGATTACGACTGTACTATTGAGTATCATCCCGGAAAAGCGAATGTAGTAGCAGATGCTCTTAGTCGAAAATCTAATGGTAGATTGTCATATATAAAGAGTAATCGATACTCATTATTGGCACAATTAAGGGGACTGCGGGCAAATCTGTCAATACATGAAGAATGTCACGACCCGCCCCGCTAGCCGGGACGAGTGCGACAATTAAACTATCTGATCATCTTAATCATAATTAGCATTTATATAAAAATTCGGCAGTAATTCCTCTATTTTATGGACTCCCAAACGCTAACCTGTACCTGAAATAATTCAAATAAAACTTTTTCCATAAAATTCTACTTTCAATTCACCATCACATCCAACCAAATCATATTCCACATTCACAACACCAAACACATTTACATTGTTCCTTATGTACAACCATCATCTACTGTCCAAGTTCATATACAATCCCTTCCACTTTACCAAAAATAACTAGTCTTCATGTTACTGATCATTTTACCTGAAGAACCAAAAATTTGCTGCGATGTCACAAGGATGGAGTGAAAGTTCCACTGTCTGCAAAAGGCTTAGTTCGTTCCCTCACGTCTTCTATGGCTCCTTCCCGGACGTGTCTGTAAATAATATTTAATAATGGAGGGTTGAGTCTAAACTCAAGATGAGCTTAGACCCAGCGAGTGGGTCTCAAGCACTTGGTAAGAAAATAAATTGGCTATTTTGAAAATAACTTTGCTGGCTAGTAGAAATAAAATGCAATGCAATAATAACAAGACAATTTCATAAAAATGAAACTTTGCAAAATAATAATAATATCGTACAAAAAAATTGAAATGTCAAACTGTCAAACTGAATTTAATTTACTATCTGGCTGTTGAAAATCTTACGGAAATGAAAGTTTCTATTTTTCTAGCTGTTATAACAACACCACTGTGGCTAACATACTACGTCCATGAACACTGAAACAAACTAAGTCATACGCGTAGACAGCCCCAAAGGCTAGAGAACATTTTGCATACAGCCCAAAGCCTATGTGTATACAAAATGCGGACCCAAAGTCCTCTGAATCATATCTGACGGTTGCCATATCTGATGGCGTGTTTCAGGGTCATATCTGATGACATCACCATATCTGATGGCTAGTTCATGACCATGTCTGAGAGCTACTGTGGTGACCATTATTTCTGACATATTTTCCGATCCATAGTAATATAACTGTAAGCTGAGACATTTATGATTTCTGAATCATATCATCATATTGAGCTTATCTATATTTGTCTGAAAACTTCTGTAGTATTAAACAACATAATTGAATACTGAAACATAAAACTAAGCTTTTGTACCATACATTAAGCTTGTGTACAATACCAACTTCATTAAACTGCCATCATCTTGGACAATAACCAGCTTATCTGACTATCAAACTAAACTATACATGTACATAACATAATCAAAAGGCATCACAAACTGTAATATCGCAAATGTATCTTGAAAATAGGGGTTATGTCTTAAAATAGGCTTGAAACCACTCACCTGGGTTTGTATGTGAATATCTAAGCGTTATGTTTAAGTTGGCCACCACCATATCTCTAGCATCTTATCATCGAACATTCATCCTTTTTCGTGCATCATACTGCCTAACATTATAATTCCATGGTCAAAATACTAGATTGGCATCCAAAACTCATGCACTGGTTGAAGGCAGAGTCTTCCTAGAACTATATGTATTATTTTATAGCATATATACCGAATGTGCATAACAGTAGTTGTGTGTAACTATTTCCTTGTAATATTCGTATATTTATATTGAAATTCTGCACACATTACTAACCAATTCCAATGGAATTTGCAATACTTTTAGTGATGATTATTTTATTTTAGTACATGCAGAAGTTGTCATATCTACATAGTTGAATAGGAATTAACGAATACACATATTTCTATCTATAACCCCTCTTATTATGCTAAAGAAATTTAAAGGACCAACAACTCTTTAAAGGTTCTCATCCATACGAAAAAACTAAATACCCATATAAAATCATATAACTCCAACTTGCTTAAAATTACATACACACTTCATCTCTTAGTCTGCTCTCTCTGTCTGGTTAATTATCGTGATCCAACTGTCCCTCTCTCCAATTTTAAGAAAGATAGAAAACGGCATGAATTATTTCCATGTTCACAGTATTTACACGTATGGAGAATAAATTTGGCAAACAAAAAAAAATAAAAGAAGAAGACGACCTTACACCATATGCATCGCAGCTCTCTCTATCTCTGCTCTCTCTTCCTCTTTTCGTTTTCTTCAGCACTTCTTTCATCTCCCTTCCTAATAATACCTCTTCCTCTTTAATACCGTAGCACATGCTTATCTCCTCTGTGTACTCTTCTCTCAAGACTACACGTAACCCCTCTATGTGGCTTTTGGTCAAATTTATTGGCCGTGCAACATTTGCCAAAAGAACCCCCTAATTATTTTGCATATTTAATATTAGGACACATTTATCTAATAATGTATAAAGCATACGTGTACTATCATTGGTGGCAACAAATTGTATCTATACCCAAATCCCATAGATATCTTATTTCTTAATTATCTTAAGACTATATTAAAATTATTTTGGATCCCCTTAAGATTTTGCATGCCCATTGGAGACTTATCATTATCCATGTTAACTTGATATATTCGTACCTCCCATCCCACTACGAGGAATATGTTTCACCATTTCTCATGTATACATATCTTATCCATACCATATTGATTTAAACATCAATAACTCCATTTTTCTTTTACACATAATTAGTTAAGTATTACTAAGGATGGAAACGGTCAGATGCGGATTACGAATATAGGTATTATCATATCCATATCCAATAAGTCAAGGGTATCGTCGTTTAGAATATAACAATTCACCATCATAATCTAGACCTCCCACCAATTCATTCTCTGATCCATCAAGTATGCTTTGGCCTCTAAAGTTTTATCCATACAAATCTATATCTATGTTATTTCATATGTATATGCATATTCTAGAGTAAATATGGTAACAATATATTTGTAGCCATCAGATATGGTGACGTCATCAGATATGACCCATTACATGTTATAGAACCGCAAGAAATTAAACTGAAGGAGGACCTTTCTTACAAAGAGATTCCAATACAAATTTTAGATTATAAAGTTCAAGAACTTCGGACAAAAAGAATACCTCTGGTAAAAATTCTATGGAGAAGTCATGCTATAGAGGAAGCTACATGGGAAAGAGAAGAGGAAATTCGATCTCAATACCCACAAATGTTCTCAAATTGATAGAGGTATGTAAATTTCGAGGACGAAATTTATTTTAAGTTGGGGAGAGTTGTAACATTCATTCCAGATAAAATATGGAAATAGTACTATATATAGAAATGAAATGCCACGTACAAATACCGCATAATTTCAATTGTGAATACATATATTGACCGGTGGAAACGATACGTTCTCATACCGATTGGAATGCAGATTTATATACACATCTACAGACATCTATATTGTAAATGAACGTAGATAAGGTAGCAGATGTGATATACATATATAGTCATTTTCTTTTCTCCAATTGCTTGTACTAGACTTAATATTTATGTATGATTATTTTATTTGAACCTAATCTAATGTTATTGTCTAGAATTAACGTGACATAGAATTAGAAAGAGAGAGAAAGATGCACGTTAGTTGGAAATATGTGAAATATTAAAGTTAGTTTAGTTTAAAAAAAATCCAAGAAGCTTAAAGTTAGGATATATTAGTCGTATCTTTTGAGTAAAGGAGCACAAGAACTTGAGATTTGTTATAATATCATATGAAGTATAAGTCGGTGACGGATGACCTAATATTACAGTGCATGAGCATTACGGTTCTGATATGTAGCACCTCCCTTACGTAACGTGTCCAAATCAGAATTAAAAGTAAAATAAAATAATAAATGGATTAGTACAAGGAGGTTTCAGGTTTTGAGTATATATATAGACATTACACCACTTTCAACTTCATCGACCTTTTAAAAAAAAAATTTCTTAGTCGGCATATGTCAAAGCTTGGATGACCTCTGCTAGACAAAATCCGTGGTGATCTTGACAGCGAAATTCTCAGGTATTTCACTATTCGGGTAGATTTGGAAGTACCATAATCAAATCCTTAGTAAAATGATCATTAGATACGGTCCTGAATGTTTATAGTGTTATAATTATTTTATATAGTGAAAATAACAAGTGGAGGAGTTTTTTTTCTGTATAGCAGTGACTGAAAAAAAAACTACAGAGTTAACTTGGTGAAACGTGGTATCTGAGTGTGATAAGATTTACCATTTTATGAGGAGTAAGCTCGCATATTTGAGTGTGAGATTGCTGTGTGGAATTAGAGTTTAATTGAAATGGATAAGAAGATCATGGTAATAGAATTATAGCTGTGTTTTGGTTCAGGATTTTCTAAGACCTTTGGCTATTTTTTTAAAGCAACATATTGAGGATTGTCGATTAATAAAAGAAAAATCTATTATAAGGATGGTATAGTGGATATTGCTCTTGGTTTGTTATAAATAAAAAGGGAGCAACGGAATTATATGATATCCGTTGGGCATTAATTAAATTCTAGATGTAGTTTTTCTGGCACCTGATCATCTCAGGAGTCAGAGTCCTCCCTTAATCACATACCGTAGTAGCCTCTTAGAATCAGAATGTACTGTAGACTTAGATATGAAATAGATTACACATTGACATTAACCCATGTAGATGTGTATCATTGTTGGTATCAATTTAAATTCACGTATTGACTTCAAATATATGGAACTTTAGGGAAGGGTGCAAATACAAGAATTAGACAAGACAACTGAAAAAAAAAAAGAAGTTAAAGCTGTTATATCAAGGTGAGTGGTCTCAAGCCTATTTTAAGATATAATTCATATTTTCACAAGTACATTGCAATATGGTAGTTTTGATGATTTTTTTTGATGACACAGTTATGTCTTGATAATCGGATAAGTTTCCGTTTCATCTAAGATGACGACAGTTTAGTAAAACTAATATCGCATGCAAGCTTAGTGTACGGCCGAAAAAGCTTAGCTTTGTCTTTTGATATTTAATTATGTTGTTTTAATACTATAGAAGTTTTCAGATAAATACAGACAGTGCAGTACAATGATATGATTCAGATATCAGATTTCCCAGGTTACAGTTATATTTTTATGGATCAGAAAATATGTTAGAAATAATGACAACCACAGTAGCTCTCAGACATAGTCATGGACTAGCCATCAGATATGGTGATGTCATCAGATATGACCCTGAAACTTGTCATCAAATATGACGAAACCATCAGATATGGTTTAGAGAACTTTGGGTTCACATTCTGTATGCACATAGGCTTTGAGCCGTATGCAGGGTGTTCATTGGCCTTTGGGGCTGTCTACTGATAACCCGCCCGACTGACAGAGGTAAAGGTAAAGAAATGGTCGGGTCGGAATGACAAATGGGGTATCGGAGGTGGCTGGCGACGGCGGCGGAGCTACGCTAACAGTAAACTAAAAATCGATATTTACGCTAAACTATGGCCTAAAGGATCTACCTGGGTGGTGCGGAAGACTGTGCTGGAGCTTAGCTAGCTCCCGGTCGTAGCCTCGAAGGGCGTCAAGGCCTGAGGCTCGAGCTCCTGCAAGCGGCGGAGCACGGCGGCGCGAAGCTGCCGGATCGATGGTCGGGGCACCCTCTCCTCACTGCAACAGGGGCAAACGCGAGCTGTCACCTCGGTGATTGCTCTGGAGGTCACGGGAATGAAAGTGGCGAGCCAAAGATGAGGCGCGGAGGCGGCGGAGGTCAGGATATATATGGAGACAGGGCCGATTAGGGTTGAGTGGAGGCAGCTATGGAAGGCGTGGATCCCACGGCGAAGGATCTGGCGAGGATGTCGGATGAACGGCGAAGAATCCGGGCGCGGGGTTCGCGGGGGCGACAGGCTGGAGACGCGTGGAGAAATCGACGAAGTCGGGTCGGGCGCGAGTCGACGCAAAAGGAAAGAGTCCGCGGGGGAGTTGACCGGGGTCAACAATCCCCCGTGGACCAATCAGGAGCTGCCACGTTTTTTATTTTTTTGTTTATTTAATTTAAGGTAGAAAAAGGCCGAATTAAGAAAAACTCAAAACATGAAATATTTTTCTTTTATTTTTTTCTATTTTTTGGTGATTTTTAATTAATTTTTGGAAATAAAAATAGGGTAGCTATATATATAGGTATATGTACACTATATAGATTTTAATTTTTGATTTTTTATTTGTTATTTTTATGTATTTTTATGCCCATTTTATATTTTATTTATAAAATAAAGAACAAAATGGTATTTTTATTTTATTTTAATTATTTATACACAAGGGTGAAATAAATAGTTGTATACATTTATATACATGGTATCTATACAATGTATTTTTGTATTTTTAATTTTGTAATTTTTATTTGATTTTTGTTTTGTTTCTTGTTATTTTATGTATTTACAATATGTAACATAGAATATTTACAAAAAGTTTAGAAAATAATTTTATTTATTTATAGGGTTAAATAAATAAAGAATGATGGTCTATGTACATGGTGAAAGGGCATTTTTGGAATTTTGATTTTTAAATTTTTATTTTGTTTTTAATAGTTTCTAAATATATACAAAATGTATACAAGCATATTTTTTTTGGGTGAGGAAAATATAATTTTATTTACTTACAAAAGTATGTACACATGAGCTCCTATCTCCCTCTACTTTGGCTTTTATGCGGTCAGGCCCATGCTGAGCCCTCCCTTGGGTTAGGTTGCTCAATATTTATTCTAAATATTTCCCTCTTTTTCTTTTTACTCTTTATTCTTTTATTTTTGCACAAAAACATGCTAATTATATCTTTTTACACAATGCATGCTTTTGGTAATTATTTGTATTTACACATATTTACATGTATTTGCAAAGGTTTTTGTAGCTAAAATAGAAGAATAAAGAGTGATGAATGGGTATTCATCACCCCCCTATGCTTAACTTTGCTAGTCCCTTAGCAAACACTTATTTGAAAAAGAAGTGAAAAAGAAAGAAAAAGAAAAAGAAAAAGAGGATGTACATGGATCAAGGTTGAATTATTAAACTTTCCTTTATTAACTTGAAATATGGAGCTCGATCAGATCTTTGGATTATTAATGTGTCGGAACCTTATTTGGACTTAAGTTTAAAACTCAACAGTCTCCAAGTTCCACCAATCTATGGGCAAGACTCCTTAATAAACCAGATCAGAACAAGTCTACATACACAAACTCTAATGACCATGAATCTTTCCATGCGGTGTAAGTGATATGTGGCTCCCCACCTCAGAAGTAACAAAGAAACAACCTCCCTCAACCTGGTAACTCTAATGCCTCAGTCTAGCAACTCTTTCCTCGAGAAGCGGGGTATTCCCTTCTAAGTTCAAGTGCAACCAGCTCAAGAAGAGGGGGTAGAAGTATAGAGTTTTGGAAGCTTAGCCAGTGTAGCTAAGTCTTCCGCTGCGAGCTTCATGAGATGTAACATTGATACCATAAGCTTTTGCTTTATTTGACTATGTACACTCCGGTGGGGTTATTAAATTTTCAATCCGACCCACCACTTTTTTGGAGTTCTTTTTGCATTTTTGCATTTTTTTTCAAAGACTTCTGTACAACATATCTACATGGTGCAGCATATAAGAAATTTCCCCTTGAGCCAGTAGACTATCCCTCTTTTGAAGCTTTATTGCAACCCACAGCTTCTGTCTTTAGCCTTCATCACCACTAGACCAAGTTGAGGCGCACTTCCTTCACTAGAAGAAGAAGAGAGGTTCCGCCTAGAAGTACTACCCTCATATGCTACCCCAAGCCAAAGGAAACTGCCTCCTCACCACCTCATCCGTGGAGAGCCATGTGTAAGTGCAGGTGCAAGTCAAGCCATTGTCTCTAAGAGTCATGCGTGTGTTGTTAAGTGCTCTACTTAGGCTCATCAAGATGACATATGCTCATAGCCTAGTGGACTCAAAGAATTAAGTCCTTATGGACCTGAAAAGCCTTAACCCTAAGTCCTATAAGGTTCCTCTTAAAGTTAGGTGGATTAAGATCTTTTCAAGCTCCATTTCTCAATTTAATTCCAGGCTTAGTTTAAATGTCAACTCTTATCCAGGAAAAACTATATACATATATGTACACAAGATGCTATTTACAAATGTTTTACAATTATGCAAAATTTTGAAAAATGTCTTGAAATCATGAATAAATGATGCATGAGGTGCAAGTTTTGCAAAGAGATATTTACAAACATTTACACAAGATTTTTGCAAACTCTTGATTTTCAAAACATTTTGGAAAAATTTTGTACTATATACATAATTTTGATACAAAATATTTACACAAGCTTTACACAAAAGATTTTTGAAATCATTTTTACAAAAATACTTTGTACACTAGCTATGTATGTGCAAGATAAAAGAGGTTTATGTACATGAAAAATTTTTAAATTTTTGTGATTTTTAGCCATTTTATTTATTAACACACTCACACAAAGTACGAGTTATGGCTAAAGTATATATGAAATATATACACCCCCCCTATACTTAGCTCGAACGATGTCCTCAGAGTGATCAAGAGCGATGAAGAAGACATAACTCGTGCTTAGTAAAAGGGAAGTGAAAAGGAATGGCTAAGTACAGGAATGAATAAATGAATAGAATGAGAGGAACTCAGTGGTCTCCCCCTATACTTAGGATTAACTAATCCTAAGTATAGCAAGCTGTACATGAAGGGAAAGCCGAGTGAAGAAGATACAGAATCTGCCCCCCCTATACTTAGGGTAAAATATCCCTAAGTATAGGCAGCAAAAACAGGAGCAGAAAGAATGAAAAGAATACTCGCAGGTCCGACATTCCCCCTATACTTAGGGTAAAGTACACCCTAAGTATAGCATAATCACAGGATGAGAAAAGGGATGTGGGACTAAAGAATAGAATGATATGGACAACTGAATCTATACATACGGAAGAACAGTGAGAATCAGGCGTGAGATGCAAAAGATGTGAGTCAAGAGACCACATCTCACGCAAAATGAATAGCGGCAATAATAACGTCCCGCGGCTCATGATCTAGAAATGGCTTGAACCGCTGGCCGTTCACTCGAAAGGTACTCTCAGAAGATAACTCAGATATATCAATGCTACCGTTATCGTGTACCTTTCTGACCAAGTAAGGTCCCTTCCATTTGCTCTGTAGCTTTCCTGGAAATAATCGTAGCCTTGCATCAAACAACCATACTTTCTGTCCAATCTCAAAATGCTTGTGGCTGATATGAGAATCATGCCACTCCTTCACTTTCTCTTTATAATGTAGGCTGTTTGAGAAAGCTGTATCTCTAAGCTCTTCCAGGGCGGCTAACTCTGCCCTCCTCTGGTCTCCTACACCATCTGGATCCATAAGGATATCAGTAACTGCCCAAAGTGACTTGTGCCTCAGCTCAACTGGTAGATGGCATGGCTTGCCATAAACGAGGCGAAAGGGAGATGTACCCAATGGAGTCTTGAAAGATGTCCGATATGCCCACAAGACCGAGTCCAAAAGCTGTGACTAATTCTTTCGGTCAGGGCGGACGACTTTCTGCAAAATATTCTTGATCTCCCTATTCGACACCTCAGCTAGACCATTCGTCTGTGGATGGTAAGGTGTGGCAACACGATGGTCTATGCTGAACTCGCTAGCAAGTGCCTTTACCTGGTCGTTGACGAAATGAGACCCCCCATCAGAAATCAGAACTCGTGGAACCCCGAATCGCATGATGATGTGCTTCCTCAAAAATCTGCAAACTGTCCTCGCATCAGCGGCTCGGGCGGGGATAGCCTCAACCCAACGACTAACATAATCTACGGCCAACAGAATGTACTCAAATCCCTGACTCTTAGGGAATGGACCCATGAAATCGATGCCCCATGCGTCAAAAACCTCACAGAAGTGAATGGGCTGCATCGGCATCATATCACGCTGTCCACAAGTGCCCATCCTCTGACAGTCAGTACACCTCTTCACGAACTCATCAGAGTCCTTGAAGAGGGTAGGCCACCACAAGCCGGATTGGAGCACTTTCTGTGCCGTTCTTCTCCCAGAATGATGTCCTCCTGCCTCAAGCTTGTGGTAGTAAGTGAGGACACTATGATGCTCCTCCTGAGGAATACGCCGACGCCAGATGCTATCCCCTCCTTCGTGGTAAAGGATGGGATCCTCCCAGTGGTAGGACTTGGCCTTCGCAAGGAAGGTCTCAAGCCTCTGCCTGGGCCAATCTTGTGGGACTTTCCCAGCAACGAGAAAGTTCACAATATCGGCATACCACGGGAGTGAGGCGATAGCAAGGATCGCCTCATCTGGGAAGGTATCTCGAATAGGATCAATCTGCTCAGAATCCTCAGGCTGCTCTAATCGGGAAAGATGATCCACCACCACATTCTTGACTCCAGGCTTATCCTTGATCTCAATGTCGAACTCCTGGAGTAGAAGGATCCATCTAGTAAGTCTGGCCTTGGCATCCTTATTTGACATGAGGTACCTGATGGCGGTGTGGTCAGTAAACAAAGTCACTCTAGATCCAATGATATACGATCTGAACTTATCTAGGGCAAACACTACGGCTATCATCTCTTTCTCTGTGACCGTATAATTCCGCTGGGCGGAATCCAATGTGCGGCTAGCATAGTGTATGGCAAATGGAACTCCATCCCTCCTCTGTCCCAGCACTGCCCCTACGGCAAAATCAGAGGCGTCCGTCATGATCTCGAATGGGAGAGACCAATCGGGTGGCTGAAGGACAGGAGCCTCAATAACACACTGCTGGAGAGTCTCAAAGGACGAAAGACACTTGTCATCGACAAGGAACTCGGTGTCTTTCGTCAAGAGGTCAGTCAACGGTCGGGCAATCTTGCTGAAATCATGAATGAATCTCCTATAAAAACCAACGTGCCCCAGAAATGACCGTAGCTGCTTCAAATTGGACGGCGGTGCGAGTTTTCTAATGACGTCAACCTTGGCCGGATCAACCTCCATGCCTCTGTTGGAGATGATGTGGCCAAGCACCGTCCCTTGAGTCACCATGAAGTGACTCTTCTCCCAAGACAGAACCAAGCGGGTAGCAATACATCGCTGGAGCACTCGGTCTAGGCAGTCAAGACAGGAATCGAATCCGTCGCCGTAAACCGAGAAGTCGTCCATGAAGACCTCCAAACACTCCCCTACCATGTCCGAAAAGATCGACAGCATGCATCTCTGAAAAGTTACAGGGGCGTTGCATAGCCCAAATGGCATGCGTCGAAAGGCGTATGTACCGAAGGGACAGGTAAAGGTGGTCTTCTCCTGATCCTCAGGAGCGATGGCCACCTGATTGTAGCCCGAGTACCCATCCAGGAAGCAGTAATGGCTCTTCCCTGCCAATCTCTCTATGATCTGATCAATAAAAGGCAGGGGGAAATGGTCCTTCTTGGTGGCCTGGTTGAGTCTCCTGTAGTCAACGCAGACCCGCCAAGAGGTGGGTACTCTTGTAGCAATCTCCTCTCCCGACTCACTGATCACAGTCGTGATGCCCGTCTTCTTGGGCACCACATGCAAGGGGCTAACCCACTTGGAGTCGGAAATGGGATAAATAAAATCTGCACTCCACCATTTTGATATTTCCTTCATGACAACCTCTCGTAGGTTGGGGTTCAGTCGCCGCTGTAACTCACGCGACGGCTTTGCCCCTTCCTCGAGATAGATATGGTGGGAGCACAACGAGGGACTAATCCCATGGAGATCTGCTACGCTCCATCCAATTGCCTTGCGGTTCTTTTCAAGAACCCCCATCAGACGGGATTCTTGTTCTCCAGTCAGATCGGCAGAGATGATGACTGGGTACATCTCAGACTCTCCCGCAAGGAATCGATACTTCAGCGAAGTAGGGAGCGGCTTTAGCTCTGGACAGCTGGGTGCTGGCAAATCTGGCTTCTGAAGAAGATGTGTGTATGCTGACAATTCTGCCAGATCTGCCTGGGAAAATGATAAAGAACTCTCACAAGCTGGATCTGGAGAAGGCGAGTCCTCTGCATTGTCTCTGATCTGCTCTACCTCTACCTCCTCCTCATCTATAGGCTCAGGTGGATCCAGGTCTGGCATCTGATCATCACAATCTGCCCAATCAGATTCTGAATCCGAGGGATCTGTATCAACTGCGGTGGCATCAGTACCACCGTAGAGCAGGGTGGCCTCAGTACCACCATCACTGATAATCGTGTCGCGATCAAGGTCCGACTCTGCTGACTCAATAGTATCCTGAACCAGGGTTGTGCTCTCCAGACTATCCTCTGCTATCGTCTCTGCATCAGCTGTATCTGAATATGAGAGGATGGTCTGTGCTGCAGGATCTGCCCAAGCTGCCTCATCATCTGTGATCACAAAATCACAGTCCTGGTGTATGTCTGGCTCTGTATCTGTCAGCTGTTCTGAATCTGTACTGCCCTCTGAGCGGGATCTATCTCTGGCTCTGTGGTCCTTAACCGTCTCTATTTGTATACTCTCGCCCTGGACGCGAAAGAATACCGTCCCACTGTCATGGTCAGTCACCGCCTTGGCTGTGGCCAAGAATGGGCGACCGAGGATGATGGGGGAATCGGTCAACGAGTCAGGGGTCTCCATGTCCAGCACTACGAAGTCCACGGGGAATTGCAAACCCTGAATCGTGACGACAACGTCTCGCAACAACCCCTTTGGCCTCTTGACAGACCGATCAGCAAACTGAAGGTATGTCCTGCTCTGTCTAAGAGTGCCCAACTCTAAGTGGTCGAGAAGGGCTGCCGGAAGAAGGTTGATCGACGATCCGCTATCTAATAGAGTACGGTTGAACCTCTGCTCACTAATATGACATCTGACATATGGGGCTCCTAAATCTGGCCTCTTGGTAGGCAGATGGTTCTGGATCGCGTAACACGTGGCTTTTGTCAACACATGAATCTCTGCGGTTTTGTTCCTCTTCTTCCTCCTGACTGTGGTTCTGTCTCTCAAGGATCGCTGAAGAAGAGGGATGTGTTGCAAAGCCTCATGGAGGGTCAGCTGGATGTGAAATCGGTCTATCATGCTCTGGCTGAACTCCTCCTGCTCTCTCTTTTTTGGATCTTTTTCTCTTTTCTTCCCCTTCCCCAACTCAAGGGCTCTAGGAAAGGGGATCACAGGGTCCTTCTCAGATGAAGGACTAGGAATAGGCCTAGACGGTTCGATGACCGGATCCTCACATACATCATTCACCACAGTGGGATCAGAAGAAACTAAACCTTTTCCTTTATTCAAAATAGAGTCCTGAGATACATTCATACGAGGAAAGACAACATCTCTATCAGAATGAATATTGGTGGCCTCAGTACCACCTCTAGTTGGCTCTACAACTAGACGTCTTGCGGCCTCAGTACCGCGGGCTGGCTCGGCTCTGCTGGTGGCGTCAGTACCACCTCCTCGATATGGTGAAGCGGCGGCCTCAGTACCGCCGGTGGAATCAGCATCTCTGGTGGCATCAGTACCACCGTCATCATCATGTGCGGCTTCAGTACCGCTCTCCTCTTCCTCATCTGGCGCTCTAGATGGATCCTCGCGTTGTCGCTCAGATGAGGCGCCGCCTGCTGGTCTTCTACCGCTCCTAAGTGTGACAAAATCAGCATCAAATAGATCCGACGATATATCATCAAATGAGTCACTAGGAGTGGTAGGCTCAGTGTGAACTACCTGCTCAGACTTCCTCTTCAAGCTATTCGGATTAGGCTCGATCTGTGCAGGGATGGCGGCCTTCCCTCTCATCAGGTCCCGCATTTCCTGGCGGAACTCGTCCATCTCCCATCTAAATGTAGCCTGCTGCTCTGTGAAGATGCGGGCTAGATCATCCGTGGCGGGGCTCTCATGGGAGCCCGACGGGTTGCCTCTCTGGTAATGAGGCTGCTGGACCTGGTGCTGCTGCGGCTGAGAGGGGTAAGAGGAAGGATGCTGCTGCTGGTGAGCCTGCTGCTCACGTCTCCAAGTTTGTCCCTGCTGCTGGTAGGGACGAGGTACGAAGGATGATGGCTGGTGTGGCTGGTATGCTGGGGGCTGCTGGTGATCTCTCTGCTGGGAGTACTGCCCTCCCTGACCGGCTGGCTGCTGTTGGGACTGGTTACCCCCATTCCCCCACCTGAATCCGGGATGGTCTCGTCGGATTCCAGGTTGAGGACGGTCATACCAAATCCCGTTGACATCCATCAACGGCTCAGCATCGAAGGGGTCTGGTGGGAGTACTCCCAGAGGCTGATCCGGCTGATATACCACCATCTGTAAGTCTGAAGATGGTGGTGACTGGTAAGAGGGCTGCTGCTGCTGGTACGGCTCCGCCTGTACAAGGTGAACTTGTCTAGGCTGCTGCAAGGAGCTGGAGCGCTGGGACGAGCTGCGGCTGCCGCCGGATTCGCCTCGCGACTGAAGACGGGGCTGAGAAGCCGTCTGTGCCTCCTGAAGACACAAGAGATGGGTCTTCACGTCGCTCAGAGTTTGTGCCATCTGCTCCATCTGAGTTATGCACTGGCACTGCTTCTTCTCTATTATTTCCATGTGGTCCAACTTCTCGCTGATAATCCCCATGTCCGCAGCGGCCGACTCTGCCTGTGTGGCTGCAACTGTGGTCGAACTGGATGGACCTGCATCAACCCGTGCTATCTGCTGGTACTGCACGGGTCCTAGCGGCTGCTGAGATCTCTGTGTGTACAACCGAGTCTGGGACATCACCATGTAATTTTCGGCCATCTCCTCGTAGATGGCCCAGACTTGGTTGTGGTCCTTAGCAAAGTAGGACCCGCCGCAAGAAGCATTCACCAGACCCTGAAGCTCTGGCGTCATCCCACTAAAGAAGCTCTGAACTAGGTTCGGCTTGGAAATGTCGTGGTGTGAGCATCTATCCAGAAGCTCTCTGAACCTCTCCCATGCCTCGTGAAACTGCTCGTTAGGAAGCATGGAGAAGTTGTTGATCAGGGCCCTCGCTGCATTCGTCCGCCCGAGTGGATAGTACTTGTTCAAGTACTCGGTGCGGAGCTGCTCCCAGGTGTATACAAACTTCCCTAAATGCTTCAGCCAGGCGGCTGCTCTATCTGCCAGTGAAAAAGGGAAGGCCATCATACGAATCGTATCCTGGTCCACATGACGGTCGTGGACAGTGCTGCAGATCATCAAAAACTCCTGGAGATGGAGGTGGGGCTCCTCGGTGGCAAGTCCGTGAAAATGAGGAAGCATCTGCAGGGTATTCGGAGGGAACTTGAAATCCCCCACGATAGCAGGTACCACCACCCAATGGTGCATCAGTGTAGATCCGGGGTTGTGTAACTCCCGCATCGTTCTCAGTGGTCCTGCTCCGGCGGCGGCTGCCGCTGCGGCAGCCGCTGCTGCGGCTGCTGCGGCTGCTGCCTCTGCATCAGCATCAGGAATGTCCTCAGGTTCGCTCTGATCTCTCTCTTCTCTGAGTCGCTCCAACTCCCTTCTCATCTCAATCATGAAAGCTCCCTGATCGCGTAGCTGCTTCTGTACTGTCTCTAATGATGCGATCAGAGTGGAGTTGATCGCTCCCTGGTCTAGTACAAAATGTTCGGGTTGTCGGGAGTCTGGGTCTGAACTGCCGGCTCCGGCCATAGTGACGTCTGCAAAATCAGATGAGCCCAACTCAGGTTCTGTCAAATCAATTCGTCTTTCCTCGGGCTCATGTCTCTCAGTAGCAAAAGAAAGGGGATCGAGGGAGAACAGGGTGGAATCGTACTCGGGCCCGGAGAGCTGGTCTTGACTCTCATGGGCCAACCTAGATGGTGAAGTAGACGCGCCTAAAAGCGGTGCAGCCAGAGGCTGCCTAAGAGATCGTCTACCCATCATCTTGATCTGGCGAGTTGGGCGGATGGGATCTGGAGAAAATATGATCGCAAAGCGAACCCCCGGTTCACCAACGCAACACAATCTGAAGACCGTGAAAGCTCGGTCAATTTATCTTGTCAATTTTATTGGGTGAACACACAAAATATCAAAGCGCTTACGTGACCTGTTAGGATACCCGATGCTACTCCAACCGACTGGCCCGCACGGAAGAGTCGGTAGTCAGCTAGAAATAGCATCGGAGGGCTCTACCTAGGGTGCGGGTCACTCTCTCGCGCATCCAAACCATACAAGGAGGGGGTTGCTCTCCCCAAGACAAATTTCTAATGTGAGTGTCTTTTAGGGTCAATAGTGTTATCCAGTCCCAATTTTTTTGTTTTTCTTTTTAATTTTTTTTTCAAAAAAAAAACAAGCGGCCTAACGAATTTTCCGATTCTCCTGATGATTAAGCCAAAAACAGACGGAGAAGACGAAAAAGCCGATGCGCGAAGAAATCAATGATGCATGCAGAGAAAGAAATGCGTACCTTGTCTCCAGCACTCTACATGCAAGTGATCCGCGCAGAATTTAAAGACAGAATTAAACTACCTAAATGGTGCAGCGAGGAAAAACCGAGTCCTAGATGAGCAATTTCTAGCGCAGAACCGTCTAACTTAGTCACTCGCCCTTGATCCAAAGAGTCCGGTCTTGGCCCACCCCTCCTCTTCTCGACAGGTCGAGTTCAGGAGTAGCGCTTCCGGGGCAGGCTCGCGGCATGTAGTCTCTCAGAAAAGCGACCAAGTTATTTTTATTATTTATTATTAGTAGGTCCAATTAACGATCTATAGGAACAGATAAGCAATTAAGTATGGGGACCCTACTAATTACGGCACAAGCAAGAGAAATTCCTAAATCTAGGGGCTCGAGAAAAACCGCGTAAACACCGAAAAAGGCAGCTAGTTATCAAAACCGCAGGAAAAGCCGCGAAAATCCAAATGGGTCCCCCGAGCACACCGGTACTCGGCGAAACAGACCCGCTAAGTTACAAGTGTCCACAAATGTCCAAGTTCTAAATTATTACAAACAATATTGTTCTCTCTCAAAATAAAATTCTTCTTCTTCCTCTCCCTGCTCTTCTTCCTATGCGGGTCCTCAAAAATAAACTCCAAGTTGTCCACGCAGTACCTCGCACAAAAATCAAACAGAGAGAGTGTCAGAGAACAATGATAATATAGAGAGACAATATGGAAAAAATGACTACAAAGCCGTGCTCCCCGGCAACGGCGCCATTCTGATGACCGCCCGACTGACAGAGGTAAAGGTAAAGAAATAAAGGTCGTCGCGACCTCAATCACTCGGGCTAGGTATATCAAGAAAAATCAACCACTCAAAACATGTAAAACTAATCGAGCATAAAAGAGAGCGGTCCTGCTATGAGATTAACCTGGTATAGCACCCAGGGTCGAACACAAGGAGCACAGATTGGCCTTGCGGCCTACAATGTAGTCAGAAATCCGAGAGAGTATTTTTTAGTGTTTTTAAGGGTTTTTATATTTTTTTAGGATTTTTGGAATATAAAGAAAACAGGAAAAGCACACAAACAATTAACTTGAACAATTTATTTAATGCATTAAAAAGCAAGCAAAAATTCAGACAAAAATATTTTTATGTGTTTTATATTTTTTTATGTTTTTGGTGAATTTTTGAGATTTTTCTGATGTTTATTTTATTTCCTAAAAATCAAACAGTGCGAAAAGCCAGGGGTACTGTCCAGCCAGGCCCAAAACCCAAAGATAAAGTATCTAAGGATCTCAAAGGGACCTGGAGGTAATTTTCCTATATACTAGAGAAAACAAGGAAAATTTGAGCACCAAAAATTATTGTTTTTGAGTTTTTAAATTATTTATTATGATTTTTAGGAGTTTTGAGGTGTTTTTAAGTTTTTAGGGTTTTTACTCAATGAAAAATAGCCAAAATTGGCTAGAAAATCAAGGAACACAAAATAAACAGTAATTAATTTTTTTAGAATTTTTAAAAGGGTTTTGATATTTTTTTGGGGTTTTTGACTCTAAACAGTATCAAAAATAAGGGTTTTTGAATTTTCAAAAATAGCAAATGAAATCAAAAATGTCCTCAAAAATCTACAAAAATCCTACACCATGGCAGGAGCCATGTGTCAAATTTTCGTTGGATTTGGAGGTGATTTGATATTTTATTCAAAAATAAAGGAGGGGCACTGTGCACAGGGACCAAAGTGCAAATACCCCAAAGTTCTGGGGGGTCTGGTGCAAAATACCCAAGAAATCACGCGCGAGGCGCGTGTCTGGGGCACTCAGGGACCCAAATGTAAGAAAAATAAGTTCCGAGGGCTTATTGGTAACAAGTACCCAAAAGTCCAGGGGCTTATCTGCAAATAACCCAAAAAATATCGCACATGGGGTATTAAATCACGCACAGGGGCATAAATGCAAATAAAGAAAACTTTTTATCCAATCCGTAACATCCAGAACTACAGGGTTTATATTGCAAATAACCCAATAAAGTTCACGTGACGAAGCACGTGGTCCACGTAGACAGGGGTATAAGTGCAAATAAAGTAAGTACGAGGTCCTTAATGCAAATATCCCAGAAAATAAACAACTTAATTTAAAAATTACAGGACTAAAATGAAATAAAACAAACAGAGGGGCCTAAGATGAATTTACCCCTTTTATTATTATCGACGGCCTGATATGCGCCACGTGGAGATCGGACGGTGGAGAACGGGTGCGACTTTAACTCTGGAAGGGCTGGCCTGATCGAACGGTGGAAAGTATTCCACGTGGCAGATCTGACGGTGACGAAGCGTGGTGGAGATACTCTTGGTGAATCGACGGCTGAGAGAAGGACGCGTGGCGAATCTGACGGTTGAGGCTAGCTGGTGCCTCTCTCTCTGCGCGAGCGGTCAAGATCGACCCTCGGGATGATCGGACGGTGGCAGTGCTCCGCAGATGAATGGTTCAGATCAGATCTGGAGCGAGGAGGGTGATCTGACGGTTCTGGAGAATCCTGGAAGAACTGGTCGCCGGCGAGATTCGCCGGGCTCGTGCGTGCGCTAGGGTCCTCTGGAGAGCCTTCTGGAGGTCGGAGAAGAATCGCGGAAGGCTCCCGCGTCTGCTGGTGGTCTCCGACGAGCACACCGAGCTCCGAGGAGCTCGAGCGAAGGCGGCGGAGCTGGGTCTCCTGGCTGGATGGCGAAGGGTCTCAGATGACCCTTGTCTTGACCTGAAAAGCGAACCAGAAGACTCACGGGTCGAGGGCAAATTGCCTCGACCCGGTTAGGCGGCGTGAAGGTGCATGGTGCGTCGGAATGGAGAGCTCCGGCGAAGGTGGTCGGCGGAGGAGCTCGATTCCCAGATCCTGTGCGATCTGGGTTGGGTGAATGGGTGAAGAAGATGCGGAGAGGTCTGGCGAAGACGATGGTCGAGTCGGAATGACAAATGGGGTATCGGAGGTGGCTGGCGACGGCGGCGGAGCTACGCTAACAGTAAACTAAAAATCGATATTTACGCTAAACTATGGCCTAAAGGATCTACCTGGGTGGTGCGGAAGACTGTGCTGGAGCTTAGCTAGCTCCCGGTCGTAGCCTCGAAGGGCGTCAAGGCCTGAGGCTCGAGCTCCTGCAAGCGGCGGAGCACGGCGGCGCGAAGCTGCCGGATCGATGGTCAGGGCACCCTCTCCTCACTGCAACAGGGGCAAACGCGAGCTGTCACCTCGGTGATTGCTCTGGAGGTCACGGGAATGAAAGTGGCGAGCCAAAGATGAGGCGCGGAGGCGGCGGAGGTCAGGATATATATGGAGACAGGGCCGATTAGGGTTGAGTGGAGGCAGCTATGGAAGGCGTGGATCCCACGACGAAGGATCTGGCGAGGATGTCGGATGAACGGCGAAGAATCCGGGCGCGGGGTTCGCGGGGGCGACAGGCTGGAGACGCGTGGAGAAATCGACGAAGTCGGGTCGGGCGCGAGTCGACGCAAAAGGAAAGAGTCCGCGGGGGAGTTGACCGGGGTCAACAATCCCCCGTGGACCAATCAGGAGCTGCCACGTTTTTTATTTTTTTGTTTATTTAATTTAAGGTAGAAAAAGGCCGAACTAAGAAAAACTCAAAACATGAAATATTTTTCTTTTATTTTTTTCTATTTTTTTGGTGATTTTTAATTAATTTTTGGAAATAAAAATAGGGTAGCTATATATATAGGTATATGTACACTATATAGATTTTAATTTTTGATTTTTTATTTGTTATTTTTATGTATTTTTATGCCCATTTTATATTTTATTTATAAAATAAAGAACAAAATGGTATTTTTATTTTATTTTAATTATTTATACACAAGGGTGAAATAAATAGTTGTATACATTTATATACATGGTATCTATACAATGTATTTTTGTATTTTTAATTTTGTAATTTTTATTTGATTTTTGTTTTGTTTCTTGTTATTTTATGTATTTACAATATGTAACATAGAATATTTACAAAAAGTTTAGAAAATAATTTTATTTATTTATAGGGTTAAATAAATAAAGAATGATGGTCTATGTACATGGTGAAAGGGCATTTTTGGAATTTTGATTTTTAAATTTTTATTTTGTTTTTAATAGTTTCTAAATATATACAAAATGTATACAAGTATATTTTTTTGGGTGAGGAAAATATAATTTTATTTACTTACAAAAGTATGTACACATGAGCTCCTATCTCCCTCTACTTTGGCTTTTATGCGGTCAGGCCCATGCTGAGCCCTCCCTTGGGTTAGGTTGCTCAATATTTATTCTAAATATTTCCCTCTTTTTCTTTTTACTCTTTATTCTTTTATTTTTGCACAAAAACATGCTAATTATATCTTTTTACACAATGCATGCTTTTGGTAATTATTTGTATTTACACATATTTACATGTATTTGCAAAGGTTTTTGTAGCTAAAATAGAAGAATAAAGAGTGATGAATGGGTATTCATCATCTACGCGTATGACTCAGTTTGTTTCAGCGTTCATGTGCTTAGTACGCTAGCCATAGTGGTGTCGCTATAACAGTTGGAAAACAGACATTTTCATTTCTGCAAGATTTTCAACAACCTGTTAGTAAATCAATTTCAGTTAGTTTGTTTGATATTTCAATGTCTTTACAGCATCATTTCTCGACATAGCTTTAGTTTATATTTTTGTGCAGTTGCCTTATTGTAACCATACATTTTTATTTTATATGATAAGCAAAGTTAGTTTCAAAAGTAGTCTAGTTTATTTTGAATGCTTGAGACCCACTCGCTGGGTCTAAGCTCATTTTGAGTTTAGACTCAACCCTCTATTATTAAATACTATTTACAGATACACCTGAGAAGGAGCTGTAGGATGCGCGGAGGAATTAAGCCGTTTGCTGACGGTGGGGACCTTTACTCAATTTTGTGATATTGCAGCAATGTTTTTGGGTTCTTCAGGTAAAATGGTTGGTACTTGGTGTTTTGTGAAATAGAAAGACTTGTATCGAAATGTTAGTAGTAGATAACGGTTGTAGATAAGGAACAAAGGAAATATGTTTGATACTGTGAATGTGGATTATGACTTGGGTGGTGATGAAAGATGTTAAAGGAGAATTTTATGCAAAAGCTTTATAAAGGTTGTTTCAGGTACAGGTTAGCGGTTGGGAGTCCATAATATAGAGGAATTGCTGTCGAATTTTTAACACGCTAATCATGATTAAGATGATCAGATAGTTTAAATGTCGCACTCGTTCCCTGGAGGGCATGATGCGATATGGGTCATCGTTGACCGGTTGACCAAGTCAGCACATTTCATCCCGGTCAACAAGACATATACACCAGTGCAACTAGCCAAGTTATATGTTCAGTAAATCATTCGGTTGCATGGGATACCAAAGGAAGTAGTGTCAGATAGAGATTTTCGTTTCACATCACACTACTGGGGAGAATTCATGAGAGCCTTGAGTATGATGTTGCATATGATTTCAGCCTACCATCCACAGACAGATGGGTAGTTTGAGAGGATCATTCTGACCATGGAGGATCTACTACAAGCCTCTGCGGTTGAGTGAAAGGGATCTTGGAAGGATCACCTCTCACTGGTTGAGTTTACATACAACAATAGCTACAACGCCAGTATAGGCATGGCACCGTCTGAGGCATTGTACGGAAGGAGGTGCACCACGCCTTTGTGTTGGCAGCAGGTCAGTGACAACATCATGTTCACCCCTCAGATCATTGAGGAGACCTCCAAGGTGGTGGATACTGTTAGAAGGAAATTACCGACTGCGCAGAGCCGTCTATAAGAGTTACGCTGACTATCAACGTACGGACCTTGAGTTTCAGGTCGGAATCTTCGTGTTCTTACGCGTGTCCCCAATGAGGGACGTACAACGTTTCGGTGCAAAGGGCAAGCTAGCACCACATTTTGTGGGGTCATTCGAGATTTTAGTCCATGTTGGGGAGTGGCCTACAAGGGGGCCCTTCCCCCACACCTAGAGGACATCCATGACGTGTTCCACATGTCGAATCTCAGGAAGTACATCCTAGATCCCCAACACGTGATCAGCTACGAGGACTTGGCAGTGGAGCCAAACATCTCCTTCCCAGAAGAGCCGGTGCGGATTTTGGACCACACGATCAAGAGGCTGAGGCGGAAGGAGATCCCTTTGGTCAAGGTCCTATGGCGAAGTCAAGACGTGGAGGAAGCGACATGGGAACCTGAGGCGGAAATGAGGGAGAAATACCCTTATCTGTTCACCGGTATGGAATTGAAACCATAATCAAATTCCGTTTGAGATTTTTATGGGTTTCGCTCTCTTTGAGATTTTTATGCGCTCATTTCTCTGATAGACTTGGATACAACGGGGTTCGCGTGTTGAAACTGATTACAGTCATCCTAAGTCTCGGGGACGAGACTTCCTTTGAGATTTTTATGATGTGAAAACCCTGGACACCGAATATGGACTAAAACGCAAATCTTGACTGAGTCTGGACTTAATTGCAAAATATGTACTTTTCCGATGACCAAAAAATTCCAATAAGGGATCCATTGTATAGGGCTCGTCGATAGCTTTCCAACGAGTCCAAGAATGTGAAAATCCGAGTTTGGAAGCCCGAGTTACGGTCATTTTTACGAGAGGGGGTCCATGCCATATACGGATCCGGACCCGGATCCAAATCCGGGTCCAAACCAATAAAACCCTTCCCTATCTCATCCAAGCCGCCCGTGCCCTCGTCCAAGCTGCCCGTGCCCTCCTTCCTTCGACCTCCTGCAGTTCCCTCCTCCCTTTCTCCTCCCTCTCCCTCGTTGGAGCCTCAACGGAGCTCAGCGGAGCATCGAGGAGGTCTAGGCAGCCCTCCGGGACGGTTGGGCATCGTCATCGGAGCACCGATTGCGCCACTTTTCCATGGACGGAGTGACCGAGGAAACAAGATCATCGAGGTACGATGTCCCCTTTCTCTTGCTGCGGGTTTCCATGCGATTTTTGTTCTAATATGTTTGAGACATCCATAGAGCCCTGGGATCTATTGTATTTTCGTGGTCATTGATGATTCACTTTATAAGCCAAGCTACTCGACTTGTAATCTGTTCCAGACCAAATTTGAGTTAACATATATGCCTGGTGCTTATCTTATTTTCCCCAACATGCATCACATGATTATACTGCCGTCGTAGATCACCAGTGCTGACATTATATTGCATTCTAGCAGTAGTGATGTGTGTTGGCCCTTTAGTTGCCACTTAAAATGGTGTAATCTCATATCAAACCCATTGGTACCCGTTACAGGGACTATGTTGGAGGGCAAATATTAACTTCTGCATAATTAGATTTTTTCTTTTAGATATTGGTAGATCCTTGTAGAGCAGTATTCTGACCTCCTAAAGGAGAGCCTGAGATTGTTTGAAATTCCTTTTGATTATGCTATGTACATGTATAGTTTAGTTTGATATTAGATAAGCTGGGTTTTTGTCCAAGATGATGGTAGCTTAGTGAAGTTGGTATTGTACGCAAGCTTAATGTATGGTAGAAAAGCTTAGTTTTACGTTTCAGTATTCAATTATGTTGTTTAATACTACAGAAGTTTTCAGATAAATACAGATAAGTTCAGTATGATGGTATGATTCAGATATCATAAAATTTCTCAGCTTACAATTATATTACTATGGTTGATACTGTAAATGTGGATTATGACTTGGTTGGTTTATGCAAATGCTTTATATGAATTGTTTCAGGTACAGGGTAGCGTTTGGGAGTCCATAAAATAGAGGAATTGCTGTCGGATTTTTGTTAGACATGCTAATTACGATCAAGATGATCAGATTGTTTTAAATGTCGCACTCGTCTCGGCTAGCGGGGCGGGTCGTGACATACACACATACACACACACAGATATATATATATATATATATATTTATAGTATTTACATAGCTGCTCAGGATGGACGAGAAGGAGCGAGATTTGCGGCCAATCCTCCCAACATCGAGTAAATCTATGGGGTTCCCAACGGGCAGAGAATGAGAAGGATTCGATGTGGGAAGGCTTGTATGGATGAATTTCGGTGTCAGGGCGACAATGAGGCGACCAGGGGGCTCGGGGCTGGCATTGGGTTGTTGGGCTCGAGTCAGTAGAGAGGGAGCGATGATGGTGAGGACGAGTTTTAGTGACAGGATTGGATCGATGTCGAAGGTGGCAGGGGTGGGGAGGGAGGTGGTCAACAGGGAGGAGAGGGGAGGGAGTGGTTGCCGACGAGGAGGAGGAGGTAGAGGTAGAGGAGGAGGTATGCGAGGGAAGTGTACTCATTTGTATATAATAAGAACTTAAAGGGTAGAAAATGTAAAATGTTTGACGGATACCATCATAGTTTGAAAAATTAGATGTAAGTTAACTGGGGTTATGAGTGTAAGAGTTAAGACTATTGAAAGTTCTGAGGAAATTCGCGATTACACACAGAATTACTCAGGGTTATATGTGAAAATTTCCCATTCGTTTAACACCACAAATGAAAGGTCTCGTTTCCACGCGATGGAGAGACGCAAGATGATTACTGGATAGCTACCGGACCACAGAAATACTTCCAAATCCAACCAACTACAACTGTTCATCTCCCGCCACTTCATTTCCATAAGGTAAATTACAAAAAAGGGTCTGATGTTTACATGAATTCCCAAATTAGGGATTGATCTTCAGTTTGTAACAAATAGGGGACCGAACTTTAATTTAACGTTCGAGTCCCCAATGCCGTCAATGGGTGGCTGAATACACGATTTTACTTGACGAAATTACCCCTCCGACTTCTTCTTCTTCCCCTTGCCATGGTGAAGAGCTTCCTCCAACCTCTTCTCCTTTCCCTCGCTATGGCGGACGGAGATGGGCCTCTAAGCTTCCGTCGCGGCCTTGGACAGCTCCAAATTTACTACCCCTACCTTCCGCCTCCGCCGCCTTCCGTCTCTTTTCCCTCGCTATAACAGGTCAAGGAGCTTCAGCTTCACACTCAGCCTCCTTAGTGACTGTGATGACGAGGAGGAGCACTACCACGACAAGAGCGATGCCAGGTATGTTGTACAATACTCAACTTTAAAGGGTTTTTTTACATCACCTATTTTCACGTGGTCTTTCCAAATTAATCTAGCGATTACGATTCAATCCTAGTCACTACATTATGAAACCCGTGAACATGTACTGATTTGTACATATGTTCTTGCATCCAGTATATTCTACTAACCGAACCATCTTGGAGTTGAGATGAACAAATCTAGCACATCTTAAATACAATATAACAATGGATATTGTACTTTAGTCTTAATATCGATGATGGATATCGTCCTTGCATTTGTCTAATTAATTCACAACATCTCTCACAAATAAACAAACACAGAGCTTATCGAAGATGCCATTGAGCAAGATTAGCAGAGATAGTCCAAACATATTTCCATCTAATCATCCGCTGGATCGTAGATTTTTTTTAGATAAATCACGTGAGCTGGGCACAAAATCACTAGTGACAGGGGAATGAAACACTTAGACTACACCCCAATATTTCAACCACAAAAAATACAATTCTAGCCTCGTATCAACATCCAACATCAGAACAGTCACCTTGAAAGAGTCACCCATACCATCCGATCAAGCAAAGCTAGTTATGTCATCAGGCAGGCGGCGGAGGCGGAGGGTAGGTTAGTAAATTTGGGGCTGTCCGAGGCCGCGACGGAAGCTTAGAGGTCCATCTCCGTCCGCCATAGCGAGGGAAAGGAGAAGAGGTTGGAGGAAGCTCTTCACCATGGCAAGGGGAAGAAGAAGAAGTCGGAGGGGTAATTTCGTCAAGTAAAATCGTGTATTCAGCCACCCATTGACGGCATTGGGGACTCGAACGTTAAATTAAAGTTCGGTCCCCTATTTGTTACAAACTGAAGATCAATCCCTAATTTGAGAATTCATGTAAACATCAGATTTTTTTGTAATTTACCCTTTCCATAACTGGAATAGTCTACACTCGTATATTCTTAGCAACCCCATCGACAGAAAAATCTGAATATTCGTTAATTAACGTCAGTGTTTATTGATCTCTTTGAAGAAACAGATAGAGGCACAATAGAAGTGCCTTTCCTAACGATGAATCAGCAGGAAAAAATCATTTAATTTAAACACATAGAACTCAATCATCTGAAGGAGTACGAAGTAGCTATTCACAGAGAGGAGCAGGAAAAATTACAACTCCTGCTCAGGAGCTCTTCGTCCCAATTTATTGCCTGATAAATTTGTTCAACTTTTTTTTAGATATCGACGGATTGTGTTGTGTTGCCTTGTTGATTCGCACCGGGCTAGAAGGCGCACTGCGGCTGCTCAACGGTTGATGCAGCTGCGCCGCTAGCCATGGCGAAGGAGGACCTCTTGACAAACCTCCCCTTCATCCTCGGTCTCTTCTCAGCGTTGAGCTTCCGCACCTCGTAACGTATCTTCTTCGAGAAGAGTCTCGTACGTCTCTTCTCGCGGTACCTCGATACCCTCGCCTCCCTCCCACCATCTGGGATCGGAGCGTACATGCTCCCTCTACTGCCTCCGCCGCCGCCATGCGCTCCATTTTGCACCTCTTCTTCACCTTCGACTTTTGTTCCCCATACCGTTTCCTGTCGTTGTTTATATACAAAGTTCAATTATAATCCGACACACGGTTTATTTATTAAGCTTCGATATAATTAAAATAAAAGTAAAGTGAGTTACTGTATATTCGGGCCAGCAGTCGTCAGGATTGAGCTGCGGCCTTGTTCCGTCAGTCCACGGGCAACCTTGCGTCGACCATGCGGAGATCACAGCCCCGTAGTCAAGGCTGAGCATGATCCTCCTCCTCTTTCTCAGCCCGCAACCTTCTGCCACTGCTACTTTCTCCTCTACCTCGCTCTCCGTATCGAAGCTGATGTTGAACGTCTCCCCATCGAATTGGGCAGCAGTTGCCGACGAGCCTTCGTTATCCTCGACGTCCTCTTCCTTCACTGGAAGAAACGACGTGCCGCCACCGCTGTCTTCTTGGGAGTCGGTGGCTCCCAGGAACTCCTTGCAGAAGGCATCCTCATCGAGCTCCTGTCCGAGGAGGCTCTCCATGTCCATCTCAAACTCCCCCATATCGATCTCCGGCTGCAGAAGGAATCCTGCGGCGCAATCTGTCGGCTGCTGCAGACATGAGAGCAGGGGATTCTTCATCTCATCTTCGGAGATCTGTGGGGAGGAGAATTCAGCAAGAACCGGATCGAAGATGGGCACGCGGTGGAGAAGCTGTTCGTCTTCCACCATTGCGAAATTCTCAATAAATACCGTCTCCATATCCGGAACCACCGGATCCGGTCTTGGAGGTTTGCTATCGGATACCTCCCCTTCCTGCTTGGCCTTGGGGATGCGGCTGGTGCCGCGGGGGCTCCTTGCCTTACGCTTACATCCGTGGTGCCACATGGGCTCATCATCGGGGATTAAATCGGACGAGCTGGCCGTCTTGAGACGGACACGCTCGTGCCGCCTTGCGAGCGGATTGGCAGAGTGGACGGAGGAGTCACACAGTTGGCAGAGGAACGCGTCATCGGCAGTGCAGTACCACCGTGCCCTGCGGCGGAGGCAGCTGTCGCAGGCCCTGGCGTTCCTGGCGCCGATGGCTCCAGAGGACTTCTCCTGACGGTTCATCTTAAACTTTCCGCGAACTGCACCGCAGGAGATGGACAGAGAGGGCTGTGGAGAATCGAGTGTGTGGGAGCAGAGAACTGTTTAGTGCGCATCTAAAAATATCTGAGTCCGGTTCTTATTGAGTTGGTACTGGAAAAGGGGACGGCGGGATAGGGTGGGGGCCCTGTGCTTGCACTTTTGAGTGGGGCGTGGGTGCCACGTACGACGCCTTATCTGGAAGGTGATTGGTGGCGAGGTGAGGCACCATCCGGGGAGGGGCTTGTGATTGGTGCAGAGGTGGATTTTGCGTTAGGGGCTCGCGTGGCCACTTGCAACGATTGGGATCTAACCATGTTTGATTCGGGGTGGTTAAATTGGAGGCTTTGCCAAAAACGGAACAAGGGTGGAGGAGGAGCGGGATCCACACGAGGTCCCGGTGGTCGTGGGGGGCCGAGGATGACGTGGAGAGGGACCAAGTTTTTTTTTGAAAGGTTTTTCACTATAAGCTATGCCAAAAAATACAATGGGTGGGCAAAAGGCCCAGTTTAGTATGTGTAAAAGGCGGCCCAGAGATGACAAAAATCTGGGGCAAAACCTTACATGAAATAGCAGAAAACCCAGAGCAAACAGAAATCTGGGCCTAACTCTGATTCGAAATTGTTTCTATGCAAGAAATCACATTTGTAATGATGTGACTAGCAACCAACTGTTTCTTTCTCTCCAAACCTCCCAGCAAACAGCAGCGAGCGCGAACCGAAGACGGCTACCAACCGACGAAGTGTTTGAATTCAAGATCCAGTCCAAGGCTTCAGGAAAGCTCCTTGGAATATGGGCGGAATGAGTGATAGCTTTGCAAATAGAAGACCAGATCTCCCAAGAGTAGTTGCAATCAAAGAAAAGATGGGCATGGGACTCCAAAGCCGCATTACACAGATAACAAGGTGAGTGAGCAGCAATGCCATGCCTAGATAGACGATCAGTGGTAGGCAGACGACCGAGAATAGCACGATAAAGAGTGCAGCAGTGCTTGGGAATTCCACCCTTGTGCCAAACCACGGCCGCCCATGCCACAGGCGCATGCCTAGGGCGAGATAGATCAACATCAGCAGCAAAAGAAAACTTGGTCCCCACCGGCAGCCAAACATATGGCGGGAAGGAGCCAGAAACAACGGCTCTAAGTCGAGGGCGAGATGAGAGCATAAGCCTCCAGATAGGCGAGGCAAAGGAGGAGTTATTCGCCTCAAAAAATGTAGAAGAGGCGAGGTATTTAGCACACATGAATTCAGCCCACAAAGATGGGCCACGACACAGAATCTTCCAAGACCAAGAAACTGCCATAGCCTCCATTATAGTATTCACCGACCTAAGACCCAGGCCCCCCTCCGCCTTCGGGAGGCAAAGAGTTTCCCAAGCAATGGAATGAATCCCAAAGTTCCAAAGGAAAGCATCTGAAAGCTTGTCAATTTTTCTCATAGTACACGGCGGAAGAACCGTGCCATCCGCCCAGAAGAGGACAACACCAGCAATAACAGACTTAAGGAGCTGAAGGCGGCCGGCCATAGATAGGGCCTTGGCTTTCCAGCCACAAAGCAAGGCCCTAACCCTGTCCTTGAGAGGCCTAGCCGAGGCACCCCTACCAAAGGCGGATGAGAGCGGAAGACCCAGGTAGGTAGTAGGCAAGGAGCGCCTAAGAAGGCCTAAACGGAGGCACAAACCGAAATCATCAGGCGAGTTTTTGGGCCGAAAGAATTTGCTCTTCCTAGCATTCATGGAGAGGCCCGAAATTGTAGAAAATTTATGGAGGATGTCTTTAACAACAAGGAGGGAGGCAGAGGAAGCCTTGCAGAAAAACAATAGGTCGTCCGCGTTGATAAGGTGTGTGGGGACGACCCTCCTTCGGCAAGACATCGGCTTCAGGGCCCCATGCCTTACGAAATCATCAGTGATACTCGATAAAGCCTCCATACCAATCACAAAAAGGAGAGGACTTAGGGGGTCGCCCTGCCGAAGACCCCGGGTGCCTAGAAAATAATCATATGGGGAGCCATTAACGATGACCGAGAAGGTGGCAGAGGAGATGCAGCCACGGATCCAACTTAGCCACCTATTCCCGAAACCCATGTTACTCAAAGACTGAGTAATGAATGCATGCTCGATTGAGTCGAAGGCTTTGGATAGATCAATCTTGAGGCAAGCCCGGTTGATGGAAGCCTTCCTGTCGAAGCCCAATAAAATCTCTTGGGCCAGCCGTAAGTTATCACCCATAGCGCGACCTTTAATGAAGGCGGATTGGTTGAGAGAGATCAGTTGTGGGAGCACGGTCGCCAAACGAGTAGCGAGCAACTTGGCAAAAATTTTGTAGACTACATTGCAGCAGGAGATAGGCCGGAAATCAGATAGAGTAGACGGTGAGGTCACCTTCGGCACAAGAGATAGAAAGGTTTGGTTCATACCAATTATGTTCTCGGCGCCATGGTAGATGAAGTGAATGGCGTCACAAAGGTCATTCTTGATGAGAGGCCAGTGGCGTTTGAAGAATCCACCATTGAATCCATCAGGCCCCGGGGCCTTGGTGGAGGGGATAGATCTAACAGCCTCTAAAATCTCTGCCTCCAGGAAAGGGCGTTCTGGCCATGAGGAAGCTACAGAGGTGAGACGCATCTTTGATGACTAAATGGCAATAGCGCCATTATAAGAACTTTGATTTATTTATTACGAAGACCTTTATTCACAACAACGACCCTTTATCTTGAAGTGTGAACATGAGATGGAGAAAATCGAGCATTTGATACAAGAGATGGTTGAGGTTAAGAAATTCATACAAGAGGTTGGAATTCTTCAAACCTTAACCTTATAATAAGATGGTCATTGGGTATGCGATCAAGTTACAAAGTTGGAGTAGTATGAAAAGATGATATATGCAAATTAGAAGCAAGTGAACTATTAGTTAGATTGTACATAACATATTTGGTTCGTGCTTGGTACACAATCATATCAATTATATATTGAGAATTTAGTTGTTGTGGGATTTTTTCTATATATATTTTCGGATGATTATTTGAGATTACCTTCTTATTGACAAGTGGAATTATTCATTGATGTTGTTCCAAAAATTTAAATTGATTTCAGAAGCTCCTCATACTTATCTTGGAATTAAAAGATTAAAGAATTAGTTACAATAGCGACTATACAAGGAAGTTTTTGTCACGGTATTTCTCCATAAGGAGGCATTTATGCTCTTTGAGAAAAGAATGATAATTCACAAGTTGTCACCTTCATTGTTGAAATGTGATAAGGTATGGGATGAATAGTTACTACTTTGGATCAATGGTTTACTGCTTTGGACCAATGATTTAGCCAACCAATTATGGGATGAGATGTCTATTCAAAGATAATTAGGCATACAAGTTAAATCGAGCCATGAATAAGATATTTTCTGAATACTTGGATGACTTTACGATCATAATTGTGGATGATAATGCTATATACTCTTGTGATAGGGAGAACCACCAAGTACATCTCAATATTGTATCTGAGACCCTACTCCAACACCAGCTTTATATCTGATTATAACTTTTGTTGGACAAAATCATCTTTCTAGTCATGTCACATTTATGGACGGTATTGAAGTTGATTTTAATCAAGATGGAATCTCTATTGACTTGAAATTAGTAGAGATATTATTTTTCTTTAATCAGTGAGATTATCGAGACAATGTAAAATATTGAGGTAAGATAAAGGATCAAGGTTGCATAAAAAGATGGTGATCTTTCAAAAATAATTGAAATGTCAAAGAACAGAGAATTTGCTTTTATAAATTGAATCGATCGAGATGCGAGATACTGAAATTGAAAGCATATATTAGAATGGATTTTGTTAGCAATTTACCGAAGACAAGGATACATCATTTGATACTACTGGAGTGATTGTAGACTAGATTGCCTCACTTGTTACATTGCTTGGATTGACTGATCATGGGGTTAGATAAATTATAAGTGAACGACAACATCGGCATATATTCCACATCAATTGGGTTCGAACGGACATGAGATGCACAATGCAATTATGGAAAAGCTTTCAAGATGCTATGGGTACTTGTTTGAAGTTTATCACTTAACTTCATCTGTAGTCCAACGATCACTTAGAATGGATCATTATGACACTAGAAGATAGGTTGAGTACAAGCACTTATGTGGATAGACATCTTCTGTTAGTTGAGCTATCTTACATTAATAGATATCACCTGAGTATCAAGATGGCTCCATATGAAAGATTATATAGAAGATCTTGTAGATCATCCTCTCGTCAGAATGATGTAGTAAGAACATATTTTGGGATCAAATCTACTCGGTTATTAAGAAGAGTCTTGAGCAAAAAAAGAAAAGAAAAAAGGAGATGCGAAGGAAATACATGAATATACGACAGTATCTCGTTACTAAGAAATTTCGAGGACGAAATTTTTTTAAGGGTGATAGATTGTAACGGTTGGATTTTTTTGGAAAAAAAATCTCAATAACCTTCCAACATACCATTATTGCCATCTTATTATCAAATTGATTGGGATTTAATGTCCCATCAATTCTCTCATTTATATCTATAAAAATCCCAATGCCCCATCTTCTCCAACGTTGCCTTTGCAATTTGAGAAAGAGGTGAGGAGGGAGAGAGAGAGTTAGAGGGAGAGAAGGGAGATCTTATCGAGTGTCCTTCTTCGTCGTAGGAGAAGGCGGCATCAAATCGGAGGAAGAAGAGAATTTGGATCTGTGACCGGAAGGAGGTACGACTACTATGACAGAGGAAGTTACGCGTTGGATCTAAGGTATGTGTCGGTTTTAGGATATTATATATATACAACGAGTCATTTTTTAGAATTGACCTTGAAATGTATGTATCGGTCTTGGTTTTCGTATAAATATCGATTATATTAAAATAGATCTCTCGTATGTGTCGGTTTAGGATTACAGTTTATAATGTATGCGTCGGCATAAGATTCTACGTAGAAGAAAGAAACGTATCTAGAATACGATCTCTAAATATTTGTTGTATTTGTAGGATTATACATACCCTTTAATGACTTGAATCGAGATAAGATTGGTAAATGAGTATGTCAAACCCTTAGGATAATATAGCATCAGAATATGACTTGTCGTGATAGTTTCTATAGAATCTTTAAAAAAAGGTGTGCGTACATTGAATCTACCATATTTAGTATGTGTAAGGCATTGACGGATGAGTTTCGTCACCCCATCTACAATCCGACAGTGGTTGAACATTTACATAGCTTAGTTATATTTAAAATACATAATCATGTGTGTACGTTATGATCTAAAGATTAAGCCATTTGTGAAGTACACCATATAATGTTTCTATATGCTTTGATATGAAAACACATGCCATCGTTAATTAAAATGTAGTCTCCATGTATTTTTATCGATAGTTTGATTAACCTAACATCATGTTTTTAGACGAAATCAATCATTAATTCCTAATGGATTTGTTTATCCCTACACTGTCAGTTTCCAAAAGATAATTCAAGACTTCTAAACCACATTGTATTTAGTTTTTGTCAAGCCAAACTGCACTAGTCGTTGGTGCATACTTAAATATTTGTTTAAGCGTAGAATCTATTTAAATATTATTGTAATTTTATTGTTCTACTTAGTAATTAGATTTACATCCTCGAATACTGGAAGGTTACCCGTATAAAGTAAAATAGAGGTGCTATTATAGTATATTTATGATATTACCTAATCAACCTCTTCATCAAATTAAATCCTATATTTAGCAGGCATATGTTATCCGTAACTGTTGGAATTTTGACAATCTGGCATTATTATTTTGTGTAATCGTAAGAGCATCTCACTATGATTTCCGTATTTTCTAGTCCCTTGTCATATGCAATACAGACCTAATTATCAATCACATGTTAATGTTGAGCATGTCAATATATTCCTTGGTATTGGAAGTTACTGTGCTTGTCAATTAGGGATTAAAAATCGGTGATGAATATTAATATTTGGTTTCATGATTGGGAATAAAATCTTGGTATTTAACCATTGCTTGAGTCATTAATAAATGCTAATAAAAGAATTTTCAGTCAATTAACGTTAATAAGGAGCTTGAATCTGTTAGATACAAATTGCATGGATTATTTAATGGTGTAGTAATGATGTTAGCTATAGTTTATATGTTTTGTAATACGATGAATATCCATAACAAGGAAGGAATTACAACTAATGTTAAAAAGAATAAGGCACGAATTCATAAAGAGTCACATGGACGACCGCAAGGGGTCGTGTTAGCCCAAGGGGCAACGCCGCAAGGGGCGTATGGTTGCAAGGAACCATGGAGGCAAAAGCTAAGTCCTCTACAGTTGTACCTACACTGTCATGTAAATGCCGCAAGGGGCAACGCCGCAAGGGGCGTATGGTTGCAAGGAACCACTGAGGCAAAAGCTAAGTCCTCTACAGTTGTAGCTACACTGTCATGTTATGGACCGCTAGTGCAGCGGTAAAGCCAGCAAAGCCATCAAAGCCGCCTAAGAATCTAACAATCAAGACAACCTTAAACACTGAAATGTTATGGGCATTTGTGAAATTAAGTTGATGTCATGGGCATATGTGCAGTTATATTACTATTATGGGTATATGTACATTTATGCTAATGTTAAAGTATATGTACTTATGTACTGAAATGTCATGCAAGAAAAATGATTTAAAGAAAGAATAAACCGTTAGAAGTTATGAAGGAAATAGTTTAGAAAGGTAAGCCATTACATGTTATGAAAGAAATGGTTTATAATGGTGAACCATTGCATGCTATGAAAGAAATGGTTTAGAAAGGTAAATCCTTACGTGTTATGAAAGAAATGGTTGATAATGTTGAACCATTACATGCTATGAAAGAAATGGTTTAAAAAGGTAAACCATTACATGTTGTGAAAGAAATGGTTTATAATGGTAAGCCATTACATGTTATGCAAGGAAATGATTTAATCAAAGATAAATCATTTTATGGTAGAAGAGAAATGTTTTAAGAATAATAAACTGTCACAAGTCATGCAAAACTATTTTAAGGGGTTAATCTGAAAGAATGATCTAAATGATAAAGGATGCGTAAACATATCATGAATTTCATAAACATACCCCTTATGATGAAAAATGATAGCTTATATATTTTTATGTGTATTGAACATGTATATTCATGTCGAATTCAATATGCAACTTGCTAGGGAACGGACTTAGACATGCATGGGACAATTAGGCACGTAATGATGTTATTCCATTGACAGTTAAGTACATGAATTATAACATGTTAAAAGGCTGCTAGAATTCCCATGCATGGCCCCCGATACATACTGGGCATTAGGCTCATGCAAATTCTGTTTATTTATTTCAGGTGAAGAATAAGTTTGATCAAGCATTCAAGTTCATGCGACAAGAATGAGACATTCAGTGCGGTACGAATATTGCATGGTTTATGGTGGATATTTGTATGCCCACTGGAACATGGACCCATGTTGTGAAATTGTTTAGTTTCTTTTGCAAGCATACCCTTATAGATGTTGTAATAATGGAACTCTCGGTTGAATTGGATTTTATGGATCTTTTTAGAATGATTTTTGTATGCTCAATGATTACCATGCATGAATCGGTAACGGTTCGGTCGTGCGAATTCAAGTCGCACGCTTCCGCCGATCAGCACGATCCGTTCCGTTACAAAACCACTGGTAGTCCTCCGGATGCTCAAACACCGTCCACAAAACATTAGACTTTGTTAACGGTTCGGCTCTCCTAATGGGATATTTGGGTAAGACCTGAGTTTTTGTCTCCTTGAGCACTACTGCACTCCTCCCTTCCAAAAAACTCCCTCTTGTTCAGCCTTGTTACCACAGTATTTACTGGGCTTTTCTTCTTTTTGTAATCTATCTTTTGTAATCTCATCCTTTTTGCCAGAAATTTATACTATCAAAAAATTCCAGTCGTCAAAGAATCACAGATTTTATTTCACCCATTTTACGATTTCATGAACATATCCGCAGAAATTAGGGATCGGGTGAAAAGGTCGAGGAGAAGCGAGAAGTCGACACGCATCACATGCATGGCAACAAAAGCGGGTGGAAGAACAACAGAGGGGTGGACACTGTGTCCTGCGGCGTTAGCCGTTCTGGCGAGTCTAACGCGCTCCGTCGAATGCGACGCAAATTGACGCCGAGAGACGGAGCCCCCCGAGTCGATTTCCATGGAGGGACCCCTTTGGATGTGGTCCATTACGCCCATTTATGCTCCGCCATGTGGCACTGACGCGGCATTGGCCTTTTCCCCTATTTATTTATTGCCATATCAATATAATAATATAACATGCTATTACTATGCGTTAATTGGAGTTGTCTCAAGGGGAGCTAACTTAGCTCGTCCATCTTATTTTCTTTATTTTTATTTTTTTTGAAAAATTCTTCTGTAAATATTCATCACTATATCCTTATATTATTTCATTCAAATTTTGTGTGAAACAGATATTCTTACGTTCTCCATCCAGATAGTAATTTTTTAACGGTCAAATGATTTTTTTAAATCGACACTGTCTAGATGAAGGTCGTAGGATTCTCTGTTTCAAATCAAATTTGAATGACATAATATATGAATATAATAATAAATTTACAAAAATTTATTTTCGAAAAAAATAAAAAAAAATTATGTGAAAAATGAGGCGAAGGGAACTAAGTTATCTCTCCTTAGGGCCCATACAGATTTTACCCTAATACTATACATGTAGCATACAAATATAATTAAAAAGACTATGCAAACTTATTATTTTATTATGTGTTTAATGTAGCTATCTCTTTTGTATTTTGACACATTTTAAAATCTTTATTTATTATCTTTTCATAGTTGAAATTTTAAAGGATAAGGTTACATTAATTTTTACAATAATGCTATGCAGAATATCTCGTCTGTAAAAAATTATATAATATTGAATTGTCTTTGAGGCATCAATGGATTCGATTCCTCAAAAAGTAGAGTACTATAAACAAAGCAGTAGAGTAGTTTTAAACATCAGATCAGAGAAAAAGAATTACCTTTTTCATTTTTTGTGTTATGAGATAGATCAAAGTTTCGTCGTAGAAGAACTCAGTGGGCCTTACATCTCGAATGATTGGCAGCCCCCGACCCCGCCTCATATATCGACGAGTTTTTTTGAAAAATATTATCATGCATTTTCGTCACTACATTCCTTTAATATGTCATTTCAATTTCGTCAGAAATAGAGATTCATATACCCTCTATGCAGAACAGATTGATTGTAACAATTCTAAAACTGTTAAAGTGATCTATTCTAAATGGTACTTTTTCCAACAAAAATAAATTACATATTAGAAAAATATAATGATGAAAATACATTACTCGATTTATAATAAGGAAAAAATGGGGCTACCCCACCCCATTTTTTGTCAAATTTTTTTATTTTTTTTTGAAAAATATCAACATGTATATTCATCCCTATATCCCTCCTATATGCCATTCGAATTTCGTGAGAAACAGAGACTCTTACGGCCTCCATCGAGATGTTGTCGATTTAAAAAATCCTGTTACCGTTAAAAAATGATTGTCTGGATGGAGGTCATAAGAGTTTCTGTTTCTTACGAAATTCGAATGGCATATAAGAGATATATATATAAGAATAAATAGCGATATTTTTCGAAAAAAATAAAAAAATGCTGAAATAAGGGGTTGCCCCCATCGACCTTATAATAAAAAAAACCCCGGCGATATATAGAACGGGATATCCATTAAACTCTTTTATTATAGAGTTACGAGTCTTACGACGGGAGGAAATTACGAGATTAGACGTTAGTAGCTATCATATGACGATGATTTAATATTCTTGATTTCATTCTCGTGCTGTGCTGCACTTTCTGCTTTTGGGATTTCTTAGCATTAAATAATGGACCATAGACGTATTATTGTATTCCTTAAATCGCGGCTTCAAATCGGAGCATTCTCGTGATATTTACGGTTTTTGTTTCGATTTTGTTGCATAAAATGTGTAAACTCGAGCTAACTTAACTCACTCGTCTTATTTTTCGTATATATTTTTTTATTTTTTAATAAAAACCACCGATGATATCCAACGGTTTCTTTCCCTTGTTGCAATATCCTGCGACGGTGCTCGAGCTTCAAGCCTTCAACTCTTGCCACAGTGGTCAAGCGAAGATATAAGAAACTACTTAGCTTCTTATAGGCCAAGATTCATCCTTGATTCCATCATCTTCTTTCTATAGATTCTTAGGTAAGACTTTTACTTTCGTTTCTTTATCAGCTTGCTATTTTCTCTTTATTCATTCCATCATCGATCCATCTACTGGAACCACGTAAACCATCACCGAGCATTCCATGTTCACGTATGCACTCCAGAGATTCATCTCTACTTTTCCATAATAGTGTTCGCGTTGATCATTTCTTCTCCTTGCAAAGGAGAAGAACCCAATTGGGGTTCAATGTCTTCACCCCCCTTAAAAACCCTCCATTTCACATCGTTTTATTTCCATCTGATACCCCTTGACTTTGGTGTTTGGTAGACCAACCATGCAGGTGTCGAAAACCTTCATTGATCGGACTCCTCCACCTGGCTCTGGTCTCCATCTTCTTTCAACATCCAGTAGCTTTATCTCCACCGTTCCGACCTCATCGGAGCTTCCTCAACTCACAAGCATCTTTGCTAACTCAACAACATCGAACCTTCATCTTCACCTATTGCTCAGGAGCAAGGAAGAAGGAAGAGGACTTCATCTGAGCACCGCCAGGCCACTGCCGCATGCGGAGGATCTCGATCGGAGAAGGCAAACAGTTGTCGTTAGATCATCCCAATTAGGGACAATCCAATGGCTCGTTTAAGTCCATGCAGTGCCACCCGAAGCAACGATTCAAGACTCTGCCTCGGAGAGCCCAAACCTTCATCTGAAGCACCGTCACGCCATGCGTCCCGAACCTAGCGACGCCGAACGAACCTAGGCACAGGTCACGTGGTGTGGGGATATTTATAGAAAACCCCTGCCAGGTACCAAAAACTGCAGATAAGTCACAACCATTGGTATTTTATGTGATAAGCCCTAGTAACTTTGTTTAATTATATTTTAACCCCTGTGAGGACCTTTGTGTTATGCTTTGAGTTTTTAAAATTAAGTTTTGTTGCATTTTGCCCTTGTATTGATTCTTGAATAATTTGTGGTTCATTTATCTAAATTTAGTGAATTTCATCTCCTTGGAAAGATAATTTTACCTTCTTTATTTTGGTGCTACTAATTGCTTGATGCGACCCACTTTTACATATTAAAAATTAGAGAAGAAAATTTATTTTTTCAATCTTATTATTAAGTCTACAATTGACCTTTTCTTTGATCATTGATTTATTAAATATCCTCATTTCATCTGTCTTTCTGTATCAGAGTTTTTAAATAAATTATTACTTAATTAATTTTCTAATTACAAATTTATTTAGACCTAATTTGACATTAATAATATTGGGTGTTTAGAGATTCATATATTGATTATATTGATCACTTAAAGCTTAATAATTAGATCGTTCATTTACATATACTCATGATTTATTCAAGTTAAATACTTATTTAATTAGGAGATGTATTGTGTGTTTTTGCATTTATTCTGTGTTGCATCACATTATTTGTTCACTTACCTTTTTTTTTGCATAAAAACTCTTTAAAAATACCACGCATTGCATTATGTCTTCTTATCTTGACCCGGTCCATTGATTCATCACTTAATTAAATATTTAGCATAGATTAAATCGATTAATTGCTCGTGTCTTTGTGTACTACCCTAGACTTGCACATGATATATAATAAACCGATTCCTCTTCACATAAACATTTGACTTGGTTCTGATAGAGTATTGATTGGCTATACTACAACGGTAATTAATTACTATTGCTGATTAGTGATTCATCACGGACCGTTGAAGTTCTCATGATGGTCGTGACCGTCCCTTCTGACCAACCCATAGGAGATAGTCGTGGCCGTCACTACTGGCATCCCTTGAGATTGTAGCAGTAGATTTCAGAGATGGTTGTCCATGCTTTGAGGGGATGGTTGAAGTCGTCCCCTAGGGCAGTATTAGAATGGATGGTGAAGACTGTCTTCTATGATCAAATGTGAGCTGTTCACGATCATCATCCATGTTCATCAGAGGGGACGGTCACAACTTTCCCTGATGCAGTCATCAGAGGAGACGATCGCGACCGTACCCTAAGATAATTATAGAGAATGTTGGCAAAGACCGTCCCATATGGCAAATGTGACGCAACCTGTGGGGACGGACGGGTGATCATCTTCTTTGATTAGAAGGGACAGCTGTCCAGTCAAAGGGGACAAAAATTGATTGCTTCTTGTTCTATACTTTCCTGTAGTGACTATGCCTAGGGTGCTACATCCCATCCCTCCCCCAACCCCCTAGGAAGGGGAAGACATGTTCATGTTGTTGAACTTAAGGGTGGTGGTGGCGACTGAGGAGGCTGCGGTGGTCGAGGATGGTTGAGGCTAGGGGTGTAAACAAATCGAATTTGGGCGAACCTATATTTTTTTAGGTTAGGTTCGTTTATCCAATCAAGCCTAAACTTGTGTTCAAGTTTGGGCTCATTAACCTCTATTTAATCAAAACAAATCTAAACATATATCAGATTGATAATTTTCTAATGAGAGTGGGTTAAAAGAAATGATCTAAAGAAATGATCTAATGAGAGTGTTCAGGTAAAGATGTATACCAGATTGATAATTTTTCTTTATCTAAGTCTTTTTTTAAATAGATTAAAAAGATTTCTTCTTTTTCGAAAAATATAATTGTAGTATACTTTTATATCTATTAAGGAATAACATCTGATAAGAGATGAATGAAGTTTATACTTGCTCTGTTGATTTGAGGGACAAGGAAGAGGAAAATACTAAACACAATGGATGTTGTAACCATGATGTGAGCATTTATATTGAGATAGTTTATTCTGAGATAAAATTTATGTATCCCATATGTATTCATCTATCTCCGTAAAGCCAACTCATCCTAGGACAAAATCCACTTATCTCTCAGATAAGGATATGTAAATATGTGTATATGTGTATTGACCTTTCAACAAATCGAGCTTAAGAGAACCAACAATTTTTTAGGTTCAATTCATTTATTTAGTCGAGCCCAAACTTGCATTCAAGTTTTGTTCATTTATTTTCAAACCAATCTGAATTAAACTTTTAACAAGTTGAATATTGAACTTGACAATTTTCTGACAATCCTAATAGGGTGCATCCAAACAAAAAAAATTGCATTTGGGGGTAGGTTTTCTTTGTAATTATCTATGTGAAGTTAACATCCATTTGTGAAGTGGATGGACAACAATTATCCTGAGGGGCACAAGTGACGTGGAAGAAGGTAGGGTATAACTGATATTGCAAAAAAGAGAGAGGTAAAGGGCACAAGTGATGTGGAAGATGGCAGTGTATAACTGATATTGCAAAAAGAGATATGCATAACTAATATTGCAGAAGTTAAGAAGGGCATAACTATAAAAAATTTTTTACTATGAAACAATTTTATACTTTAGTCTTTATAATAACAATATTTATGTTTCTAACTATTTTGCAATTATACTTAAACATTTATATTCTTATAATTTTTTAGTAATGTCCTTCCCTTACTACTACATGTGTGCGCCTATATTGCACTAATAGAAGGACGATACTGTGAAATTTATAAGGATTATGTACGCAAGTGTAGTTGTAAAAAAGTTAAGATAAAAACGTTATAAAAATCGAAAAGGTGCCAGTGTAAAATCCATACTTTTGATGGAAAACACTCTCCAGATATTGTTAATTGATAAACACCAATCTTAACAAAATCATGAGTATCATTACAATCAAATTGACATAATTTAATAAATAATTGGAACATTCATTACCACCTCTTTCGATTAAAGATATAAGAAGAAATATGATTCGTTGTCAAATAATCTTTTCCTCTTATTATTAGCAATGAATGCTATATTTATTTTTAAATTATCATATAAAGACGATTTTTCGTTGACTTATTTGTTAAAATGTTACTAATCATTACTAAATTTAATGATGATTAAAAGGAAAATCAATGAATAACCATTGTTATAAGATTTTTGCTAATAATATAATAAGGAATATGATATTTTTTGCGAAGTTAAGGAATTTTGAAGCAATGAATAAAATATAACTATCTCATGTATGGGTGCAAAACAACATATGTTTTGAAAAGCAAATAGTAATTTAATATTTGTTGTTATATATTTCTTTAATAAAAATATCATAATAAATATTAAATTATGTGTTTCCTTATGCCAATTTCAGGGTAGTGTTGTATTGGTATTCATTGTATAAAACATGTGCCTTTTTTTACCCATATATGAGATAGTTTTCTTTAACCTTTCTTCTTATTTTTTGTTATATTTAGTAACTAAATATATAATAACAATGAATATTAAATTATTCGTTGCTTTTGACCCATTTTATTGTAGTGCTGTACTAGTTGGTTGCTCGCGTCTCGCTATGCATGTGGTGGACTTACGTGACTTGGGAGCTCATCCAACAGCTTCGAGATGCTTCTCCTCGTGCTTCCATAACGAGGCTATAGATTTCCCGTGTAACTCCATTGGTGTAGGATGCTCAGCTCAAGCCACATGTTGCAGTTTTGTGGCTTGATGGAAATAATTAGATGGTGGAAGATGCCTTGGCCTTTAACGGTCAAGATTAAGGGGAGATCTAAGATCAACGATGCATGTAGGTTTGGGGCATCTCTTTCTCTATCGAAACTCAAGGATGGTCGAGCTACTAAAGCACAATGGAGGTAGGACTGCTGATGGAGAATGTTGCCCGAACGTGATATCTTGCTAAGATAAAGCACAAGAATGCTTAGATCTCTATTGTGATGTATCCGAGGCTCGGGAGGGTCAAATTGATTGCTGATGAGCTTGGCCTTCTCGCTCCTCCTTCTTAGGTGCATGGAAGAGGTCCCTGGCGGAGGGGTTGAGGAGGTGGGAATGGAGTGGAAGCGTGATCTGGCGTTCTTATATGAACTCCACCTGTACGTGAGGTCTTGATGGAGATCTTGATTTTCACTCAACACTGTGATTGAGGCAGAGCTTAGCATATGCCTCTTCATTCACACCGCTAATCCAATCTCCCTCTTATAGACACCAAACATAACTTTCTAGTCTACTGTGCCTCTACAGTACCTACTCATCTTATAGTCTTCGCCTCACGCCTCTGATGTACGAAGCAAATTCCACCTACAACTAAAATCGAAAACACAATTTACGTTGTGCCTTATCCTTCTTGATATCCCAAAGAGAACATATCTTCCCACTGCTGAAGTCTTCTAATCCTATGTACCTGTCACCTACTACCTCTTCTAAAGATGCCTACCCACTGAACCATCTTCTTGTTGTTGGACATGTGAGCCCATGGAGAGCTATTATGCAATAAATGTTATTGCGAATATCATTCCCTGATCTGGAATGAAGAACAGATAATTTGCATAATAGGTCCCTTAGTACCATTAGGGTTATGTACCATGACCATCTTAATGATCATACAACTGTTGATTCAATAATTGAATCATAGAAGCCGATGCTTGTATGAATATCTAAAGGGTTAGATTGAGGACTCATCAAGCACCGTCAATGATTGTTAAAAGATGATCTCCAGCCTGAGTAGGAGATGGCAATCCTTTCTCAGTTAGGTTGATATCTGACCGACCTCTTGATGCAGGTCCTCTACATGGGAATAGAGATTCAGAGGTGTCAGATTAGTTAGGTCAAAGAGTTGACTTAACGAGATCGAGGTAACCAAAGTCCTGTATCGTATGTTGTCGCGATACATTCGCACATCCTCTGACTGGAGACAGATGTGTTACTATATGTCTGAGTATGTATATTTGGGAGACCAATAGGTTGATGACCTAACCAAGGTCTATACACCGACGCGCTGGTGTGCATATAAGGGCATATGAGTAATACGATCTCTCAAAGGGATCATACATGTTCATTTACTGAACCGAAAGGCGCGAGCTTACTCATAAGAATCAAATTCCGTGCACGGTCGTCTCGCTTTGGAAGCTTGACTGAATTTGTAGGTTTGATATATATTTATGGAAAGTATATGATCAACACCTGGGTATGATATATGCTTTTGAAAAGTATATGATCGATACCGACTCCCAATGATCGAATGAGAAACTTAATGATAAAACCCTAAAGAAGACAGTCTAAAAGAGATCTATAACTTCAGATTTATTCTGAGTCTTCCAGTATGCAGGATGTATAGGTATTGGGAATACTTGAGGGCGATGTGATCATAAACGATTGTATAACCATGACACTTCCATTCCTAGGGAGTGATGAAACGGGTCTGGATTTTAGTGACTCCTCTCATAGAGAAGTGATCTAATCTTAGTCCAAATGTTGGACGTTGATCTGAATGTGATTCAGATACAATGAGAATATTAGATCTACGGTCTTGATTTAATCAAGCATCTATAGGAGGTCCGCAAGATCTGGATTTGAGATTTGATCTCAATATCCAAGTCACTATACGTGGAACAATACAATCGCCATGTCCTTATCTCCAAGTATCTGCGGAGAAATCATATTATTCTTGAAAGGGTTCGAGAATAACTCCATAGTTGAATTATATCTAAGCATCGAGAGAATGATAATTAAATGTGATTTAATTATCTTGATACATGTGGATAAGAATACTGTGGATAGTAATATCCAATTATTCATAATATAATATAAATGTGATTTATGATATATTAGAGGGAGCTTATTATGATATATATTTGTTAATTAATTATATATGTGAATACACATTGTGTAATTAATTGAAAATATAAATTATTATTTGTTTTGGGTTGTGAATGTGATTCACAAATTTCCAATGGTAAGATTGCAATATTCTCAAAATTAATTATGAATTATTTTTGTAGAATATTTTTACAATAATTGTTTTTGTAATTGGAGATACATATAATCATGCAATCTTGGATTACATAGGAAAATCTCCCATTCCATAATGGGGTGGGGATGACTAGCTATTCCAACAAGTAAAGGGTAGCCGTCCATGATCCCCATATGGAATTGGAGATTTCCATCTCCATTATCTCCAATTCTTGATGATTTGATTTGAGATTGAATTATATTTGATTTATCAAATATAGTTAATCTAAATTAAATTATTAGTTGTTGGCTTTTTTCAACAACAATCTTGACCATTGGATTAAACATAAATCAATCTCATCCATTGATTTTATGTATCCCATGGATTGTGATCCATGGATCCCAAAACCCTATAAATAGAGAGGCATACCATGCTCTCTAGGGTTATGCAATTGAGATACAGCTCTCTCTCTCTCTCTCTCTCTCTCTCTCCTTCCACATGTCAAGCCTCTCTTCCTCTCCATTGGTGGTTGTCCACAAAGACCTAGAGGAGAAGCCATTGTCGATGCTTTGCCTCGCGCAGCCGCATCGACGTATCAGTTCTCCATCTTCTTTGGAGTGTTTCACTCTTGAAGAAGGTGTTCGATCTTGTACGATGAGATCAAGAGTTCACCGTGCTTGGATCAACTCATTGGATTACGAGGGTCACGTGACTCATCCCCGCGCTCGTAAGCGTCTTCTCCAACGATCAGACTTGAGACAGAAGGTCTCTTTTCGTAGAGTCTCGATCAACTACGCTTCAAGAGGTATTCCTTTATACTTGATGTGGTTCTAGATGAAACGATCTGAGAATCGTTCTTGGATCATGTGGTTCATCACATGAAAAATTCTTAAATTCTGCTGCATAGAACAACTAGTTCGACTAGTCATTCTTCATCGTATTCGATACGATGCTCACGCTTCTGTGATGTTCTTGAGGATCTTCCCATATCCTTCACTTGTACCCTCATCTCCGATTACCATGCAAACCCAAAATCAAGCCTATTATTTTACAAAATGGCCCGAAAGTCCCAATTTTCAACGATATGCCATTACAATGGGCACGAGTTCTAGCTTCCTGAGAAAACCAGTGAAAGTGGGCTGAGGTCGAAGACACGTTACGAACCGAGCTAATTCGTGGTTGGGTCCAGGTCGTCCTCTATCGCATGTAATAGAGATTCTCCTTCTTGATTCGTTGTCGTCTGTCTGGTGTCTGGGGCTCAGATCAGAGCACCTGTCTCATTTATAACCTGATGAATCTATGATTTTCACTCTTTATTCTTTTATTTTTAGCTCTTTTCTTGGAAAAACATCATTGATGAATGCCCATTCATCACTCTTTATTCTTATATTTTAGCTACAAAAACCTTTGCAAGTGCATGTATATTCATGTAAATACAAATAATTATCAAAAGCATGCATTGTATAAAGTTTAATAATTAGCATGTTTTTGTGCAAAAATAAAAGAATAAAGAGTAAAAAGAAAGAGGGAAATATTTAGAATAAATATTGAGCAACCTAACCCAAGGGAGGGCTCAGCATGGGCCTGACCGCATAAAAACCAAAGTAGAGGGAGATAGGGGCTCATGGGTGTAAATATTTATGTAAATAAATAAAGGTATTTTCCTCACAAAAATAGACTAAAATTGTATATATTTATAAAGATAAAAACAAGATAAAAATAGAAAAAATTAAAAAGAAAACAAAAACGTAACTCTTGTATATAGTCATCATGTATATAAAACATCCATCTTGTATTTATTTAGCCTTATAAATAAATAAAATTAATTTCCAAAAATTTTGTAAATATTCTATATGATATGGTGTAAATAAATAAAATAAAAACAATTAAAACAAAAACAAAATAAAAATAACAAAAATTAAAAATCCAAAAATACTTTGTAAATATACCATGTATATATATGTACATATCTATTTATTTCACCTATGTATAAAAATAATAAAAATAAAATTAAAACATCTTTTTATTCCCTATTTTATGATATAAATAAATAAAATATAAAAAGGGAATAAAATTGTATAAAAATAATAAATTAAAAATCAAAAATAAAAATCTATATATTGTATATATACCTATATATAGCCCTACTATGTAAATACACTATTTTTACTTTGAAAAATTAATTAAAAATCACAAAAAGATAGAAAATATTAGAACAAAAATATTTCATGTTTCGACTTTTTAATAATTCTGCCATTTACTATTTATAATTGATTTTTCAAATCTTTTCCACGTGGCAGTTTCTCATTGGCCCACGGAGATGTTGACCTCCGGTCAACTCCCTCCGCGGACCTCCTTCTCCAGCGGATCTCGTGCCCGACCGATTTCTCCTCTTTTTCCGCGCTCGATCCGCTCGCCATCTCCGCAAACCCCGGGTCCTATCTCTTCTTCTTGCATCCGAGACCCTCGCCGCGGTATCCACATCGGGATCCGCGCTTCACACAGCCCTATCCGACCAACCCTAGCCGGACCTGCACCCACTTAAATACCCAGCTCCACCACACGATTTCTCTATCTTTGACCATTCGTTCCAACCCCTAGTGAGCTCCAGTGCGTGCGTGAGAGTGACAGATCACTCCAGGTGCTGTCGAAGCGAGGAGAAGGACCGTGTGCCACTGATCCGGCGAGTATCACCGCCGTGCTCCGCCTAGAGCCGGAGCTCTAGCCTCGGAGGTCGGCGCTCCTCGAGGCAAGGACCAGGAGCTGCGCAAGCTCGCCCCCAGTCGATTCGTCCATTTAGGTATACCCATTTCGCTTTCTCTTTCGCTAATTTTAGATTAGCCCCAATTCACTGCTCCGCCGTTCACCGTCGATTCCGATCACGTCCGACCATCGTTCGACCATCAGGCTTCGCCATAGCCTCCGCCTTCCTCCCGCGCACCTTATCCATACCTCCATTCAACCCAGCTCACACAGGAGCTGGGGCTCGAGCTCCTCCGTCTCCACCTTCGTCGGAGCTCGCCCATATCGACCCTCCGACCATCTTCACCCCGCCTAACCGGGTCGAGGCAGTTTGCCCTCGACCCGCGAGTCTTCTGGTCTATCTTGCAGGCGCATCCAAGCCCATCTGAGGGCTTGGACCATTCGGTCCAGGAGCTCTACCTCCGCCGACCTCGCCGGAGCTCCCCAGAGCTCGGCTGGGTCATCGGAGGCCACCAGCAGCTGCGGAGCGTCACACCGGAGCTTCTCCGATCTTCAGAAGCAGCAGAGGAGTCTCGGAGCGAACGTACTGGGCCGACGAAGTTCGCCGGCCACCTATTCTTCGAGGATCCCCATCGATCGTCCGATCAGCCTCCAGCTCCAGTTTTCATCTGGCCGTCCATTCCAGGAGCAGCAGCCACCGTCAGATCAGTGGAGGACTGATCCCAGCCGTCGGTCCAGCGAGGTTTAGCCACCGAGAGCCTCCGCCGTTCGATCCCCCACGTGGCGTAGCCTCAGCCGTCCGATCACTGCGAGGACCTCAGCGTTGGAGTGCCACCCGATCCAGACCATCCGATTCTCCACGTGGCGTCCATCCAGCGGCCCACATTAATAAAGGGTAATTTACCCTTAGGCCCCCTCCTTTATTTTATTTCGCATTTAGTCCTGTAATTATTTAGTGTAGTTGTTTAGTTTTTGGTACAATTGCATAGAGGACCCTGCTCTTTATTTTCTTTGCATATATGCCCCTGTGTGTTATGTAGCACGTGCTTCGGCACGTGGTTTTCTGGTGCATTTGCATTTTATACCTTGTAGTTCTGGATGTTATGGATTGAATGAATACTTTTTGGATATTGCATTTATGCCCCTGTGCGTGATTTATTAGTGCATGTGCGTATATTCGTGGGTTATTTGCAGACTACCCCCTGGACTTTTGGTACCTGTTACCAAATAGTCCTCGGAAGTAGATTTTATTACATTTGGGTCCCTGAGTGCCCCAGGCACGCGCCACGCGCGTGTTTACCTTGGAATTTTGCATCAGACCCCCCAGAACTCCTGGTATTTGCACTTTGGTCCATGTGCACAGTACCTCCTCTTTAGTTTTGAATAAAATAGCAAATCACCTCCAAATTTGATGAAAATTGGAAACATGGCTCCTGCCATAGTGTAAAATTTTCGAGGATTTTTGGAGACATTTTTGTGTTGATTTGATATTTTTAAAAATTCAAAAACACGTATTTTCTTTACTGTTGAACTTTGAAAATCACAAAAAATATTAAAACTCATCTAAAAATTACAAAAAATTACTTACTGTTTGTCTTTGCTTGCTTGATTTCTAGCCAATTTTGGCTATTTTTCATTATCTAAAACATCTAAAAATTTAAAAATACTTAAAATCTCATAAAAATTCTAGTAAATAAATTAAAAACCCAAAAATAATAATTTAGTTGCTTAAATTTTCCTTGTTTTCGTCTCTATACAGGAAAATTACCTCCAGGCTTATTGGGGATTTCTAGATATTTTATTTAGGTCCCTTAAGCTTGGCTGGACAATACCTTCTTTTTCAGTCACTGTTTGATTTTTAGAAAATTAAATAAACATCAGAATAATCCCAAAAATTCATTAAAAATAGTAAAAATTATAAAACACACAAAAATATTTTTTCTGGAATTTTTGCTTGAGTTTGGATACATTAAATAAATTGTTGAAGTGTGTTGTTTCCTTGTTTTCCTTAGTTTCTTAATGAATTAAAAATCCAAAAAAATATAAAAACATTAAAAACCACCAAAATACCCTTTTCTTCTCTTTTATTCTTTTTTGACTACTTCGTAGGCCGCAAGGCCAATTCGTGCTCCTTGTGTTCGACCCTGGTCGCTATACCAGGTTAAATTAATAGCAAGACCGCTATCGTGCTTTCGAGTTGATTTTGTTTGGTAGTCTATTTTTTCTTGATTGACACAGCCGAGTGATTGAGGTCGCGACGACCATTTAGCACCTTTACCTTAGTCGCTCGATTCCCGTGTCATCAGAATGGCGCCGTTACCGGGGAGCACGGCTTAGTAGTCAGTTTTTGAGTTTTTCCGCGGTTTTTCTTTTCGCGGCTTTGTGCATAGATTCCTGTAGATATATTTTTCTGACATTATTTTTTACAATAATCTGGTCTGACACTTGTCTTCTTTCTTGCGAAGGCCCGAGGACCGCGGAGGTGACTTTCGAGGAGCCGACGTAACCGTGGGATTCGGAGGCGGCTCCTTTCTGCACGGAGCCGCAGGAGAGAGCGAGAGGGGAGCTGAGTGAGAGAGTGATGAATCCACATTTCATCATCTTTATTCTATCATTTTGGCACCTAAAACCCTAGCAAATGCCTGTAAATAGCCTTAAATCAAGCATCTTAGCATTCATGCATGTGCATCTCAACAGTGTGTAAATTACTGTAATTAAGGCCAAAATTATAGAATAAATAAAGAAAAGAAAAAGAATAAAATATTGTAAATATTTTATGACCCAAAACCCCGAGACCTAGGCATCTTGATGAATAGGTCGACAAGGAATAAAGTAGGGGGAGATAAGGGCCAAAACACAGATAAAATACCTATACAGCATATTCATTTTGGGACCTATTTGTGGTTCCACTTTTTATACATCAAATAAAGAAACTTTGTATATGAAAGTTGTAGATAATTTTATAAAGAAAAATACAAAATTGATTTCACAGAAAAATAATGTACAGATAAAAAGATATGGTCTGAATAAAAATCCAGAAAGCCAACTTCCCAGACCCGTATCTCACAAATAAAAACTCCAAATGAAGTGTACTCACCTTTAATTGTATATAGAAGAAAATAATCTAATTAGTGGCGGTGGTTTCGCATTTGGCGGAGCTACGGTTTGAAAGTTGACTTTTGGACCCCCATTGTATACTTGTACATATTAAAATATTCAATTTATTATTTATTTACTATTTTTATAATTTTATATTTTTATAATGTTGTAAATAATACTTATAACCATTATGTACATTAAAAGGAGAATAAAAACCTAAATAAAAGCAAAAATAAAATACATGTATACACAGTACATAGATACATTACCTGTACCTAAACCTATACAAGACATACTTGTATTTTATCTAATATACAAAATATATCAGAAAATTAAAATAAAAATATATTTGTGTCTATAAAAGTATTTTGTAATTTTAGAAAATAAAAACCAAAATAGAATAAATTAAAAATGCCTAAATAAAAATAAAATACTTAAATATATAGATATAGATACCTATAGGGGTATAAATGCAAACTTGTAAAAATAAGTCTCATAAAAATAAATAAAAATCATAATAAAATAACTTATAAAAAAATAAACATTTTTTATTTTATAATTAAAAATCAATAAAATCATTTCCTATTTTTTAATGAATTAATAAAATCTTTTTTGCAGGTTTTTCCTGGTTGGTCCACGTGGACCAACCAGGAGGCTCTGACAGTTGACCTCGGGTCAACTGTCTGAGCCAGCTCCTGTTCATGTCAGATGTGGTTTTTGTCGGTTTTCGCGGATTTTTCGAGGACAGTCCTTGCATCGTTTGATGATGGTGTCTTCACGACTTTTGTTCCTCGTCTACCGCTCTTACACGCCCAGGTGTTAGATATGCATTGGGATGCCTGTGGCGCCCGTGATCTTCCCTCGAAGTGTGCCCCTCGACCACATTCAAAACCGAATCCCTGACTTTCCCTTTCTCTTTGATCCCTCTTCCACCACCGAAACTCTAACCTAAGTCCTTGCAGATACTCCTGGTGACAGCAGGAGGTCGTCGGGCTTCTCGTTAGACCAAGGCGGCGTCGAATCGAGGCGAATCCCCTCGCTGGAGTTCTCGCCGGAGAACACGCACGGGTGAGGTTTCTTCTTCCCTTTTCTCTTCTTGTTCCAGTTGTTTTTCTGTAAGCAACATCATAGTGGTACCCCCGTTGTCAAATCTTGATCTACAAACCATCCTCGCACCCGAATCAATAGCGGCCGGCATCGAATCTCGCCGGCCGTCTTCCCCATACATCCACACCCTTGAGAGAGGTTCCACGAGGTTGGGGCACTTTACCCCCAACCTCTTCACCGTTTTTCTTGCAGGATCCTAGCGCCGACGCGCCACCATTCCCGAGGCACCGCGAGGCTCGCCGGAGGAGGAGGAGGCCGTCGCTCGCGCCGCCGCCCGCGCTCCTGGAAGCCCAGCCGCGCCCCCTGTGTTTGAAGAGAACGAAGGGAAAGGGGGGGGGGCTACAGCCACCGTCGATCCTTCCCCCCCCCTTCTCGATCCAGGCCGTCCACTGATTGAGGGGAGATCAACCGTTCGTCTCCCCACATCCACGCGCATCCACGCATGCCACGTGGATAAGTGGGGAGATTTGCGCTCAAGCACCTACGACTTCACACTATTGCTGAGTAATTTACGGACTTATCTCTGCTGTTTGAAATTTTTGTGACATTTACAGACTACCCCCCCTCACTTCTGTAATACTATAAGTTAGACCCCGCCAGGACGCTTGCGCGTCACGTGAGCTTAGGAGATTTTGATTTGACGCCCCTGCGGCTCTGGTTTTTGTTGTTAGGCCCAAAAACTTTTTGTCTCAGTTCAATTATTGTGGGTAAATTGCTAGCTTGTTCTCATAACTTTGCATATTTGCGTAAACGTCCCTGCCAGTTCCCTTAATTTGTGTTTGTTTGTCTATTTATTTAACGCATCATTGCAACTCCAAAAATTCTACAAATTTGGACTTAAGCATCTGAGGACTTGTACTTCCACGCCATCCAATTAGATTTTGATTTTATTTTATTTTTATATTTATTAAAAATCAAAAACATCTCTTTTCAGCACTGTTTGCATTAGAAAATCACTAAAAAATATAAAAACACTCTAGAAAAATTTCAAAAAAATATATTTTGTGTATTTTAGTTTGTTTTAACTCCCAGCCAAAAATCATTAAAAATCTCATAAGAAAAACACTAAAAATTTAAAAACACTCAAAAACTTCAAAAAAAAATATAAAAAATAGTAGAAAAATCCAAAAATAGCAAACTCAGTTCCTGTTTGTTCTTTATTTTGTCCTTTTTATTGGAAAAATAGTGTGAAAAATTTTGCTTGCTGTTTGTTAATTTTAACTTGCATTTTTGTCACAGCCAGCCCTATTTCCACTGTTTAGCCCTATTTCAGTAATTAAAAATACCAAAAACACCTAGAAAAATCCCCAACAATCACAAAAACAGTAGAAAACCCTAAAAATATCAAAAACATTTTATTTCTGAATTTTTGAGTATTTTTGTGCATTTTTATAAATGTTTTAGTTTGTCTTTTATTACTTTGCCTTTACTTTCCAATATTGAAAAAGAATAAAAAAATATAAAATATAAAATATAAAAATCAGTAAATTAAAAACCAAAATACAAAAATATAAAATTAAAAATTAAATAAAAAATATAAAAATAAAAAACCCACAAAAAAATTCTAGATTGGCTAAGTTGCTTGTTAGATTCAGGTTTGGACTTTTATCCGTGCTCTACACCTTTGCTCCTTGTGTTCGACCCCTACTTGCTTGCCATTGTACATCTTTAGTAGGGTATAATAAATTTTAATCCTTGCTATCCATTCTCTGATTGATTGTGTGGGTTAATTGTTGAAGATCGAGGAAGTTTGAGCAGTCGCATCAGCGACAGTGAGTCTGACTTGTCAGACCGCTATTTAGCGGCTCTCGCTCTCTCGCTTTTCAAATGGCGCCGTTGCCGGGGAGCATCGGCTTGTAGAGTATCTTTGGGTCTTTCTAGTCACTTAGCCATTTTTGCTTATTTATATTTTGTGTATTATTTAGTTTGAATTGTCTGACATCTCTTTGTTTTCTTGCGAGGGACCGCCGACCGAGGAGGATCGCCTAGGGGATCCTGAGCAGCCTTGGGAGGAGGAGTCAGCTATTCTACCCTAGCCGACAGGAGAGAGCAGGAAGACTAGAGAGAGAGAGTTGTTTTATTTTTGTGAGAGAGAGTAGTTGATTAATTTGTAATAATACAGGACTCAGACACTTGGACACTTCGGGCCTAATTTCCGGGTGTTTGTTCACCCGGGGGCTCACCGCGGATTTTATCGAGTTTTTATCGCTGTCATTTTCCGGTTTTGTTTTCATTTTTCACTTTCTTTTGTGGATTGAGCTCTTAGTTCTAGGTCTGCTTGATTCGATTAGAATAGGTCCAAACACCTAATTATATTTGCATGCTCCTATAGATTCGTATTTGGACTTAGACTAATTAAACAGCTAGCTAGTAGCTTCCAAATCCACGCGCCGCGAGCTCACACCCGAACAAGCGCTTTCTCCTACTCCAAATGTGTTGGGCAGAGGAGGGGTGAGCCAAGACCGGACACTCGGATTGGGAATTATTAGCTAGCTTGTGGTTCTTCACGCTAGCAGTTGCCTATTCTAGGACGATTTCCGCATTGCATAACCGGCATATAGATTAGGTTTATAAATTTCTGCCTTGCATCCCGCTTGGAGAGAGCTGGGATTCACTGTAAGTCTTCTCACTTGGCATTCATCATATAGGCACAAAGGTGAGATTTCCATCTTGGTGCCGACTTGCATTGGTTTTTCCCGACTCTTTTCTCCCTCTGATTTTGGACATATTAGGATAAAGAAAATACAAAATCGTTAGGCGCTTGTTTGAATCTACTCAAAAGAAGCGATAACACAAAAAAATTAAAAAAGGGACTGCTAAGAAAACTTTGACCTAAATTAAAATTGGTAACTGGACTCATTGATTGGGGAGAGTAACACCCTCACTTGTTTTCAGGTTGCATGGGAAGGTCTCCTTCCAGGTGAGTTGAGCGTTCGTAAGGATTAGAGCCCCAAACCCAACTTGTGGCTGCCTTGTGTATCGCCTGGATTTCCGAAGTATTGGCGCTACTATCGTACGTAGTCGAGTAGGACTTGGTCGCCAGTGGTGACTCACTATTGTGTGAGTGCCGACCTTGTCCGAAGTACCGAGCATAGGCCACGCCTTCACGGGGGTGTCTGTCTCACCGGCTGCGTCCGAGTAGGATCTTGCACGCTCGCGGGTGATTCCGTTGCGAGTGAGATCCGAAGTATCGGTTTCGCCTATCGGCTTCCTCCCTCTATTTCTTTGGCTGAGTAGGGATCCAGGAAGGGTTACAAGGACCTTAAAAAGCGCAAGTTACAGGTTACACAGGAGGAGGACAAGTACGGGAATACTTTTCCGTCAGTACTCTCGCTCCTATAGGCGTAGCGCTCTAAGGACTCGTTGAAAGATAAATTCCTGAAATCAAGATAAAAATTACAAAGATAACAGCCGAACCTTCACGGCTTCACGCGTTGAGTTGGTGAACTCCCTTGTCTTGTGTTTGATTGCCAATCACATTTAGGTCAAGATCAAAAATATCGCGCCTTTGCGCAATTTTGCTCCCCTTCTATTTGACCCTTGCTCATTGTGAGCCTTCTACTGTTTTGCAATCCTCTTTATTTCTTGTTACCCTCGTGCTCTTCATCCAACATCCATTCCTCTTGATCTTCGCAAGATGTCGCTACACAGATGGTTTAGTCGGGACCTTGCCGACACCCACATCGATTCCGTGCGATCGACGTCTCCAATAAAGAGGGGTGATCTTCGAAGAGTTAATTCGGATCTTGCGGATGTCTCTTTGGACTCCCCTATTCTCGCCTCTTTCAATACTTGCCTTTCTCCAATTAACCCGCTATTCGGGATGGACTCGCAACCCGAACTAGCTCTTCCCCTTTCAATACACCGGGACTACTCTTATCCCCGAAATAACCCCTTGTGGATGGAGGTCGATTTCAGTCAATATCATATGCTCCGTTCACAACATTCTGGGATTGACCTTGGTCCCAGATTCATCTCAACAGTTGGTGCTGAGGAAGATACTGATCAGGGTTTACTCCGTCATGCAGATCTTCAACCCGATCAAGAGTCAGAGATTCAAGTACAATCTGAGATGGCAGGAGGAAGAGGGAAAGGACCACAGCCCCAGCATGAGCCTGAAGACAATATGGCAGAAGGACAATATACTACGCAGGGTGAGGTCAACAGTCAATTGCTGGCCTCCATTCAAGCCATTCAGCAGCAGTTGACCAATCAGGCTTTAGCCCAGAATGCCTTTCAGGACATGCTGAATGATCTGAGGAGGAGGGCCGATGCAAGAGACGGCCGACGGGAGGATGATCCCAATTTCGAGGAAGTCAATGATGAGTTCTCAGTGGGACCTGACTTTGATGCAGCAGAAGAGGATCCACCGCAGCCCAAGCCCACGCTCAAGCAGACATACAACCCAGGAGCAGGGCGCATCACTGAGTGGATTCAGATTCCACGTATGCATGCTCACTTCGAGCTGAAGCCACAGTTTCTGTCACTGCTTCCCACTTTTCATGGAAACACCACTGAGGAGCCATATATTTTCCTCAAGAAGTTCAACCGCATCTGCTCCACCGCTCACTACCCCGGAGTTCCCCTGGATGTGATCAAGATGACCGCATTCTCATTCAGCCTTCAAGACAAGGCCCTTTATTGGGTCGATCATCTCGGGAAGGTCGTCACCACCTGGGAGGAACTAAAATCTGCTTTCCTCCACAAATTCTATCCTCTGGGGAGATTAAACCAGATGCGTGCCCGGATCTCCAGTTTCTGCCAGCAGCCCCACGAGACGATCCATGAAGCGTGGGAGAGATTCAAGGATCTCCAGGAGAAGTGCCCCCACCATGAAATACCCAAGACCAGTCTCGTGCAACACTTCTTTGGGGGGCTATCATTTGAGAGCCAAAAGCTCGTGGATGCAGCTTGCGGCGGTTCACATTTTAATAAGGACGAGGATGTCGTATGGAACGTTTTTGAAGAAATGGCTGAGGGAGAAGCAGCCCAATCCTCATCCCGGGTATACATGAAACCACCAACCGCCATCAGCAAGCCAGTTAACATGGCTTCTCACACTGAGGACAAAGATGAAAGCTCCAACCTGAGTATCATCGGGAGCCACTTGTCCAAAGTGGACATCATTGAGAAGAGGTCGCAGGACCTCGAAAAACTGGCAGTTATAGAGAAGAGGACCCAAGGTCTGGAGAAGCTCGACCAGATTTCCCAGCAGCTGGAGCAGCTCGTCCGAGCACTGAATGCAAACATGTGCAACGCTGTGTCCACCTCTGCCGAGCCGAACGCTGAGAAGAAGGAGCCTACAATGCAGCAAAATCCTCAGCCGACTCCACCGCAGCCCCAGCCAGTCCAGCACGTATACTACGTGCAGGTCCCGGAGCAGCAACCGCAGCCTCAGGCACAGATGGTTGTATATCAACCAGAGCACCAGCCCGCGTACTCTGAGCAGTTCTCTCCACCCCCGCCGCTCATCCAGGAGATCAATGGCGTCTGGAACAACGAAGCGCAGCTGACCCGTCCTCAGGGACACCCTCAGGGTCAGAACATGGGCAACAGGCCCTTCCAGCAGCCACACCAGGGTGGAAGACCATTCCAGCAGCCCTACCAGTACCAGCCTCCCTCACATGGAAACACGTGGAGGCAGAATTACCAACATGGGCCTCAGCAGTCCGGGTATCGTGGACAAGGATATCACCAGCAACCGGCTGCACAATACAACCAACACCCGTCACAGTACTCCTCAAACCCCCCTCCTCAACAATTCACACAAGGATACCAGTCACAATCTCAACCGCCATACCCGCAGTCTAGACCCCAGCTGGGGGAATCTTCTGAGATTGTGCCGGTCAATCCGGCCCTGGCCTGTTTGGAACAGTTGATGAAGAATATGGCCGAGATGACCCAGAAGATCGACGACCTGACGGCAACCAAAACCGTCATACCAGCCCAGGTCGAAGCCAATCCTAACAATTTCCGACGCAAGGAGCAGGTAGCCGGCAGTGTCCAACCCGAATCAGGTGAACTTAATTGTTTTTTATCTAACGCTGTTACTCTCAGGAGCGGTAGGACACTCCAGCCATCGGCGACGGCGAAAGGAAAGCACATTGCATCTGACGGGGAGTCGTCAGCCCAGCCAACACTAGGGCCAGCAAGCATTTTGGGAGCAGCACCAGCATTCAGAAAATCACAAAAAAATGAAGAAAACAGAAAAACACAAAAAGATAGCAGAAACCTCGGTGGAGACCGGCCAGCATTGGAGACGCCTGCACCCGCATCACAGTCAGCTCCTGACAGGAGGAGCACCGCACCTGCAGCGAGTCCAACGCCAGCTCCCGAAGCCGAGCCTGTCCTTTTTGGTCCACAAATTGTAGATGAATCCATTCCTTTTTGTCATCTACCTGTAAACAACAACACGGACACTATTTTGAATGAAATTGGAGAAGAGTTTGTAAATATTCCTTTTCCTGAAGCAATGAAAAAACACAAAAAAATGAAAATTTTGAAAAGTGCTTTGTCTGATCCTGCGATCATAGAAATCATTCAGAATTTGGTGTTAAATATGCCATTAATGAAAGCTCTTGAGTACATGCCAGCTGTGAAGAAAGGACTTAAAGAGGCATGTACAACCAAGCGCAGGCCAACCCCCCATAACTCCCGAAGCAAAGGTGGTAAATCTGAAAAACACATCCTCACTATGGCTACCGTCAATGCCATCAGCAACCTCCCGGACAAAAAGCCAGATATGGGAGCACCTCTTGTACGTTGTCAGATGTTTGATCAAGAGTTCGAACGAACACTCCTCGACAGCGGGTCTTCTGTCAATTTGATGCCAGCGTCACTACTCACAGAGTTCAAGCTAGGACCGCTCAAGCCCACGAAGATGATTCTGCAGTTCGCAGACAAGTCAGTAAAGCGGCCTAGGGGCCTGCTGGAGGACGTAATTGTCACGGTTCAGGGAAAGTCATTCCCGGCCGATTTTGTGGTGTTAGACATGGACGTCCCTTCTCCATTACTCCTCACCCCGATCATACTGGGAAGACCATTTCTGCGTACATCAAACGCAGTAGTGAATTATGGGACAGGAGAAATCACGTTCGGCGCTGGAAATGAAACTATCAGAGTAGAGACCCTGTCTGAGGGAATGCCAGTGGAACCGACATCTGCGTCATGTGCAAGGGTGATAGAAAATGATGAAGATTGCGATTTTCTAGCAGAGATTCAAGATACCAACTTATTCCTGGATGATAATGAGATCCACGGACTCCTCCGATCCGAGGAGGAAGTGAAGACCGCAGTCGAATTCCCTTGTGTCAATCAAGATGAGGAACTTGCTGATACACTACAAAATATTACCGTGGGGTCGTTATGCCTTCAGAACCAGGAGCCGAGTTTGGAAGCATCTTCGGAAGAAGATGAAATCATCGAGGAATTTTGTCAGGATCTGAGAGAAGAGACAGAGCAGATTATGGTGGACATCGCACAGTTGAAAGAATCACCACCTGCATTAATAGCTGAGGTCACCACCAAAGCAGCTCAGACACCGCCAGAGCTGAAACCCTTGCCCTCCAATATGAAGTATGCCTTCCTTGCAGGAGAACCGAATATGTACCCGGTCATCATCAATGCACATCTGACCGAAGATCAAGAATCTCGTCTGATGGAGGTTCTTGAACGTAACCGCAAGGCGATAGGCTGGCGAACCTCGGATCTCCACAGGATCAATCCGTCACTCTGTTCACATCGCATCTTTCTGGAGGAAGACAGCAAACCCTCTCGTGAACTGCAAAGAAGATTAAACCCGAACCTGCGAGAGGTGGTTATGAAAGAAATCCAGAAATGGTGTGATGCGGGATTCATTTATCCCATCTCCGACAGCAAATGGGTGAGCCCTCTGCATGTTGTGCCCAAGAAATCAGGGATCACCATTGTGAAAAATGACAAAGGAGAGGAGATCGCCACCAGAGTACCGACTTCTTGGCGAGTGTGCGTAGACTACAGAAGACTTAACCTCGCCACCAAGAAGGATCATTTTCCGCTACCCTTCATCGACCAGATCTTGGAGAGATTGGCCGCGAAGGAATATTTCTGCTTCTTGGATGGTTACTCTGGGTATAATCAAGTTGCTATTGCTCCTGAAGACCAAGAGAAGACCACGTTCACCTGTCCTTTTGGCACATATGCCTTCAGACGGATGCCGTTCGGGCTTTGCAATGCCCCAGCTACATTTCAGAGGTGTATGCTTGCAGTTTTTGCCGATATGGTGGGTAGCTTTCTCGAAGTCTTTATGGACGATTTTTCGGTCTATGGGGATTCATTTGATCAATGTTTGGAGTATCTAGACCGAGTCTTACGGAGGTGTTGCGAAGTGAATCTTGTGCTCTCCTGGGAGAAGAGCAACTTCATGGTGACCGAAGGAATCGTGCTGGGTCACGTTGTTTCTAAACGTGGCATGGAGGTTGACCCAGCCAAGGTGGATGTAATCTCTAAGCTAGAACCACCTACAAATATCAAGCAAGTCCGATCATTCTTGGGCCATGTCGGTTTTTACCGATGATTTATTAAAGACTTCAGCAAATTGGCCAGACCGCTGACTGAGTTGCTCGGCAAGGATAATGAGTTCATTGTAGACGATCGTGTGCTCCTTGCTTTTAATCAGTTGAAAGAGCTCATCACACAGGCCCCTGTCCTACAGCCACCGATTTGGACTCAGCCTTTCGAGATTATGACCGATGCGTCGGATTATGCCATCGGAGCTGTACTGGGACAGAGAAAAGACAATGTACCGTTTGCAATTCACTACGCTAGTCGTACGCTCGATGAAGCTCAGCGAAACTATACTGTCACTGAAAAGGAGCTGCTAGCGGTAGTCTTTGCTTTGGAGAAGTTCAGATCTTACCTTCTTGGGTCCAAAGTTATCATCTACACTGATCATTCGGCCATTAGGTATTTACAGCAGAAGAAGGATGCCAAACCACGTCTTATCCGGTGGATCCTTCTCCTCCAGGAGTTTGACATGGAGATCAGAGATAAACCTGGGGTAAAGAATGTAGTGGCCGATCATCTGTCAAGACTTCCTGAACCGGAGTCTCCTGAGCTGAACTTGCAGCCTATCACAGAGACCTTTCCAGATGAATCGATTCTGTCTGTCGCCTCACTTCCTTGGTATGCGGACATTGTGAATTATCTAGTTGCCAAGAAAATCCCACAGGACTGGCCTAAGTTGAAAATAGACAGATTTTTGTCTAAAATCCATTTCTACCAGTGGGAAGACCCGTATCTGTTTCGTGAGGGAGCCGATTGCATCTGGAGAAGGTGTATACCTCAGGAGGAGGTTCCAAGTGTCCTCGCTTTATGTCATGATCAAGATTCTGGAGGACATCATTCAGGAAAACGGACGGCAGCAAAAGTTCTTCAAAGTGGCCTCTGGTGGCCTTCATTGTTCAAAGATGCAGATGAATACGTCAAAGGTTGCACTGACTGTCAGAAGATGGGTGGAACCATAGGAATGAGAGATACGATGCCTCTGAAGTACATTCAGATCTCAGATGTCTTTGACGCATGGGGGATCGACTTTATGGGCCCGTTTCCTAACAGTCAGGGTTATGAGTATATTCTGCTTGCTGTCGATTATGTCAGTCGTTGGGTGGAGGCTATCCCCGCCCGAGCCGCCGACAGTCGGACTGTCTGTCGATTCTTACGAGATCACATCATAGCACGGTTCGGGATTCCCAAGATCCTCATATCTGACGGGGGCAGCCATTTCATAAACAGAGAGGTGAAGAAGCTGACCCAAGAATTCTGCATCGAGCATCGTGTTGCTTCACCCTATCACCCGCAGTCCAATGGCTTAGCTGAGTGTTCAAACAGGGAGATCAAGACAATTTTACAGAAACTTGTGCGTCCGGATCGCAAGAACTGGTCTCAGCTGCTTGATTCCGTTCTTTGGGCTTACCGAACAGCGTACAAGTCACCCTTGGGAATGTCTCCCTACCGCCTGGTGTATGGCAAGCCATGCCACTTGCCTGTGGAACTTATTCATAAATCTTTATGGGCTATTAACATCTGTAATTTGGACTCCAAGCAAGCAGGACAGAACCGGAAATTGGATCTGAACAGATTACTGGAATTCAGAGATTATGCATATGACAACAGCCTGATGTACAAGGAAAAGGTCAAAACATGGCATGACAAGCACATCCGCCACAAGTCCTTTGATTCAGGTCAGAAGGTATGGTTGTTCGATGCAAAATTAAAAATCTTTCCAGGCAAATTGAAGAGCAAATGGACTGGGCCGTTTGTAGTTAGGCAGGTGCGTGACAACGGAAGTGTATTGATATCCAATCTGTCAGCTGACGCACAGCCTTTTGTAGTCAATGGACAGCTTCTGAAGCCATACCTCGAACATGACACATTCATGGCCGTCGTTGACTCGATTCAAGTAATCTATGAGGATGAGCTGAATATCTCGAAGGAGACATAGGAAGGCAAAGCATATCAAAACATTTTTGAATGATTTTTCCTTTCCGTCTTTTCTTCTTTTCTTCTTTTCTTCTTCTTTTATCTTATTCTACCGAATTGATGCCATCCCTTTCATCACTGCTACACTTAGGATGTACTCTATCCTAAGTATAGGGGGGATGTGCATCCCGCGTTGTTCATACCCAATCTCATCTCTTTTCTTCTTTTCTTTTTTTTTTTTCCTCTTCTATCTTCTTCATCTATCAGAAAAGTGCTACCCCTTGTAGACAGCCTTCTATACTTAGGACGTACTTTGTCCTAAGTATAGGGGGGTTGGCACCCCGAGTTTCTCTATTCTTTTCGATCCTCTCCATTGTCTCCTCTTCTTGTCTATACTTAGGGATATCTTACCCTAAGTATAGGGGGAGACAATCTGAGTACGATCTGTTCATTCCCACCCTTGACCCTCCCTGCTTTGTGTACAGTCTGCTATACTTAGGATTATTTGATCCTAAGTATAGGGGGGACGGCCAACTTCTCATTCATTGATTCATTACTTCATTCCTTTATTTTTTTTAGATCTGTCTATACTCAGTACAAGTTATGTCTTTGCTTTTCCTTTCGATCTATGAGGACATAGCTCAAGCTAAGTATAGGGGGGTCGTATATACTGCGTATATACTTTAGCCATAACTCGTACTTTCGTATTTTCTTAATAAATATGGCTAAAAATTCTTTAAAAACCTTTAATAAAAAGATGTGATTATTCCTCAAAATTCTTTTTGTATATACTGATTAATAAATCAGGTGAAAATGTTTTTTTGCAAAATGTTTGAAAAATAGTTTGAAAATCTTTGTGAACATCTATTGAAAACTATTTTGAAAATATTTTGTTACATGTTTTCAACCTGTGTGAAATTGTGTGGATTGTAAAACTTCTTTTCTTTGTGTGAAATAAAAATGTTTGAAAAATGATTTGCAAATGGTTTGAAAAATGGTTGCAAAAATATTTGAAAAACCTATATATACTGTTTTGAAAACCGATTGCAAAATGATTTTCAAATGAGTGTACATGTTTGTAAAAATGTTTGTAAAAATTATTTTGGACTATAGTCTTCAAAAATTGTTTGAAAAACCTTGTGTCAAATAAGTTTGAGGAATACTAACATCACACCAAAATCCACTGACTATATATAGATGTATAAAATTGATCACTTACCCTGTAAATTCTTAAAATCCACTTCTTGTATATATAAAGAAGCACTCCCGTGTACATATTTTCACCTAGTTTTCAGCCAAAATCTTTTTGTTTTCAAAAATCCCCAAAAACATTTGCAAAATTAAAATCCAAAAACATTTGAAAAATCTTTTTGAAAAATACAAAAAAAAAATCTGCATATGCATGCATCATATTTTCAAAAATCCATAAAAAGTTCAAAATCTCTGAAAATTGCATCACAAAAATATTTTCTGCATACCATTGCATAGCATGAGCATTTTTCGGATTGAGTTTGATAGTTGAACAAGTCTAAGTAAAATCCGGAGATTGGAGCTTGATTGGACCTTAAAATCTACCTAATAACAGGGACCTTATAGGAACTGAGTTTGAGGTACTTCAGGTCTAGTGGACTTAATTCTTTGAGGATCACGGGACTTGGTTCAATGGATTCTTGACTGCCTAAGTAGAATATTTCGGAGCACACGCACGACTCTTGTTGATAATGACCTAACTTGGACACCTGCACCTTTCACATAGCTCCCCATGGATGAGGTCGTGAGGAGGCAGTTTCCTTTGGCTTGGGGTAGCATATGAGGGTAGTACTTCTAGGCGGAACCTCTCTTCTTCTTATAGTGAAGGAAGTGCACCTCAACTTGGTCTAGTGGTGATGAAGTCTAAAGACAGAAGCCGTGGGTTGCAATAAAGCTTCAAAAGAGGGATAGTCTATGATCACCGCCCAAATGACAGAGGTAAAAGGTCTAAAGAAATAAATCACAATGTCGTTGCGACCTCAATCAAATGGACTAAGTAAATCAAGAAAAATAATCAACCACTCGAATAAGATAAAATCAAGCAAGCACAAGAAAGAGCGGTCTAGCTATTAGGTTTAACCTGGTATAGCTCCCAGGGTCGAACTCAAGGAGCACAGATTGGCTTAAGAAGCCTACGATGTAGTCAGAAATCCAAGAGAGTCTTTTTTTTTTGGTTTTTATTTGTTTTTATAAATTTTTTCAGATTTTTAAAAGATAAGAAAATAAGAGGGAAGGGAAAACAATGCAACTTCCACAATTTATACAACACACAAGAATGAAGCAAAAATTCCAGAAAATTGCTTTTTAGGTTTTTCAAGTTTTTTACTGTTTTTGGTGAATTTTTGGAAATTTTCTAATGGGTAAATTATTAATTAAAAATCAAACAATGCGAAAACACCAAGGTACTGTCCAGCAAGGTTAGAAACTCAAAAATAAAATATTTAAGAGTTTCGATCAACCTTGGAGGTAATTTTCCTGTAATCTATGAAGAATGAGGAAAATTTAGGCACCCTAATTATTATTTTTGGATTTTTAATTTATTTATTACAATTTTTATGGGTTTTTAGGGGTTTTTCAATTTTTAGGGTTTTTAAGTGATGAAAAGTCACCAAAAATGGCTGGAAAATCAAACAACCAGTAAACAACAAGTCCTAATTTTTTTTAGAATTTTTAGTGGAGTTTTAATATTTTTTTGGTATTTTTAAAGTCAAACAGTGGCGAAAAAGAGTATTTTTGAATTTTCAAAAATAATAAATGAAATCAAAAATGTCCCCAAAAATCATAGAAATTCCTACACCATGGCAGGAGCCATGTGTCAAAATTTCATTGGATTTGGAGTTCGTTTGATATTTTATTCAAAAATAAAAATGGGGCACTGTGCACAGGGACCTAAGTGCAAATACCCAAAAGTTCTGGGGTCCTGGTGCAAAATACCCAAGAAGTCACGTGTCAAGCACGTGTCTGGGGCACACAGGGACCTAAATGTAAGAAAAATAAGTTCCAAGGACCTATTGATAACTCGTATCAAAAGTCCAGGGGCTTATATGCAATTTACCCAAAAATAATTCGCACATGTTCAAAATCAATGCTCACAGGGGTATAAATGCAATTTCACAAAACATTTTATTCATTGAATAACATCCAGAACTACAAGGGGTTCTATACAAATAACCCAACAAAACACGTGCCAAGGCACGTGGGTCTCTACTGGCAGGGGTATAATCGCAAATAAAATTAAGTCCGAGGTCCTTAATGCAAATAACCCACAAAATAAACAACGTGAATTAAAAATTACAGGACTAAAATGAAATACGACAAACAGAGGGGGCCCTATGATATTTACCCCTTTATTAATAGCCGACGGTCGGATAGGCGCCACGTGGTTGATCGAACGGTCTGGATGGCGGCGCCTCTTCTCTCTTCTCCTCTTCGGCTCTGATCAACGGTGGGGAGAGGTCCACGTGTATGATCGGACGTATGAAACGCTGGCACCTCTCTCCTCTGCTATCGATGGTCCAGATGCGATCCTCAAATGGATCAACGGTCGCTGCTCCTCCACAGATGAACGGTCACGATCAGATCTGGAGCAGAGGGTGCATCGGACGGCTCTGGAGGGTCCTCGAAGAACTGGTGGCCGGCGAACTTCGCCGGCCTCGTGAGGGTGTATCCGCCCTCCTCAGCTGCGCCTGAAGGTCGGAGGAGCTCCGCTGAACGATCCCGCAGCTGCTGGTGGTGGCCAAGAGCTCAACCGAGCCCTGAGGGGCTCCGGCGAGACCTGGCGGCTCGAAGCTCCTGGCTGAATGGCGAAGGGCCTCAGACGCCCTCGTTTCGACCTGCAAAGTAGGCAAGAAGCTTCGCGGGTCGAGGGCAAAATGCCTCGACCCAAGAAGGCGGGGTGAAGGTGGGAGGTGCGGCGTGGCGGAAGAGCTCCGGCGAAGCGACGGCGGTGGAGCTCGACTCCCAGATCCTGTGCGATCTGGGTTGTGCGAATGGGTGAAGAAGGTGCGTGGGGACACGGTGAAGGTGATGGAATAGTCGGAAGGTCGAGATGATAAGCGGAGTGATCGGAATCGAAGAAGTGCGTCGGAGATGGGATTTGGGCGTAATCGAAAATTGCTCTAAACTAAAGGAAACTACGGCTACCTGATGGATGCTGGAGACTGTGGTGGAGATGGGCTATCTCCTGGTCGTAGCTTCGAAGGGCGTCAAGGCCTGAAGCTCGGTGCTCAACGCCGGCGGCGGAGCAAGTACGGCGAGGTTACGCCGGATCGATGGTTTCGCTCCCTCGCCTCACTGCAACACGGGCTAACGCTCGCTGTCACTCAGGCGGAGCCAATGGAGGTCACGGGGAAGGAAGAGAAGGGCCAAAGATGGCGCGCGAAGGCGGCGGAGGTGAAGGATATATAGTGTGACCGGGCGATTAGGGTTGCGTGAGGACAGCAAAGGAAGGTGTAGATTTGATGGCTGAAGATCCGGCGAGGGAGAGGGATGTGCGGCGAAGACTTTGGGCGCGGGGGTTGAGTGGAAGACAGCCTGGATGCGCGTGCATAAATCGGCGAAGGAGGCGCGGCGCGCATGGTCCAGAATAGGAAAGGGGTCGCGGGGGAGTTGACCGGGGTCAACATTCCCCCGTGGACCAACCAGACTCTGCCACGTGTTGTTAATTTTTGTTTTATTTTTTTAGGGTAGAAATAGGTTGAATTAGAGAAAACTTAAAACATGAAATATTTTTCTTTTATTTTTTTCTATTTTTTGGTGATTTTTAATTAATTTTTGGGAATAAAAATAGGTTAGCTCTATATATAGGTATATGTACACTGCATGGATTTTTATTTTTGATTTTTTTATTTGTTATTTTTTTGTGTTTTTATGCTCATTTTGTATTTTATTTATTTACAAGATAAAATATGGAATAAAAGAATATTTTTATTTTATTTTTATCACATATATACAAGGGTGAAATAAATAAATGAATACATTTATATACATGGTATTTATACAATGAATTTTTGTATTTTTCATTTTGTGATTTTTATTTGATTTTTGTTTTGTTTCTTGTTATTTATTTTATTTACAACATGTAACAAAGAATATTTACAAAAGGTTTTAGAAAATAAATGAATTTATTTACAAGGTTAAATAAATACAAAGGTGTGGTGGTCTATACACCTGGTGAAGGTATTTTTGACTTTTTGATTTTTATCTTTTTATTTTGTTTTTAATAGCTTTTTAAATATACACAATATAGACAAGGATATTTACAACATATTTTTGGGTGAGGAAAATATATAGTTTTATTTACAAGAGTATATACATGTGAGCCCTATCTCCCTCTACTTTGGCTTTTATGCGGTCAGGCCCATGCTGAGCCCTCCCTTGGGTTAGGTTGCTCAATATTTATTCTAAATATTTCCCTCTTTTTCTTTTTGCTCTTTATTCTTTTATTTTGTGCACAAAAACATGCTAATTATAGGTTTTTACACAATGCATGCTTCTGGTAATTATTTGTATTTACACATATCTACATGTATTTGCAAAGGTTTTTGTAGCTAAAATAATAGAATAAAGAGTGATGAATGGGTATTCATCACCCCCTATGCTTTAACTTTGCTAGTCCCTTAGCAAACACTTATTTGAAAAAGAAGTGAAAAAGAAAGAAAAAGAAAAAGAAAAAGAGGATGTACATGGATCAAGGTTGACTTATTAAATTTTCCTTCATTAAATTGAAATATGGAGCTTGATCAGATCTTTGGATTATTAATGTGTCGGAACCTTATTTGGACTTAAGCCTAAAACTCAACAGCCTCTGAGTTCCACCAGTCTATAGACAAGACTCCTCAATAAACCAGATCAGAACAAGTCTACATACACAAACTCTAATGACCATGAATCTTTTCCTTGCGGTGTAAGTGATATGTGGCTCCCCACCTCAGAAGTAACAAAGACACAATCTCCCTCAACCTGGTAACTCTAATGCCTCAGTCTAGCAACTCTTTCCTCGAGAAGCGGGGTATTCCCTTCTAAGTTCAAGTGCAACCGGCTCAAGAAGAGGGGGTAGAAGTATAGAGTTTTGGAAGCTTAGCCAGTGTAGCTAAGTCTCCCGCTGCAAGCTTCATGAGATGTAACATGATACCATAAGCTTTTGCTTTTCACTCCGGTGGGGTTATTAAATTTTCAATCCGACCCACCATTTTTTTGGAGTTCTTTTTGCATTTTTTTTTTCAAGACTTCTGTACACATATCTACATGGTGCAGCATATATAAGAAATTTCTCCTTGAGCCAGTAGACTATCCCTCTTTTGAAGCTTTATTGCAACCCACAGCTTCTGTCTTTAGCTTTCAACACCACTAGACCAAGTTGAGGTGCACTTCCTTCACTATAAGAAGAAGAGAGGTTCCGCCTAGAAGTACTACCCTCATATGCTACCCCAAGCCAAAGGAAACTGCCTCCTCACCACCTCATCCATGGAGAGCCATGTGTAGAGTGCAGGTGCAAGTGAAGCCATTGTCTCTGAGAGTCATGCGTGTGTTGTTAAGTGCTCTACTTAGGCTCATCAAGATGACATATGCTCATAGCCTAGTGGACTCAAAGAATTAAGTCCTTATGGACCTGAAAAGCCTTAACCCTAAGTCCTACAAGGTTCCTCTTGAAGTTAAGTGAATTAAGATCTTATTCAAGCTCCATTTCTCAATTTAATTCCAGGCTCAGTTTAAATGTCAACTCTTATCCAGGAAAAACTATATACATATATGTACACAAGATGCTATTTACAAATATTTTACAATCATGCAGAAAATTTTTGAAAAATGTTTTGAAATCATGAATGAATGATGCATGAAGTGCAAGTTTTGCAAAAAGATATTTACACACATTTACACAAGATTTTTGCAAACTTTTGATTTTCAAAACATTTTGGAAAAATTTTGTACTATATACATAATTTTGATACAAAATATTTTACACAAGCTTTACACAAAAGATTTTTGAAATCATTTTTACAAAAATACTTTGTACACTAGCTATGTATGTGCAAGAATAAAAGAGGTTTATGTACATGAAAAATTTTAATTTTTGTGATTTTTGTGATTTTTAGCCATTTTATTTATTAACACACTCACACAAAGTACGAGTTATGGCTAAAGTATATATGAAATATATACACCCCCCCCCTATACCTTGCTCGAACGATGTCCTCAGAGTGATCAAGAGCGATGAAGAAGACATAACTCGTGCTTAGTAAAAGGGAAGTGAAAAGGAATGACTAAGTACAGGAACGAATAAATGAATAGAATGAGAGGAACTCGGTGGTTTCCCCCTATACTTAGGATTAACTAATCCTAAGTATAGAAAGCTGTACATGAAGGGAAATCCGAGGGAAGAATATACAGAATCTGCCCCCCCTATACTTAGGGTAAAATATCCCTAAGTATAGGCAGCAAAAACAAGAGCAGAAAGAATGAAAAGAATACTCACAGGTCCGACATCCCCCCTATACTTAGGGTAAAGTACACCCTAAGTATAGCATAATCATAAGATGAGAAATGGGATGTGGGACTAAAGAATAGAATGATATGGACAACTGGATCTATACAGGCGGAGGAACAGTGAAAATCAGGCGTGAGATGTAAAAGATGTGAGTCAAAGGACCACATCTCACGCAAAATGAATAGCAGCAATAATAACGTCCCGCGGCTCATGATCTAGAAATGGTTTGAGCCGCTGGCCGTTCACTCGGAAGGTACTCTCAGAAGATAACTCAGATATATCAATGCTACCGTTATCGTGTACCTTTCTGACCAAATAGGGTCCTTTCCATTTGCTCTGTAGCTTCCCTGGAAATAATCTAAGCCTTGCATCAAACAGCCATACTTTCTGTCCAATCTCAAAATGCTTGTGGCTGATATGAGAATCATGCCACTCCTTGATTTTCTCCTTATAATGTAGGCTGTTTGAGAAAGCTGCATCTCTAAGCTCTTCCAAGGCGGCTAACTCTGCCCTCCTCTGGTCTCCTATACCATTTGGATCCATCAATATGTCTGTGACTGCCCAGAGTGACTTGTGCCTCAGCTCAACTGGCAGGTGACAGGGCTTGCCATACACGAGGCGAAAGGGAGATGTTCCCAATGGAGTCTTGAAAGACGTCCGATATGCCCACAAGACCGAGTCCAACAGTTGTGACCAATTCTTTCGGTCAGGGCGGACGACTTTCTGCAAAATATTCTTGATCTCCCTATTCGACACTTCGGCTAGACCATTCGTCTGTGGATGATACGGTGTAGCAACACGATGGTCTATGCCGAACTCTGTAGCAAGTGCCTTCACCTGGTCGTTGATGAAATGAGATCCCCCATCAGAAATCAGAACTCGTGGAACCCCGAACCGCATAATGATGTTTTTCTTCAAAAATCTGCAAACTGTCTTCGCATCTGCGGCTCGGGCGGGGATAGCCTCAACCCAACGACTCACATAATCTACGGCCAACAGAATGTACTCGAATCCCTGACTCTTAGGGAATGGACCCATGAAATCGATGCCCCATGCGTCAAAAACCTCACAGAAGTGAATGGGCTGCATCGGCATCATATCACGCTGTCCACAAGTGCCCATCCTCTGACAGTCAGTACACCTCTTCACGAACTCATCTGAGTCCTTGAAGAGGGTAGGCCACCACAAGCCGGATTGAAGCACTTTCTGTGCCGTTCTCCTCCCAGAATGATGTCCTCCTGCCTCAAGCTTGTGGCAGTACGTGAGGACACTATGATTCTCCTCCTGAGGAATACACCGACGCCAGATGCTATCCCCTCCTTCGTGGTAAAGGATGGGATCCTCCCAATGGTAATACTTGGCCTTCGCAAGGAAGGTCTCAATCTTCTGCTTGGGCCAATCTTGTGGGACTTTCCCAGCAACGAGAAAGTTCACAATATCGGCGTACCATGGGAGTGAGGTGATAGCAAGGATCGCCTCGTCTGGGAAGGTATCACAAATGGGGTCAATCTGATCAGAATCCTCAGGCTGCTCTAATCGGGATAAATGGTCCGCCACCACATTCTTGACTCCAGGTTTATCCTTGATCTCAATATCGAACTCCTGGAGTAGAAGGATCCATCTAGTAAGTCTGGCTTTGGCATCCTTCTTTGACATGAGGTATCTGATGGCGGTGTGGTCTGTGTACAAGGTCACTCGAGATCCAATGATATATGATCTGAATTTATCTAGGGCAAACACTACTGCTAGCATCTCCTTCTCTGTGACTGTATAATTCCGCTGGGCGGAATCCAATGTGCGGCTAGCATAGTGTATCGCAAACGGTACTCCATCCCTCCTCTGTCCTAGCACTGCTCCTACGGCAAAATCGGAGGCGTCCGTCATGATCTCGAATGGGAGAGACCAATCGGGTGGCTGAAGGACAGGAGCCTCAATTACGCGCTGCTGGAGAGTCTCAAAGGACGAAAGACACTTGTCATCGACAAGGAACTCGGTGTCTTTCGTCAAGAGGTCAGTCAACGGTCGGGCAATCTTGCTAAAATCATGAATGAATCTTCTATAAAAACCAACGTGCCCCAGAAATGACCGTAACTGCTTCAGATTGGACGGTGGTGTGAGTTTCCGAATGACATCGACCTTGGCCGGATCTACCTCCATGCCTCTGTTGGAGATGATGTGGCCAAGCACCGTCCCTTGAGTCACCATGAAGTGACTCTTTTCCCAAGACAGAACCAAGCGGGTATCAATACATCGCTGGAGCACTCGGTCTAGGCAATCAAGACAGGAATCGAAACCGTCGCCGTAAACCGAGAAGTCGTCCATGAAGACCTCCAAACACTCCCCTACCATGTCCGAAAAGATTGACAGCATGCATCTCTGAAAAGTCGCAGGGGCGTTACATAGCCCGAATGGCATGCGTCGAAAGGCGTAAGTACCGAAGGGACAGGTAAAGGTGGTCTTCTCCTGATCCTCAGGAGCGATGGCCACTTGATTGTAGCCCGAGTACCCATCTAGGAAGCAATAATGGCTCTTCCCTGCCAGTCTCTCAATGATCTGATCTATAAAGGGCAGGGGGAAATGGTCCTTCTTGGTGGCCTGGTTGAGTCTCCTGTAGTCAACGCAGACCCGCCAAGAGGTGGGTACTCGTGTAGCGATCTCCTCTCCCGACTCACTGATCACAGTCGTGATGCCCGTCTTCTTGGGCACCACATGCAAGGGGCTAACCCACTTGGAGTCGGAAATGGGATAAATAAAATCTGCACTCCACCATTTTGATATTTCCTTCATAACAACCTCTCTTAGGTTGGGGTTCAGTCGCCGCTGGAACTCACGCGACGGCTTTGCCCCTTCCTCGAGATAGATATGGTGGGAGCACAACGAGGGACTAATCCCATGGAGATCTGCTACGCTCCATCCAATTGCCTTGCGGTTCTTTTCAAGAACCTCCATCAGACGGGATTCTTGTTCTCCAGTCAGATCTGCAGAGATGATGACTGGGTACATCTCAGACTCTCCCGCAAGGAATCGATACTTCAGCGAAGTAGGGAGCGGCTTTAGCTCTGGACAGCTAGGTGCTGGCAAATCTGGCTTCTGAAGAAGATGTGTGTATGCGGATAATTCTGCCAAATTTGCCTGGGAAAATGATAATGAACTCTCACAAACTGGATCTGGAGAAGGCGGGTCCTCTACATTGTCTCTGTTCTGCTCTGCCTCTACCTCCTCCTCATCTAAAGGCTCAGGTGGATCCAGATCTGGTATCTGATCATTACAATCTGCCCAATCAGACTCTGAATCCGAGGGATCTATATCAGACTCAGTGGCATCAGTACCACTGGAGAACAAGGTGGTATCAGCACCACCATAGAGCAGGGTGGCCTCAGTACCACCATCACTGGAAATCGTGTCGCGATCAAGATCCGACTTTGCTGACTCAATAGTATCCTGAACCAGGGCTGTGCTCTCCAGACTATCCTCTGCTATCATCTCTGCATCAGATGTATCTGAATATGAGAGGATAGTCTGTGCTGCAGGATCTGCCCAAGCTGCCTCATCATCTGTGATCACAAAATCACAGTCCTGGTGGATGTCTGGCTCTGCGTCTGTCAGCTGCTCTGAGTCTGTACTCCCATGTGAGCGGGATCTAGATCTGGCTCTGTGGTCCTTAACCGTCTCTATTTGTATACTCTCGCCCTGGACGCGAAAGTATACCTTCCCACTGTCATGGTCAGTCACCGCCTTGGCTGTGGCCAAGAATGGGCGACCGAGGATGATGGGGGAATCGGTCAACGAGTCAGGGGTCTCCATGTCCAGCACTACGAAGTCCACGGGGAATTGCAGACCCTGAATCGTGACGACAACGTCTCGCAACAACCCCTTTGGCCTCTTGACAGACCGATCAGCAAACTGAAGGTATGTCCTGCTCTGTACAAGAGTGCCCAACTCTAAGTGGTCGAGAAGGGCTGCCGGAAGAAGGTTGATCGACGATCCGCTATCTAAGAGAGTACGGTCGAACCTCTGCTCACTAATCTGACATCTGACATACGGGGCCCCTAAATCTGGCCTCTTAGTCGGCAGATGGTTCTGGATCGCGTAACACGTGGCTTTTGTTAGCACATGAATTTCTGCGGTCTTGTTCCTTTTCTTCCTCCTGATTGTGGTCCTATCTCTTAGGGATCGCTGAAGAAGAGGAATGTGCTGCAAAGCCTCATTGAGGGTCAGCTGGATGTGAAATCGGTCTATCATGCTCTGGCTGAACTCCTCCTGCTCTCTTTTTTTTGGGTCTTTTTCTTTTTTCTTCCCTTTCCCTAACTCAAGGGCTCTAGGAAAGGGGATCACAGGGTCCTTCTCAGATGAAGGACTAGGAATAGGCCTAGATGGTTCGATGACTGGATCCTCACAAACATCATTCATCACAGTGGAATCAGAATAAACTAAACCTTTTCCTTTATTCAATTCAGAGTTCCGAGATACATGCATGCGAGGAAAAACAACATTTCTCTCAGAATAGATGTTGGTGGCCTCAGTACCACCTCTAGCTGGCTCTACATGCAGACGTCTTGCGGTCTCAGTACCGCTGGCTGGCTCGGCTCTGCTGGTGGCGTCAGTACCACCTCCTCGATGTGGTGAAATGGCGGCCTCAGTACCGCCGGGTGAATCAGCATCTCGGGTGGCATCAGTACCACCCTCATCAGGATGTGCGGCTTCAGTACCGCTCTCCTCTTCCTCATCTGGCGCTCTAGATGGATCCTCGTGTTGTCGCTCAGATGAGGCGCCTCCTGCTGGTCTTCTACCGCTCCTAAGTGTGACAAAATCAGCATCAAATAAATCCGACGAGATAACATCAAATGAGTCACTAGAAGTGGTAGGCTCAGTGTGAACTACCTGCTCAGATTTCCTCTTCAAGTTATTCGGATTAGGCTCGATCTGTGCAGGGATGGCGGCCTTCCCTCTCATCAGGTCCCGCATCTCCTGGCGGAACTCGTCCATCTCCCGTCTAAATGTAGCCTGCTGCTCTGTGAAGAGGCGGGCTAGATCATCCATGGCGGGGCTCTCATGGGAGCCCGACGGGTTGCCTCTCTGGTAATGAGGCTGCTGGACCTGGTGCTGCTGGGGCTGAGAGGGGTAAGAGGAATGATGCTGCTGCTGGTGAGCCTGCTGCTCACGTCTCCAACTCTGTCCCTGCTGCTGATAGGGACGAGATACGAAGGATGATGGCTGGGATGCTGGGTGCTGCTGGTGATCTCTCTGCTGGGAGTACTGCCCTCCCTGACCGGCTGGCTGCTGCTGGGGTTGGTTACCCCCATTCCCCCACCTGAATCCGGGATGGTCTCGTCGGATTCCAGGTTGAGGACGGTCATACCAAATTCCGTTGACATCCATCAACGGCTCTGCATCGTATGGGGCTGGTGGGAGTACATCCAGAGGCTGATCCGGCTGATATACCACCATCTGCAAGTCTGGAGATGGTGGTGCCTGGTAAGAGGGCTGCTGCTGCTGGTACGGCTCCGCCTGTACAAGGTGAACTTGTCTAGGCTGCTGCAAGGAGCTGGAGCGCTGGGACGAGCTGCGGCTGCCACCGGAATCGCCTCGCGACAGAAGACGGGGCTGAGGAGCCGTCTGTGCCTCCTGAAGACACAAGAGCTGGGTCTTCATGTCGCTCAGAGTTTGTGCCATTTGCTCCATCTGAGTTATGCCCTGGCACTGCTTCTTCTCGATGATTTCCATGCGGTCCAACTTCTCACTAATAATCCCCATGTCCGCAGCGGCCGACTCTGCCTGTGCGGCTGCAACTGTGGACGAACTGGAAGGACCTGCATCAACCCGTGCTATCCGCTGATACTGCACGGGTCCTGGCGGCTGCTGAGATCTCTGTGTATACAACCGAGTCTGGGACATCACCATGTAATTCTCGGACATCTCCTCATAGATGGCCCAGACTTGGTTGTGGTCCTTGGCAAAGTAGGACCCGCCGCAAGAAGCATTCACCAGACCCTGAAGCTCTGGTGTTAGCCCACTGAAGAAGCTCTGAACTAGGTTCGGCTTCGAGATATCATGGTGTGGGCATCTATCCAGAAGCTCTCTGAACCTCTCCCATGCCTCGTGAAATTGCTCGTTAGGGAGCATGGAGAAGTTGTTGATCAGGGCCCTTGCTGCATTCGTCCGCCCGAGTGGATAGTACTTGTTCAAGTACTCGGTGCGGAGCTGATCCCAGGTGTACACAAACTTCCCTAGATGTTTCAGCCAGGCGGCTGCTCTATCTGCTAGTGAAAAAGGGAAGGCCATCATTCGAATCGTATCTTGGTCCACACGACGGTCGTGGACAGTGCTGCAGATCATCAAGAACTCCTGTAGATGGAGGTGAGGTTCCTCAGTGGCGAGTCCATGAAAGTGCGGAAGCATCTGCAGGGTGTTCGGAGGGAACTTGAAATCCCCCACGATAGCAGGAATCACCACCCATTGGTGCATCAGTGTAGATCCAGGGTTGTGAAGCTCCCGCATCGGTCTCGCTGCTGCGGCGGCTGCCGCTGCTGCGGCGGCTGCTGCTGCGGCTGCTGCCTCTGCATCAGCATCAGGAATGTCCTCCGGCTCGCTCGGCTCTTCTCGCTCTCTTCGGAGTCTCTCCAACTCCCTCCTCATCTCTATCATGAATGCCCCCTGATCGCGTAACTGGTTCTGAACCGTCTCTAATGATGCGATCAGGGTGGAGTTGATCGCTCCCTGGTCTAAAACAAAGTGTTCGGGCTGGCGATCGTCTGAACTACCGGCTCCAGCCATAGGGATGTCTGCAAAATCAGAAGAGCCCAACTCAGGTTCGGTCAAATGAATTCGTCTCTCCTCGGGCTCATGTCTCTCAGGAACAGAAGAAAGGGGATCGAGGGGGAACAGGGTGGATTCGAACTCGGGCCCGGAGAGCTGGTCTCGACTCTCACGGGCCAACCTAGATGATGGAGTAGACGCGCCTGAAAGCGGTGCAGCCAGAGGCTGCCTAAGAGATCGTCTGCCCATCATCTTGATCTTGGCGAGTTGGGCGGATGGGATCTGGAGAAAATATGATCGCAAGCAAACCCCTGGTTCACCAACGCAACACAATGTGAAGACCGTGAAAGATCGGTCAATTTATCTTGTCAATTTTATTTGGTGAACATCCAAGATATCAGAGCGATTACGTGACCTGCTGGAATACCCGATACTCTCTCAACCGACTGTCCCGCACAGAAGAGTCGGTAATCAGTCGAGATGAGCACCGGAGGGCTTTACCTAGTGTTCGGGTCACTCTCTCGCACAATCAAACCAAACAATGAGGGGGTTGCTCTCCCCAAGACAAATTTTTATTGTGAGTGTCTTTTAGGGTCAATAGTGTTATCCAGTCCCAATTTTTATTGTTTTTCTTTTTAATGTTTTTCAAAAATAAATACAAGCGGCCTAAAGGTTTTTCCGATTCTCCTGATGATTAAGCCAAAACACAGGGGGAGAAGACGAAAAAGCCGATGCGCGAGAAAATCAATGATGCATGCAGAGAAAGAAATGCGTACCTTGTCTCCAGCACTCTACATGCAAGTGATCCGCGCAGAATTTAAATACAGAATTAAACTACCTAAATGATGCAACGAGGAAAAACCGAGTCCTAGATGAGCAACTTCTATTGATCGTGAAGAACAATAGTCAGCCAACGGAATCGAGTCCGGAGTCCGATCTTGGGAGTCACTCGGTGCCCGCCACAACGGGTCCTGCCAGCGCTGTATGTGACTCCTCACGGCACGTGGTCTCAAATCCAATTTCACTAACTTTTTCAATGAATTTTTTTTTTTAAGGTCCAATTACGTTCTATAGGAACAGATATTCTATTAGGTGTTGGGCCTTAAAAATCTACGTCACAATCAACATAAATTCCTAAATCTAGGGGCTCGAGGAAAACCGCGTAAACACCGGAAAAGGCAGCTAGCTATGAAAACCACGATAAAAGCCGCGAAAATCAGATGGGTCCCCCGAGCACACCGGTGCTCGGCGAAACAGACCCGCTAAGTTACAAATGTCCAAAAGTGTCCAGAGTTCAAGTCCTAAATTATTACAACAAGAATAATGTTCTCTCTCTCTCTCTGAAATTAAAAATCTCTGCTCCTCTCTCTCTCTTCCTGCTCCTCTTCCCGTGCGGGTCCTCAAAAAGTATACTCCAAGATCTCCACGTAGTACCTCGCACAAAAATCAAAGAGAGAGAATGGTCAGAAAACAACAATAATATAGAGAGAGACAAAATGGAAAACTGACTACAAAGCCGTGCTCCCCGGCAACGGCGCCATTCTGATCACCGCCCAAATGACAGAGGTAAAAGGTCTAAAGAAATAAATCACAATGTCGTTGCGACCTCAATCAAATGGACTAAGTAAATCAAGAAAAATAATCAACCACTCGAATAAGATAAAATCAAGCAAGCACAAGAAAGAGCGGTCTAGCTATTAGGTTTAACCTGGTATAGCTCCCAGGGTCGAACTCAAGGAGCACAGATTGGCTTAAGAAGCCTACGATGTAGTCAGAAATCCAAGAGAGTTTTTTTTTTTGGTTTTTATTTGTTTTTATAAATTTTTTCAGATTTTTAAAAGATAAGAAAATAAGAGGGAAGGGAAAACAATGCAACTTCCACAATTTATACAACACACAAGAATGAAGCAAAAATTCCAGAAAATTGGTTTTTAGGTTTTTCAAGTTTTTTACTGTTTTTGGTGAATTTTTGGAAATTTTCTAATGGGTAAATTATTAATTAAAAATCAAACAATGCGAAAACACCAAGGTACTGTCCAGCAAGGTTAGAAACTCAAAAATAAAATATTTAAGAGTTTCGATCAACCTTGGAGGTAATTTTCCTGTAATCTATGAAGAATGAGGAAAATTTAGGCACCCTAATTATTATTTTTGGATTTTTAATTTATTTATTACAATTTTTATGGGTTTTTAGGGGTTTTTCAATTTTTAGGGTTTTTAAGTGATGAAAAGTCACCAAAAATGGCTGGAAAATCAAACAACCAGTAAACAACAAGTCCTAATTTTTTTTAGAATTTTTAGTGGAGTTTTAATATTTTTTTGGTATTTTTAAAGTCAAACAGTGGCGAAAAAGAGTATTTTTGAATTTTCAAAAATAATAAATGAAATCAAAAATGTCCCCAAAAATCATAGAAATTCCTACACCATGGCAGGAGCCATGTGTCAAAATTTCATTGGATTTGGAGTTCGTTTGATATTTTATTCAAAAATAAAAATGGGGCACTGTGCACAGGGACCTAAGTGCAAATACCCAAAAGTTCTGGGGTCCTGGTGCAAAATACCCAAGAAGTCACGTGTCAAGCACGTGTCTGGGGCACACAGGGACCTAAATGTAAGAAAAATAAGTTCCAAGGACCTATTGATAACTCGTATCAAAAGTCCAGGGGCTTATATGCAATTTACCCAAAAATAATTCGCACATGTTCAAAATCAATGCTCACAGGGGTATAAATGCAATTTCACAAAACATTTTATTCATTGAATAACATCCAGAACTACAAGGGGTTCTATACAAATAACCCAACAAAACACGTGCCAAGGCACGTGGGTCTCTACTGGCAGGGGTATAATCGCAAATAAAATTAAGTCCGAGGTCCTTAATGCAAATAACCCACAAAATAAACAACGTGAATTAAAAATTACAGGACTAAAATGAAATACGACAAACAGAGGGGGCCCTATGATATTTACCCCTTTATTAATAGCCGACGGTCGGATAGGCGCCACGTGGTTGATCGAACGGTCTGGATGGCGGCGCCTCTTCTCTCTTCTCCTCTTCGGCTCTGATCAACGGTGGGGAGAGGTCCACGTGTATGATCGGACGTATGAAACGCTGGCACCTCTCTCCTCTGCTATCGATGGTCCAGATGCGATCCTCAAATGGATCAACGGTCGCTGCTCCTCCACAGATGAACGGTCACGATCAGATCTGGAGCAGAGGGTGCATCGGACGGCTCTGGAGGGTCCTCGAAGAACTGGTGGCCGGCGAACTTCGCCGGCCTCGTGAGGGTGTATCCGCCCTCCTCAGCTGCGCCTGAAGGTCGGAGGAGCTCCGCTGAACGATCCCGCAGCTGCTGGTGGTGGCCAAGAGCTCAACCGAGCCCTGAGGGGCTCCGGCGAGACCTGGCGGCTCGAAGCTCCTGGCTGAATGGCGAAGGGCCTCAGACGCCCTCGTTTCGACCTGCAAAGTAGGCAAGAAGCTTCGCGGGTCGAGGGCAAAATGCCTCGACCCAAGAAGGCGGGGTGAAGGTGGGAGGTGCGGCGTGGCGGAAGAGCTCCGGCGAAGCGACGGCGGTGGAGCTCGACTCCCAGATCCTGTGCGATCTGGGTTGTGCGAATGGGTGAAGAAGGTGCGTGGGGACACGGTGAAGGTGATGGAATAGTCGGAAGGTCGAGATGATAAGCGGAGTGATCGGAATCGAAGAAGTGCGTCGGAGATGGGATTTGGGCGTAATCGAAAATTGCTCTAAACTAAAGGAAACTACGGCTACCTGATGGATGCTGGAGACTGTGGTGGAGATGGGCTATCTCCTGGTCGTAGCTTCGAAGGGCGTCAAGGCCTGAAGCTCGGTGCTCAACGCCGGCGGCGGAGCAAGTACGGCGAGGTTACGCCGGATCGATGGTTTCGCTCCCTCGCCTCACTGCAACACGGGCTAACGCTCGCTGTCACTCAGGCGGAGCCAATGGAGGTCACGGGGAAGGAAGAGAAGGGCCAAAGATGGCGCGCGAAGGCGGCGGAGGTGAAGGATATATAGTGTGACCGGGCGATTAGGGTTGCGTGAGGACAGCAAAGGAAGGTGTAGATTTGATGGCTGAAGATCCGGCGAGGGAGAGGGATGTGCGGCGAAGACTTTGGGCGCGGGGGTTGAGTGGAAGACAGCCTGGATGCGCGTGCATAAATCGGCGAAGGAGGCGCGGCGCGCATGGTCCAGAATAGGAAAGGGGTCGCGGGGGAGTTGACCGGGGTCAACATTCCCCCGTGGACCAACCAGACTCTGCCACGTGTTGTTAATTTTTGTTTTATTTTTTTAGGGTAGAAATAGGCTGAATTAGAGAAAACTTAAAACATGAAATATTTTTCTTTTATTTTTTCCTATTTTTTGGTGATTTTTAATTAATTTTTGGGAATAAAAATAGGTTAGCTCTATATATAGGTATATGTACACTGCATGGATTTTTATTTTTGATTTTTTTATTTGTTATTTTTTTGTGTTTTTATGCTCATTTTGTATTTTATTTATTTACAAGATAAAATATGGAATAAAAGAATATTTTTATTTTATTTTTATCACATATATACAAGGGTGAAATAAATAAATGAATACATTTATATACATGGTATTTATACAATGAATTTTTGTATTTTTCATTTTGTGATTTTTATTTGATTTTTGTTTTGTTTCTTGTTATTTATTTTATTTACAACATGTAACAAAGAATATTTACAAAAGGTTTTAGAAAATAAATGAATTTATTTACAAGGTTAAATAAATACAAAGGTGTGGTGGTCTATACACCTGGTGAAGGTATTTTTGACTTTTTGATTTTTATCTTTTTATTTTGTTTTTAATAGCTTTTTAAATATACACAATATAGACAAGGATATTTACAACATATTTTTGGGTGAGGAAAATATATAGTTTTATTTACAAGAGTATATACATGTGAGCCCTATCTCCCTCTACTTTGGCTTTTATGCGGTCAGGCCCATGCTGAGCCCTCCCTTGGGTTAGGTTGCTCAATATTTATTCTAAATATTTCCCTCTTTTTCTTTTTGCTCTTTATTCTTTTATTTTGTGCACAAAAACATGCTAATTATAGGTTTTTACACAATGCATGCTTCTGGTAATTATTTGTATTTACACATATCTACATGTATTTGCAAAGGTTTTTGTAGCTAAAATAATAGAATAAAGAGTGATGAATGGGTATTCATCACCCCCTATGCTTTAACTTTGCTAGTCCCTTAGCAAACACTTATTTGAAAAAGAAGTGAAAAAGAAAGAAAAAGAAAAAGAAAAAGAGGATGTACATGGATCAAGGTTGACTTATTAAATTTTCCTTCATTAAATTGAAATATGGAGCTTGATCAGATCTTTGGATTATTAATGTGTCGGAACCTTATTTGGACTTAAGCCTAAAACTCAACAGCCTCTGAGTTCCACCAGTCTATAGACAAGACTCCTCAATAAACCAGATCAGAACAAGTCTACATACACAAACTCTAATGACCATGAATCTTTTCCTTGCGGTGTAAGTGATATGTGGCTCCCCACCTCAGAAGTAACAAAGACACAATCTCCCTCAACCTGGTAACTCTAATGCCTCAGTCTAGCAACTCTTTCCTCGAGAAGCGGGGTATTCCCTTCTAAGTTCAAGTGCAACCGGCTCAAGAAGAGGGGGTAGAAGTATAGAGTTTTGGAAGCTTAGCCAGTGTAGCTAAGTCTCCCGCTGCAAGCTTCATGAGATGTAACATGATACCATAAGCTTTTGCTTTTCACTCCGGTGGGGTTATTAAATTTTCAATCCGACCCACCATTTTTTTGGAGTTCTTTTTGCATTTTTTTTTTCAAGACTTCTGTACACATATCTACATGGTGCAGCATATATAAGAAATTTCTCCTTGAGCCAGTAGACTATCCCTCTTTTGAAGCTTTATTGCAACCCACAGCTTCTGTCTTTAGCTTTCAACACCACTAGACCAAGTTGAGGTGCACTTCCTTCACTATAAGAAGAAGAGAGGTTCCGCCTAGAAGTACTACCCTCATATGCTACCCCAAGCCAAAGGAAACTGCCTCCTCACCACCTCATCCATGGAGAGCCATGTGTAGAGTGCAGGTGCAAGTGAAGCCATTGTCTCTGAGAGTCATGCGTGTGTTGTTAAGTGCTCTACTTAGGCTCATCAAGATGACATATGCTCATAGCCTAGTGGACTCAAAGAATTAAGTCCTTATGGACCTGAAAAGCCTTAACCCTAAGTCCTACAAGGTTCCTCTTGAAGTTAAGTGAATTAAGATCTTATTCAAGCTCCATTTCTCAATTTAATTCCAGGCTCAGTTTAAATGTCAACTCTTATCCAGGAAAAACTATATACATATATGTACACAAGATGCTATTTACAAATATTTTACAATCATGCAGAAAATTTTTGAAAAATGTTTTGAAATCATGAATGAATGATGCATGAAGTGCAAGTTTTGCAAAAAGATATTTACACACATTTACACAAGATTTTTGCAAACTTTTGATTTTCAAAACATTTTGGAAAAATTTTGTACTATATACATAATTTTGATACAAAATATTTTACACAAGCTTTACACAAAAGATTTTTGAAATCATTTTTACAAAAATACTTTGTACACTAGCTATGTATGTGCAAGAATAAAAGAGGTTTATGTACATGAAAAATTTTAATTTTTGTGATTTTTGTGATTTTTAGCCATTTTATTTATTAACACACTCACACAAAGTACGAGTTATGGCTAAAGTATATATGAAATATATACACACCCCCCCTATACTTAGCTCGAACGATGTCCTCAGAGTGATCAAGAGCGATGAAGAAGACATAACTCGTGCTTAGTAAAAGGGAAGTGAAAAGGAATGACTAAGTACAGGAACGAATAAATGAATAGAATGAGAGGAACTCGGTGGTTTCCCCCTATACTTAGGATTAACTAATCCTAAGTATAGAAAGCTGTACATGAAGGGAAATCCGAGGGAAGAATATACAGAATCTGCCCCCCCTATACTTAGGGTAAAATATCCCTAAGTATAGGCAGCAAAAACAAGAGCAGAAAGAATGAAAAGAATACTCACAGGTCCGACATCCCCCCTATACTTAGGGTAAAGTACACCCTAAGTATAGCATAATCATAAGATGAGAAATGGGATGTGGGACTAAAGAATAGAATGATATGGACAACTGGATCTATACAGGCGGAGGAACAGTGAAAATCAGGCGTGAGATGTAAAAGATGTGAGTCAAAGGACCACATCTCACGCAAAATGAATAGCAGCAATAATAACGTCCCGCGGCTCATGATCTAGAAATGGTTTGAGCCGCTGGCCGTTCACTCGGAAGGTACTCTCAGAAGATAACTCAGATATATCAATGCTACCGTTATCGTGTACCTTTCTGACCAAATAGGGTCCTTTCCATTTGCTCTGTAGCTTCCCTGGAAATAATCTAAGCCTTGCATCAAACAGCCATACTTTCTGTCCAATCTCAAAATGCTTGTGGCTGATATGAGAATCATGCCACTCCTTGATTTTCTCCTTATAATGTAGGCTGTTTGAGAAAGCTGCATCTCTAAGCTCTTCCAAGGCGGCTAACTCTGCCCTCCTCTGGTCTCCTATACCATTTGGATCCATCAATATGTCTGTGACTGCCCAGAGTGACTTGTGCCTCAGCTCAACTGGCAGGTGACAGGGCTTGCCATACACGAGGCGAAAGGGAGATGTTCCCAATGGAGTCTTGAAAGACGTCCGATATGCCCACAAGACCGAGTCCAACAGTTGTGACCAATTCTTTCGGTCAGGGCGGACGACTTTCTGCAAAATATTCTTGATCTCCCTATTCGACACTTCGGCTAGACCATTCGTCTGTGGATGATACGGTGTAGCAACACGATGGTCTATGCCGAACTCTGTAGCAAGTGCCTTCACCTGGTCGTTGATGAAATGAGATCCCCCATCAGAAATCAGAACTCGTGGAACCCCGAACCGCATAATGATGTTTTTCTTCAAAAATCTGCAAACTGTCTTCGCATCTGCGGCTCGGGCGGGGATAGCCTCAACCCAACGACTCACATAATCTACGGCCAACAGAATGTACTCGAATCCCTGACTCTTAGGGAATGGACCCATGAAATCGATGCCCCATGCGTCAAAAACCTCACAGAAGTGAATGGGCTGCATCGGCATCATATCACGCTGTCCACAAGTGCCCATCCTCTGACAGTCAGTACACCTCTTCACGAACTCATCTGAGTCCTTGAAGAGGGTAGGCCACCACAAGCCGGATTGAAGCACTTTCTGTGCCGTTCTCCTCCCAGAATGATGTCCTCCTGCCTCAAGCTTGTGGCAGTACGTGAGGACACTATGATTCTCCTCCTGAGGAATACACCGACGCCAGATGCTATCCCCTCCTTCGTGGTAAAGGATGGGATCCTCCCAATGGTAATACTTGGCCTTCGCAAGGAAGGTCTCAATCTTCTGCTTGGGCCAATCTTGTGGGACTTTCCCAGCAACGAGAAAGTTCACAATATCGGCGTACCATGGGAGTGAGGTGATAGCAAGGATCGCCTCGTCTGGGAAGGTATCACAAATGGGGTCAATCTGATCAGAATCCTCAGGCTGCTCTAATCGGGATAAATGGTCCGCCACCACATTCTTGACTCCAGGTTTATCCTTGATCTCAATATCGAACTCCTGGAGTAGAAGGATCCATCTAGTAAGTCTGGCTTTGGCATCCTTCTTTGACATGAGGTATCTGATGGCGGTGTGGTCTGTGTACAAGGTCACTCGAGATCCAATGATATATGATCTGAATTTATCTAGGGCAAACACTACTGCTAGCATCTCCTTCTCTGTGACTGTATAATTCCGCTGGGCGGAATCCAATGTGCGGCTAGCATAGTGTATCGCAAACGGTACTCCATCCCTCCTCTGTCCTAGCACTGCTCCTACGGCAAAATCGGAGGCGTCCGTCATGATCTCGAATGGGAGAGACCAATCGGGTGGCTGAAGGACAGGAGCCTCAATTACGCGCTGCTGGAGAGTCTCAAAGGACGAAAGACACTTGTCATCGACAAGGAACTCGGTGTCTTTCGTCAAGAGGTCAGTCAACGGTCGGGCAATCTTGCTAAAATCATGAATGAATCTTCTATAAAAACCAACGTGCCCCAGAAATGACCGTAACTGCTTCAGATTGGACGGTGGTGTGAGTTTCCGAATGACATCGACCTTGGCCGGATCTACCTCCATGCCTCTGTTGGAGATGATGTGGCCAAGCACCGTCCCTTGAGTCACCATGAAGTGACTCTTTTCCCAAGACAGAACCAAGCGGGTATCAATACATCGCTGGAGCACTCGGTCTAGGCAATCAAGACAGGAATCGAAACCGTCGCCGTAAACCGAGAAGTCGTCCATGAAGACCTCCAAACACTCCCCTACCATGTCCGAAAAGATTGACAGCATGCATCTCTGAAAAGTCGCAGGGGCGTTACATAGCCCGAATGGCATGCGTCGAAAGGCGTAAGTACCGAAGGGACAGGTAAAGGTGGTCTTCTCCTGATCCTCAGGAGCGATGGCCACTTGATTGTAGCCCGAGTACCCATCTAGGAAGCAATAATGGCTCTTCCCTGCCAGTCTCTCAATGATCTGATCTATAAAGGGCAGGGGGAAATGGTCCTTCTTGGTGGCCTGGTTGAGTCTCCTGTAGTCAACGCAGACCCGCCAAGAGGTGGGTACTCGTGTAGCGATCTCCTCTCCCGACTCACTGATCACAGTCGTGATGCCCGTCTTCTTGGGCACCACATGCAAGGGGCTAACCCACTTGGAGTCGGAAATGGGATAAATAAAATCTGCACTCCACCATTTTGATATTTCCTTCATAACAACCTCTCTTAGGTTGGGGTTCAGTCGCCGCTGGAACTCACGCGACGGCTTTGCCCCTTCCTCGAGATAGATATGGTGGGAGCACAACGAGGGACTAATCCCATGGAGATCTGCTACGCTCCATCCAATTGCCTTGCGGTTCTTTTCAAGAACCTCCATCAGACGGGATTCTTGTTCTCCAGTCAGATCTGCAGAGATGATGACTGGGTACATCTCAGACTCTCCCGCAAGGAATCGATACTTCAGCGAAGTAGGGAGCGGCTTTAGCTCTGGACAGCTAGGTGCTGGCAAATCTGGCTTCTGAAGAAGATGTGTGTATGCGGATAATTCTGCCAAATTTGCCTGGGAAAATGATAATGAACTCTCACAAACTGGATCTGGAGAAGGCGGGTCCTCTACATTGTCTCTGTTCTGCTCTGCCTCTACCTCCTCCTCATCTAAAGGCTCAGGTGGATCCAGATCTGGTATCTGATCATTACAATCTGCCCAATCAGACTCTGAATCCGAGGGATCTATATCAGACTCAGTGGCATCAGTACCACTGGAGAACAAGGTGGTATCAGCACCACCATAGAGCAGGGTGGCCTCAGTACCACCATCACTGGAAATCGTGTCGCGATCAAGATCCGACTTTGCTGACTCAATAGTATCCTGAACCAGGGCTGTGCTCTCCAGACTATCCTCTGCTATCATCTCTGCATCAGATGTATCTGAATATGAGAGGATAGTCTGTGCTGCAGGATCTGCCCAAGCTGCCTCATCATCTGTGATCACAAAATCACAGTCCTGGTGGATGTCTGGCTCTGCGTCTGTCAGCTGCTCTGAGTCTGTACTCCCATGTGAGCGGGATCTAGATCTGGCTCTGTGGTCCTTAACCGTCTCTATTTGTATACTCTCGCCCTGGACGCGAAAGTATACCTTCCCACTGTCATGGTCAGTCACCGCCTTGGCTGTGGCCAAGAATGGGCGACCGAGGATGATGGGGGAATCGGTCAACGAGTCAGGGGTCTCCATGTCCAGCACTACGAAGTCCACGGGGAATTGCAGACCCTGAATCGTGACGACAACGTCTCGCAACAACCCCTTTGGCCTCTTGACAGACCGATCAGCAAACTGAAGGTATGTCCTGCTCTGTACAAGAGTGCCCAACTCTAAGTGGTCGAGAAGGGCTGCCGGAAGAAGGTTGATCGACGATCCGCTATCTAAGAGAGTACGGTCGAACCTCTGCTCACTAATCTGACATCTGACATACGGGGCCCCTAAATCTAGCCTCTTAGTCGGCAGATGGTTCTGGATCGCGTAACACGTGGCTTTTGTTAGCACATGAATTTCTGCGGTCTTGTTCCTTTTCTTCCTCCTGATTGTGGTCCTATCTCTTAGGGATCGCTGAAGAAGAGGAATGTGCTGCAAAGCCTCATTGAGGGTCAGCTGGATGTACTTCACAATGACAGAGGTAAAAGGTCTAAAGAAATAAATCACAATGTCGTTGCGACCTCAATCAAATGGACTAAGTAAATCAAGAAAAATAATCAACCACTCGAATAAGATAAAATCAAGCAAGCACAAGAAAGAGCGGTCTAGCTATTAGGTTTAACCTGGTATAGCTCCCAGGGTCGAACTCAAGGAGCACAGATTGGCTTAAGAAGCCTACGATGTAGTCAGAAATCCAAGAGAGTCTTTTTTTTTTGGTTTTTATTTGTTTTTATAAATTTTTTCAGATTTTTAAAAGATAAGAAAATAAGAGGGAAGGGAAAACAATGCAACTTCCACAATTTATACAACACACAAGAATGAAGCAAAAATTCCAGAAAATTGGTTTTTAGGTTTTTCAAGTTTTTTACTGTTTTTGGTGAATTTTTGGAAATTTTCTAATGGGTAAATTATTAATTAAAAATCAAACAATGCGAAAACACCAAGGTACTGTCCAGCAAGGTTAGAAACTCAAAAATAAAATATTTAAGAGTTTCAATCAACCTTGGAGGTAATTTTCCTGTAATCTATGAAGAATGAGGAAAATTTAGGCACCCTAATTATTATTTTTGGATTTTTAATTTATTTATTACAATTTTTATGGGTTTTTAGGGGTTTTTCAATTTTTAGGGTTTTTAAGTGATGAAAAGTCACCAAAAATGGCTGGAAAATCAAACAACCAGTAAACAACAAGTCCTAATTTTTTTTAGAATTTTTAGTGGAGTTTTAATATTTTTTTGGTATTTTTAAAGTCAAACAGTGGCGAAAAAGAGTATTTTTTAATTTTCAAAAATAATAAATGAAATCAAAAATGTCCCCAAAAATCATAGAAATTCCTACACCATGGCAGGAGCCATGTGTCAAAATTTCATTGGATTTGGAGTTCGTTTGATATTTTATTCAAAAATAAAAATGGGGCACTGTGCACAGGGACCTAAGTGCAAATACCCAAAAGTTCTGGGGTCCTGGTGCAAAATACCCAAGAAGTCACGTGTCAAGCACGTGTCTGGGGCACACAGGGACCTAAATGTAAGAAAAATAAGTTCCAAGGACCTATTGATAACTCGTATCAAAAGTCCAGGGGCTTATATGCAATTTACCCAAAAATAATTCGCACATGTTCAAAATCAATGCTCACAGGGGTATAAATGCAATTTCACAAAACATTTTATTCATTGAATAACATCCAGAACTACAAGGGGTTCTATACAAATAACCCAACAAAACACGTGCCAAGGCACGTGGGTCTCTACTGGCAGGGGTATAATCGCAAATAAAATTAAGTCCGAGGTCCTTAATGCAAATAACCCACAAAATAAACAACGTGAATTAAAAATTACAGGACTAAAATGAAATACGACAAACAGAGGGGGCCCTATGATATTTACCCCTTTATTAATAGCCGACGGTCGGATAGGCGCCACGTGGTTGATCGAACGGTCTGGATGGCGGCGCCTCTTCTCTCTTCTCCTCTTCGGCTCTGATCAACGGTGGGGAGAGGTCCACGTGTATGATCGGACGTATGAAACGCTGGCACCTCTCTCCTCTGCTATCGATGGTCCAGATGCGATCCTCAAATGGATCAACGGTCGCTGCTCCTCCACAGATGAACGGTCACGATCAGATCTGGAGCAGAGGGTGCATCGGACGGCTCTGGAGGGTCCTCGAAGAACTGGTGGCCGGCGAACTTCGCCGGCCTCGTGAGGGTGTATCCGCCCTCCTCAGCTGCGCCTGAAGGTCGGAGGAGCTCCGCTGAACGATCCCGCAGCTGCTGGTGGTGGCCAAGAGCTCAACCGAGCCCTGAGGGGCTCCGGCGAGACCTGGCGGCTCGAAGCTCCTGGCTGAATGGCGAAGGGCCTCAGACGCCCTCGTTTCGACCTGCAAAGTAGGCAAGAAGCTTCGCGGGTCGAGGGCAAAATGCCTCGACCCAAGAAGGCGGGGTGAAGGTGGGAGGTGCGGCGTGGCGGAAGAGCTCCGGCGAAGCGACGGCGGTGGAGCTCGACTCCCAGATCCTGTGCGATCTGGGTTGTGCGAATGGGTGAAGAAGGTGCGTGGGGACACGGTGAAGGTGATGGAATAGTCGGAAGGTCGAGATGATAAGCGGAGTGATCGGAATCGAAGAAGTGCGTCGGAGATGGGATTTGGGCGTAATCGAAAATTGCTCTAAACTAAAGGAAACTACGGCTACCTGATGGATGCTGGAGACTGTGGTGGAGATGGGCTATCTCCTGGTCGTAGCTTCGAAGGGCGTCAAGGCCTGAAGCTCGGTGCTCAACGCCGGCGGCGGAGCAAGTACGGCGAGGTTACGCCGGATCGATGGTTTCGCTCCCTCGCCTCACTGCAACACGGGCTAACGCTCGCTGTCACTCAGGCGGAGCCAATGGAGGTCACGGGGAAGGAAGAGAAGGGCCAAAGATGGCGCGCGAAGGCGGCGGAGGTGAAGGATATATAGTGTGACCGGGCGATTAGGGTTGCGTGAGGACAGCAAAGGAAGGTGTAGATTTGATGGCTGAAGATCCGGCGAGGGAGAGGGATGTGCGGCGAAGACTTTGGGCGCGGGGGTTGAGTGGAAGACAGCCTGGATGCGCGTGCATAAATCGGCGAAGGAGGCGCGGCGCGCATGGTCCAGAATAGGAAAGGGGTCGCGGGGGAGTTGACCGGGGTCAACATTCCCCCGTGGACCAACCAGACTCTGCCACGTGTTGTTAATTTTTGTTTTATTTTTTTAGGGTAGAAATAGGTTGAATTAGAGAAAACTTAAAACATGAAATATTTTTCTTTTATTTTTTTCTATTTTTTGGTGATTTTTAATTAATTTTTGGGAATAAAAATAGGTTAGCTCTATATATAGGTATATGTACACTGCATGGATTTTTATTTTTGATTTTTTTATTTGTTATTTTTTTGTGTTTTTATGCTCATTTTGTATTTTATTTATTTACAAGATAAAATATGGAATAAAAGAATATTTTTATTTTATTTTTATCACATATATACAAGGGTGAAATAAATAAATGAATACATTTATATACATGGTATTTATACAATGAATTTTTGTATTTTTCATTTTGTGATTTTTATTTGATTTTTGTTTTGTTTCTTGTTATTTATTTTATTTACAACATGTAACAAAGAATATTTACAAAAGGTTTTAGAAAATAAATGAATTTATTTACAAGGTTAAATAAATACAAAGGTGTGGTGGTCTATACACCTGGTGAAGGTATTTTTGACTTTTTGATTTTTATCTTTTTATTTTGTTTTTAATAGCTTTTTAAATATACACAATATAGACAAGGATATTTACAACATATTTTTGGGTGAGGAAAATATATAGTTTTATTTACAAGAGTATATACATGTGAGCCCTATCTCCCTCTACTTTGGCTTTTATGCGGTCAGGCCCATGCTGAGCCCTCCCTTGGGTTAGGTTGCTCAATATTTATTCTAAATATTTCCCTCTTTTTCTTTTTGCTCTTTATTCTTTTATTTTGTGCACAAAAACATGCTAATTATAGGTTTTTACACAATGCATGCTTCTGGTAATTATTTGTATTTACACATATCTACATGTATTTGCAAAGGTTTTTGTAGCTAAAATAATAGAATAAAGAGTGATGAATGGGTATTCATCACCCCCTATGCTTTAACTTTGCTAGTCCCTTAGCAAACACTTATTTGAAAAAGAAGTGAAAAAGAAAGAAAAAGAAAAAGAAAAAGAGGATGTACATGGATCAAGGTTGACTTATTAAATTTTCCTTCATTAAATTGAAATATGGAGCTTGATCAGATCTTTGGATTATTAATGTGTCGGAACCTTATTTGGACTTAAGCCTAAAACTCAACAGCCTCTGAGTTCCACCAGTCTATAGACAAGACTCCTCAATAAACCAGATCAGAACAAGTCTACATACACAAACTCTAATGACCATGAATCTTTTCCTTGCGGTGTAAGTGATATGTGGCTCCCCACCTCAGAAGTAACAAAGACACAATCTCCCTCAACCTGGTAACTCTAATGCCTCAGTCTAGCAACTCTTTCCTCGAGAAGCGGGGTATTCCCTTCTAAGTTCAAGTGCAACCGGCTCAAGAAGAGGGGGTAGAAGTATAGAGTTTTGGAAGCTTAGCCAGTGTAGCTAAGTCTCCCGCTGCAAGCTTCATGAGATGTAACATGATACCATAAGCTTTTGCTTTTCACTCCGGTGGGGTTATTAAATTTTCAATCCGACCCACCATTTTTTTGGAGTTCTTTTTGCATTTTTTTTTTTCAAGACTTCTGTACACATATCTACATGGTGCAGCATATATAAGAAATTTCTCCTTGAGCCAGTAGACTATCCCTCTTTTGAAGCTTTATTGCAACCCACAGCTTCTGTCTTTAGCTTTCAACACCACTAGACCAAGTTGAGGTGCACTTCCTTCACTATAAGAAGAAGAGAGGTTCCGCCTAGAAGTACTACCCTCATATGCTACCCCAAGCCAAAGGAAACTGCCTCCTCACCACCTCATCCATGGAGAGCCATGTGTAGAGTGCAGGTGCAAGTGAAGCCATTGTCTCTGAGAGTCATGCGTGTGTTGTTAAGTGCTCTACTTAGGCTCATCAAGATGACATATGCTCATAGCCTAGTGGACTCAAAGAATTAAGTCCTTATGGACCTGAAAAGCCTTAACCCTAAGTCCTACAAGGTTCCTCTTGAAGTTAAGTGAATTAAGATCTTATTCAAGCTCCATTTCTCAATTTAATTCCAGGCTCAGTTTAAATGTCAACTCTTATCCAGGAAAAACTATATACATATATGTACACAAGATGCTATTTACAAATATTTTACAATCATGCAGAAAATTTTTGAAAAATGTTTTGAAATCATGAATGAATGATGCATGAAGTGCAAGTTTTGCAAAAAGATATTTACACACATTTACACAAGATTTTTGCAAACTTTTGATTTTCAAAACATTTTGGAAAAATTTTGTACTATATACATAATTTTGATACAAAATATTTTACACAAGCTTTACACAAAAGATTTTTGAAATCATTTTTACAAAAATACTTTGTACACTAGCTATGTATGTGCAAGAATAAAAGAGGTTTATGTACATGAAAAATTTTAATTTTTGTGATTTTTGTGATTTTTAGCCATTTTATTTATTAACACACTCACACAAAGTACGAGTTATGGCTAAAGTATATATGAAATATATACACACCCCCCCTATACTTAGCTCGAACGATGTCCTCAGAGTGATCAAGAGCGATGAAGAAGACATAACTCGTGCTTAGTAAAAGGGAAGTGAAAAGGAATGACTAAGTACAGGAACGAATAAATGAATAGAATGAGAGGAACTCGGTGGTTTCCCCCTATACTTAGGATTAACTAATCCTAAGTATAGAAAGCTGTACATGAAGGGAAATCCGAGGGAAGAATATACAGAATCTGCCCCCCCTATACTTAGGGTAAAATATCCCTAAGTATAGGCAGCAAAAACAAGAGCAGAAAGAATGAAAAGAATACTCACAGGTCCGACATCCCCCCTATACTTAGGGTAAAGTACACCCTAAGTATAGCATAATCATAAGATGAGAAATGGGATGTGGGACTAAAGAATAGAATGATATGGACAACTGGATCTATACAGGCGGAGGAACAGTGAAAATCAGGCGTGAGATGTAAAAGATGTGAGTCAAAGGACCACATCTCACGCAAAATGAATAGCAGCAATAATAACGTCCCGCGGCTCATGATCTAGAAATGGTTTGAGCCGCTGGCCGTTCACTCGGAAGGTACTCTCAGAAGATAACTCAGATATATCAATGCTACCGTTATCGTGTACCTTTCTGACCAAATAGGGTCCTTTCCATTTGCTCTGTAGCTTCCCTGGAAATAATCTAAGCCTTGCATCAAACAGCCATACTTTCTGTCCAATCTCAAAATGCTTGTGGCTGATATGAGAATCATGCCACTCCTTGATTTTCTCCTTATAATGTAGGCTGTTTGAGAAAGCTGCATCTCTAAGCTCTTCCAAGGCGGCTAACTCTGCCCTCCTCTGGTCTCCTATACCATTTGGATCCATCAATATGTCTGTGACTGCCCAGAGTGACTTGTGCCTCAGCTCAACTGGCAGGTGACAGGGCTTGCCATACACGAGGCGAAAGGGAGATGTTCCCAATGGAGTCTTGAAAGACGTCCGATATGCCCACAAGACCGAGTCCAACAGTTGTGACCAATTCTTTCGGTCAGGGCGGACGACTTTCTGCAAAATATTCTTGATCTCCCTATTCGACACTTCGGCTAGACCATTCGTCTGTGGATGATACGGTGTAGCAACACGATGGTCTATGCCGAACTCTGTAGCAAGTGCCTTCACCTGGTCGTTGATGAAATGAGATCCCCCATCAGAAATCAGAACTCGTGGAACCCCGAACCGCATAATGATGTTTTTCTTCAAAAATCTGCAAACTGTCTTCGCATCTGCGGCTCGGGCGGGGATAGCCTCAACCCAACGACTCACATAATCTACGGCCAACAGAATGTACTCGAATCCCTGACTCTTAGGGAATGGACCCATGAAATCGATGCCCCATGCGTCAAAAACCTCACAGAAGTGAATGGGCTGCATCGGCATCATATCACGCTGTCCACAAGTGCCCATCCTCTGACAGTCAGTACACCTCTTCACGAACTCATCTGAGTCCTTGAAGAGGGTAGGCCACCACAAGCCGGATTGAAGCACTTTCTGTGCCGTTCTCCTCCCAGAATGATGTCCTCCTGCCTCAAGCTTGTGGCAGTACGTGAGGACACTATGATTCTCCTCCTGAGGAATACACCGACGCCAGATGCTATCCCCTCCTTCGTGGTAAAGGATGGGATCCTCCCAATGGTAATACTTGGCCTTCGCAAGGAAGGTCTCAATCTTCTGCTTGGGCCAATCTTGTGGGACTTTCCCAGCAACGAGAAAGTTCACAATATCGGCGTACCATGGGAGTGAGGTGATAGCAAGGATCGCCTCGTCTGGGAAGGTATCACAAATGGGGTCAATCTGATCAGAATCCACAGGCTGCTCTAATCGGGATAAATGGTCCGCCACCACATTCTTGACTCCAGGTTTATCCTTGATCTCAATATCGAACTCCTGGAGTAGAAGGATCCATCTAGTAAGTCTGGCTTTGGCATCCTTCTTTGACATGAGGTATCTGATGGCGGTGTGGTCTGTGTACAAGGTCACTCGAGATCCAATGATATATGATCTGAATTTATCTAGGGCAAACACTACTGCTAGCATCTCCTTCTCTGTGACTGTATAATTCCGCTGGGCGGAATCCAATGTGCGGCTAGCATAGTGTATCGCAAACGGTACTCCATCCCTCCTCTGTCCTAGCACTGCTCCTACGGCAAAATCGGAGGCGTCCGTCATGATCTCGAATGGGAGAGACCAATCGGGTGGCTGAAGGACAGGAGCCTCAATTACGCGCTGCTGGAGAGTCTCAAAGGACGAAAGACACTTGTCATCGACAAGGAACTCGGTGTCTTTCGTCAAGAGGTCAGTCAACGGTCGGGCAATCTTGCTAAAATCATGAATGAATCTTCTATAAAAACCAACGTGCCCCAGAAATGACCGTAACTGCTTCAGATTGGACGGTGGTGTGAGTTTCCGAATGACATCGACCTTGGCCGGATCTACCTCCATGCCTCTGTTGGAGATGATGTGGCCAAGCACCGTCCCTTGAGTCACCATGAAGTGACTCTTTTCCCAAGACAGAACCAAGCGGGTATCAATACATCGCTGGAGCACTCGGTCTAGGCAATCAAGACAGGAATCGAAACCGTCGCCGTAAACCGAGAAGTCGTCCATGAAGACCTCCAAACACTCCCCTACCATGTCCGAAAAGATTGACAGCATGCATCTCTGAAAAGTCGCAGGGGCGTTACATAGCCCGAATGGCATGCGTCGAAAGGCGTAAGTACCGAAGGGACAGGTAAAGGTGGTCTTCTCCTGATCCTCAGGAGCGATGGCCACTTGATTGTAGCCCGAGTACCCATCTAGGAAGCAATAATGGCTCTTCCCTGCCAGTCTCTCAATGATCTGATCTATAAAGGGCAGGGGGAAATGGTCCTTCTTGGTGGCCTGGTTGAGTCTCCTGTAGTCAACGCAGACCCGCCAAGAGGTGGGTACTCGTGTAGCGATCTCCTCTCCCGACTCACTGATCACAGTCGTGATGCCCGTCTTCTTGGGCACCACATGCAAGGGGCTAACCCACTTGGAGTCGGAAATGGGATAAATAAAATCTGCACTCCACCATTTTGATATTTCCTTCATAACAACCTCTCTTAGGTTGGGGTTCAGTCGCCGCTGGAACTCACGCGACGGCTTTGCCCCTTCCTCGAGATAGATATGGTGGGAGCACAACGAGGGACTAATCCCATGGAGATCTGCTACGCTCCATCCAATTGCCTTGCGGTTCTTTTCAAGAACCTCCATCAGACGGGATTCTTGTTCTCCAGTCAGATCTGCAGAGATGATGACTGGGTACATCTCAGACTCTCCCGCAAGGAATCGATACTTCAGCGAAGTAGGGAGCGGCTTTAGCTCTGGACAGCTAGGTGCTGGCAAATCTGGCTTCTGAAGAAGATGTGTGTATGCGGATAATTCTGCCAAATTTGCCTGGGAAAATGATAATGAACTCTCACAAACTGGATCTGGAGAAGGCGGGTCCTCTACATTGTCTCTGTTCTGCTCTGCCTCTACCTCCTCCTCATCTAAAGGCTCAGGTGGATCCAGATCTGGTATCTGATCATTACAATCTGCCCAATCAGACTCTGAATCCGAGGGATCTATATCAGACTCAGTGGCATCAGTACCACTGGAGAACAAGGTGGTATCAGCACCACCATAGAGCAGGGTGGCCTCAGTACCACCATCACTGGAAATCGTGTCGCGATCAAGATCCGACTTTGCTGACTCAATAGTATCCTGAACCAGGGCTGTGCTCTCCAGACTATCCTCTGCTATCATCTCTGCATCAGATGTATCTGAATATGAGAGGATAGTCTGTGCTGCAGGATCTGCCCAAGCTGCCTCATCATCTGTGATCACAAAATCACAGTCCTGGTGGATGTCTGGCTCTGCGTCTGTCAGCTGCTCTGAGTCTGTACTCCCATGTGAGCGGGATCTAGATCTGGCTCTGTGGTCCTTAACCGTCTCTATTTGTATACTCTCGCCCTGGACGCGAAAGTATACCTTCCCACTGTCATGGTCAGTCACCGCCTTGGCTGTGGCCAAGAATGGGCGACCGAGGATGATGGGGGAATCGGTCAACGAGTCAGGGGTCTCCATGTCCAGCACTACGAAGTCCACGGGGAATTGCAGACCCTGAATCGTGACGACAACGTCTCGCAACAACCCCTTTGGCCTCTTGACAGACCGATCAGCAAACTGAAGGTATGTCCTGCTCTGTACAAGAGTGCCCAACTCTAAGTGGTCGAGAAGGGCTGCCGGAAGAAGGTTGATCGACGATCCGCTATCTAAGAGAGTACGGTCGAACCTCTGCTCACTAATCTGACATCTGACATACGGGGCCCCTAAATCTGGCCTCTTAGTCGGCAGATGGTTCTGGATCGCGTAACACGTGGCTTTTGTTAGCACATGAATTTCTGCGGTCTTGTTCCTTTTCTTCCTCCTGATTGTGGTCCTATCTCTTAGGGATCGCTGAAGAAGAGGAATGTGCTGCAAAGCCTCATTGAGGGTCAGCTGGATGTGAAATCGGTCTATCATGCTCTGGCTGAACTCCTCCTGCTCTCTTTTTTTTGGGTCTTTTTCTTTTTTCTTCCCTTTCCCTAACTCAAGGGCTCTAGGAAAGGGGATCACAGGGTCCTTCTCAGATGAAGGACTAGGAATAGGCCTAGATGGTTCGATGACTGGATCCTCACAAACATCATTCATCACAGTGGAATCAGAATAAACTAAACCTTTTCCTTTATTCAATTCAGAGTTCCGAGATACATGCATGCGAGGAAAAACAACATTTCTCTCAGAATAGATGTTGGTGGCCTCAGTACCACCTCTAGCTGGCTCTACATGCAGACGTCTTGCGGTCTCAGTACCGCTGGCTGGCTCGGTTCTGCTGGTGGCGTCAGTACCACCTCCTCGATGTGGTGAAATGGCGGCCTCAGTACCGCCGGGTGAATCAGCATCTCGGGTGGCATCAGTACCACCCTCATCAGGATGTGCGGCTTCAGTACCGCTCTCCTCTTCCTCATCTGGCGCTCTAGATGGATCCTCGTGTTGTCGCTCAGATGAGGCGCCTCCTGCTGGTCTTCTACCGCTCCTAAGTGTGACAAAATCAGCATCAAATAAATCCGACGAGATAACATCAAATGAGTCACTAGAAGTGGTAGTCTCAGTGTGAACTACCTGCTCAGATTTCCTCTTCAAGTTATTCGGATTAGGCTCGATCTGTGCAGGGATGGCGGCCTTCCCTCTCATCAGGTCCCGCATCTCCTGGCGGAACTCGTCCATCTCCCGTCTAAATGTAGCCTGCTGCTCTGTGAAGAGGCGGGCTAGATCATCCATGGCGGGGCTCTCATGGGAGCCCGACGGGTTGCCTCTCTGGTAATGAGGCTGCTGGACCTGGTGCTGCTGGGGCTGAGAGGGGTAAGAGGAATGATGCTGCTGCTGGTGAGCCTGCTGCTCACGTCTCCAACTCTGTCCCTGCTGCTGATAGGGACGAGATACGAAGGATGATGGCTGGGATGCTGGGTGCTGCTGGTGATCTCTCTGCTGGGAGTACTGCCCTCCCTGACTGGCTGGCTGCTGCTGGGGTTGGTTACCCCCATTCCCCCACCTGAATCCGGGATGGTCTCGTCGGATTCCAGGTTGAGGACGGTCATACCAAATTCCGTTGACATCCATCAACGGCTCTGCATCGTATGGGGCTGGTGGGAGTACATCCAGAGGCTGATCCGGCTGATATACCACCATCTGTAAGTCTGGAGATGGTGGTGCCTGGTAAGAGGGCTGCTGCTGCTGGTACGGCTCCGCCTGTACAAGGTGAACTTGTCTAGGCTGCTGCAAGGAGCTGGAGCGCTGGGACGAGCTGCGGCTGCCACCGGAATCGCCTCGCGACAGAAGACGGGGCTGAGGAGCCGTCTGTGCCTCCTGAAGGCACAAGAGCTGGGTCTTCATGTCGCTCAGAGTCTGTGCCATCTCCTCCATCTGAGTTATGCCCTGGCACTGCTTCTTCTCGATGATTTCCATGCGGTCCAACTTCTCACTAATAATCCCCATGTCCGCAGCGGCCGACTCTGCCTGTGCGGCTGCAACTGTGGACGAACTGGAAGGACCTGCATCAACCCGTGCTATCCGCTGATACTGCACGGGTCCTGGCGGCTGCTGAGATCTCTGTGTATACAACCGAGTCTGGGACATCACCATGTAATTCTCGGACATCTCCTCATAGATGGCCCAGACTTGGTTGTGGTCCTTGGCAAAGTAGGACCCGCCGCAAGAAGCATTCACCAGACCCTGAAGCTCTGGTGTTAGCCCACTGAAGAAGCTCTGAACTAGGTTCGGCTTCGAGATATCATGGTGTGGGCATCTATCCAGAAGCTCTCTGAACCTCTCCCATGCCTCGTGAAATTGCTCGTTAGGGAGCATGGAGAAGTTGTTGATCAGGGCCCTTGCTGCATTCGTCCGCCCGAGTGGATAGTACTTGTTCAAGTACTCGGTGCGGAGCTGATCCCAGGTGTACACAAACTTCCCTAGATGTTTCAGCCAGGCGGCTGCTCTATCTGCCAGTGAAAAAGGGAAGGCCATCATTCGAATCGTATCTTGGTCCACACGACGGTCGTGGACAGTGCTGCAGATCATCAAGAACTCCTGTAGATGGAGGTGAGGTTCCTCAGTGGCGAGTCCATGAAAGTGCGGAAGCATCTGCAGGGTGTTCGGAGGGAACTTGAAATCCCCCACGATAGCAGGAATCACCACCCATTGGTGCATCAGTGTAGATCCAGGGTTGTGAAGCTCCCGCATCGGTCTCGCTGCTGCGGCGGCTGCCGCTGCTGCGGCGGCTGCTGCTGCGGCTGCTGCCTCTGCATCAGCATCAGGAATGTCCTCCGGCTCGCTCGGCTCTTCTCGCTCTCTTCGGAGTCTCTCCAACTCCCTCCTCATCTCTATCATGAATGCCCCCTGATCGCGTAACTGGTTCTGAACCGTCTCTAATGATGCGATCAGGGTGGAGTTGATCGCTCCCTGGTCTAAAACAAAGTGTTCGGGCTGGCGATCGTCTGAACTACCGGCTCCAGCCATAGGGATGTCTGCAAAATCAGAAGAGCCCAACTCAGGTTCGGTCAAATGAATTCGTCTCTCCTCGGGCTCATGTCTCTCAGGAACAGAAGAAAGGGGATCGAGGGGGAACAGGGTGGATTCGAACTCGGGCCCGGAGAGCTGGTCTCGACTCTCACGGGCCAACCTAGATGATGGAGTAGACGCGCCTGAAAGCGGTGCAGCCAGAGGCTGCCTAAGAGATCGTCTGCCCATCATCTTGATCTTGGCGAGTTGGGCGGATGGGATCTGGAGAAAATATGATCGCAAGCAAACCCCTGGTTCACCAACGCAACACAATGTGAAGACCGTGAAAGATCGGTCAATTTATCTTGTCAATTTTATTTGGTGAACATCCAAGATATCAGAGCGATTACGTGACCTGCTGGGATACCCGATACTCTCTCAACCGACTGTCCCGCACAGAAGAGTCGGTAATCAGTCGAGATGAGCACCGGAGGGCTTTACCTAGTGTTCGGGTCACTCTCTCGCACAATCAAACCAAACAATGAGGGGGTTGCTCTCCCCAAGACAAATTTTTATGGTGAGTGTCTTTTAGGGTCAATAATGTTATCCAGTCCCAATTTTTTTGTTTTTCTTTTTTAAATATTTTTCAAAATAAATACAGGCGGCCTAACGGTTTTTCCAATTCTCCTGATGATTAATAATCCAAACACAGAGGGAGAAGACGAAAAAGCCGATGCACGGAGAAATCAATGATGCATGCAGAGAAAGAAATGCGTACCTTATCTCCAGCACTCTACATGCAAGTGATCCGCGCAGAATTTAAAGACAGAAATAAAACTACCTAAATGGTGCAGCGGGAAAAGCCGAGTCCTAGATGATCAACTTCTATTGATCGTGAAGAACAATAGTTAGCTAATCGAATAGAGTCCGGAGTCCGATCTTGGGAGTCACTCGGTGCCCGCCACAACGGGTCCTGCCAGCGCTGTATGTGACTCCTCACGGCACGTGGTCTCAAATCCAATTTTACTAACTTTTTCAATGAATTTTATTAAGGTCCAATTACGTTCTATAGGAACAGATATTCTATTAGGTGTTGGGCCTTAAAAATCTACGTCACAATCAACATAAATTCCTAAATCTAGGGGCTCGAGGAAAACCGCGTAAACACCGGAAAAGGCAGCTAGCTATGAAAACCACGATAAAAAGCCGCGAAAATCAGATGGGTCCCCCGAGCACACCGGTGCTCGGCGAAACAGACCCGCTAAGTTACAAATGTCCCAAAGTGTCCAGAGTTCAAGTCCTAATTTATTACAACAAGAATAATGTTCTCTCTCTCTCTCTGAAATTAAAAATCTCTGCTCCTCTCTCTCTCTTCCTGCTCCTCTTCCCGTGCGGGTCCTCAAAAAGTATACTCCAAGATCTCCACGTAGTACCTCGCACAAAAATCAAAGAGAGAGAATGGTCAGAAAACAACAATAATATAGAGAGAGACAAAATGGAAAACTGACTACAAAGCCGTGCTCCCCGGCAACGGCGCCATTCTGATCACCGCCCAAATGACAGAGGTAAAAGGTCTAAAGAAATAAATCACAATGTCGTTGCGACCTCAATCAAATGGACTAAGTAAATCAAGAAAAATAATCAACCACTCGAATAAGATAAAATCAAGCAAGCACAAGAAAGAGCGGTCTAGCTATTAGGTTTAACCTGGTATAGCTCCCAGGGTCGAACTCAAGGAGCACAGATTGGCTTAAGAAGCCTACGATGTAGTCAGAAATCCAAGAGAGTCTTTTTTTTTTGGTTTTTATTTGTTTTTATAAATTTTTTCAGATTTTTAAAAGATAAGAAAATAAGAGGGAAGGGAAAACAATGCAACTTCCACAATTTATACAACACACAAGAATGAAGCAAAAATTCCAGAAAATTGGTTTTTAGGTTTTTCAAGTTTTTTACTGTTTTTGGTGAATTTTTGGAAATTTTCTAATGGGTAAATTATTAATTAAAAATCAAACAATGCGAAAACACCAAGGTACTGTCCAGCAAGGTTAGAAACTCAAAAATAAAATATTTAAGAGTTTCAATCAACCTTGGAGGTAATTTTCCTGTAATCTATGAAGAATGAGGAAAATTTAGGCACCCTAATTATTATTTTTGGATTTTTAATTTATTTATTACAATTTTTATGGGTTTTTAGGGGTTTTTCAATTTTTAGGGTTTTTAAGTGATGAAAAGTCACCAAAAATGGCTGGAAAATCAAACAACCAGTAAACAACAAGTCCTAATTTTTTTTAGAATTTTTAGTGGAGTTTTAATATTTTTTTGGTATTTTTAAAGTCAAACAGTGGCGAAAAAGAGTATTTTTGAATTTTCAAAAATAATAAATGAAATCAAAAATGTCCCCAAAAATCATAGAAATTCCTACACCATGGCAGGAGCCATGTGTCAAAATTTCATTGGATTTGGAGTTCGTTTGATATTTTATTCAAAAATAAAAATGGGGCACTGTGCACAGGGACCTAAGTGCAAATACCCAAAAGTTCTGGGGTCCTGGTGCAAAATACCCAAGAAGTCACGTGTCAAGCACGTGTCTGGGGCACACAGGGACCTAAATGTAAGAAAAATAAGTTCCAAGGACCTATTGATAACTCGTATCAAAAGTCCAGGGGCTTATATGCAATTTACCCAAAAATAATTCGCACATGTTCAAAATCAATGCTCACAGGGGTATAAATGCAATTTCACAAAACATTTTATTCATTGAATAACATCCAGAACTACAAGGGGTTCTATACAAATAACCCAACAAAACACGTGCCAAGGCACGTGGGTCTCTACTGGCAGGGGTATAATCGCAAATAAAATTAAGTCCGAGGTCCTTAATGCAAATAACCCACAAAATAAACAACGTGAATTAAAAATTACAGGACTAAAATGAAATACGACAAACAGAGGGGGCCCTATGATATTTACCCCTTTATTAATAGCCGACGGTCGGATAGGCGCCACGTGGTTGATCGAACGGTCTGGATGGCGGCGCCTCTTCTCTCTTCTCCTCTTCGGCTCTGATCAACGGTGGGGAGAGGTCCACGTGTATGATCGGACGTATGAAACGCTGGCACCTCTCTCCTCTGCTATCGATGGTCCAGATGCGATCCTCAAATGGATCAACGGTCGCTGCTCCTCCACAGATGAACGGTCACGATCAGATCTGGAGCAGAGGGTGCATCGGACAGCTCTGGAGGGTCCTCGAAGAACTGGTGGCCGGCGAACTTCGCCGGCCTCGTGAGGGTGTATCCGCCCTCCTCAGCTGCGCCTGAAGGTCGGAGGAGCTCCGCTGAACGATCCCGCAGCTGCTGGTGGTGGCCAAGAGCTCAACCGAGCCCTGAGGGGCTCCGGCGAGACCTGGCGGCTCGAAGCTCCTGGCTGAATGGCGAAGGGCCTCAGACGCCCTCGTTTCGACCTGCAAAGTAGGCAAGAAGCTTCGCGGGTCGAGGGCAAAATGCCTCGACCCAAGAAGGCGGGGTGAAGGTGGGAGGTGCGGCGTGGCGGAAGAGCTCCGGCGAAGCGACGGCGGTGGAGCTCGACTCCCAGATCCTGTGCGATCTGGGTTGTGCGAATGGGTGAAGAAGGTGCGTGGGGACACGGTGAAGGTGATGGAATAGTCGGAAGGTCGAGATGATAAGCGGAGTGATCGGAATCGAAGAAGTGCGTCGGAGATGGGATTTGGGCGTAATCGAAAATTGCTCTAAACTAAAGGAAACTACGGCTACCTGATGGATGCTGGAGACTGTGGTGGAGATGGGCTATCTCCTGGTCGTAGCTTCGAAGGGCGTCAAGGCCTGAAGCTCGGTGCTCAACGCCGGCGGCGGAGCAAGTACGGCGAGGTTACGCCGGATCGATGGTTTCGCTCCCTCGCCTCACTGCAACACGGGCTAACGCTCGCTGTCACTCAGGCGGAGCCAATGGAGGTCACGGGGAAGGAAGAGAAGGGCCAAAGATGGCGCGCGAAGGCGGCGGAGGTGAAGGATATATAGTGTGACCGGGCGATTAGGGTTGCGTGAGGACAGCAAAGGAAGGTGTAGATTTGATGGCTGAAGATCCGGCGAGGGAGAGGGATGTGCGGCGAAGACTTTGGGCGCGGGGGTTGAGTGGAAGACAGCCTGGATGCGCGTGCATAAATCGGCGAAGGAGGCGCGGCGCGCATGGTCCAGAATAGGAAAGGGGTCGCGGGGGAGTTGACCGGGGTCAACATTCCCCCGTGGACCAACCAGACTCTGCCACGTGTTGTTAATTTTTGTTTTATTTTTTTAGGGTAGAAATAGGCTGAATTAGAGAAAACTTAAAACATGAAATATTTTTCTTTTATTTTTTTCTATTTTTTGGTGATTTTTAATTAATTTTTGGGAATAAAAATAGGTTAGCTCTATATATAGGTATATGTACACTGCATGGATTTTTATTTTTGATTTTTTTATTTGTTATTTTTTTGTGTTTTTATGCTCATTTTGTATTTTATTTATTTACAAGATAAAATATGGAATAAAAGAATATTTTTATTTTATTTTTATCACATATATACAAGGGTGAAATAAATAAATGAATACATTTATATACATGGTATTTATACAATGAATTTTTGTATTTTTCATTTTGTGATTTTTATTTGATTTTTGTTTTGTTTCTTGTTATTTATTTTATTTACAACATGTAACAAAGAATATTTACAAAAGGTTTTAGAAAATAAATGAATTTATTTACAAGGTTAAATAAATACAAAGGTGTGGTGGTCTATACACCTGGTGAAGGTATTTTTGACTTTTTGATTTTTATCTTTTTATTTTGTTTTTAATAGCTTTTTAAATATACACAATATAGACAAGGATATTTACAACATATTTTTGGGTGAGGAAAATATATAGTTTTATTTACAAGAGTATATACATGTGAGCCCTATCTCCCTCTACTTTGGCTTTTATGCGGTCAGGCCCATGCTGAGCCCTCCCTTGGGTTAGGTTGCTCAATATTTATTCTAAATATTTCCCTCTTTTTCTTTTTGCTCTTTATTCTTTTATTTTGTGCACAAAAACATGCTAATTATAGGTTTTTACACAATGCATGCTTCTGGTAATTATTTGTATTTACACATATCTACATGTATTTGCAAAGGTTTTTGTAGCTAAAATAATAGAATAAAGAGTGATGAATGGGTATTCATCAAGCATGAGATGTACCCAGTCATTATCTCAGCCGATTTGACTGGAGAGCAGGAATCCCGTCTGATGGGGGTTCTTGAAAAGAACCGCAAGGCAATAGGATGGAGCGTAGCAGATCTCCATGGGATTAGTCCGGCCCTGTGCTCCCACCATATCTATCTCGAGGATGAGGCGAAGCCGTCGCGTGAGTTCCAGCGGCGGCTGAACCCAAATCTGAGGGAGGTTGTCATGAAGGAAATTTCGAAATGGTGGAGCGCTGATTTTATCTATCCCATCTCCGACTCCAAGTGGGTCAGCCCTTTACATGTGGTACCCAAGAAGACGGGCATCACTACAGTGATTAGCGAGTCTGGAGAGGAGATTGCTACACGAGTACCCACTTCTTGGAGGGTCTGTGTTGACTATAGGAGACTCAACCAGGCCACCAAGAAGGATCATTTCCTCTGCCCTTTATTGATCAGATTATTGAGAGACTGGCAGGGAAGAGCCATTATTGTTTTCTGGATGGGTACTCGGGCTACAACCAGGTGGCCATCGCTCTTGAGGATCAGGAGAAGACCACCTTTACCTGTCCCTTCGGCACATACGCCTTCCGACGCATGCCATTTGGGCTATGCAATGCCCCTGCGACTTTTCAGAGATGCATGTTGTCGATCTTTTCGGACATGGTAGGGGAGTGCTTAGAGGTCTTCACGGATGATTTCTTGGTTTACGGTGACAGATTCAACTCCTGTCTTGATTGCCTAGACCGGGTACTTCAGCGATGCATTGAGGTCCGCTTGGTTCTTTCTTGGGAGAAGAGTCACTTCATGGTGACTCAAGGGACGGTGCTTGGCCACATCATCTCCAACAGAGGCATGGAGGTTGATCCGGCCAAGGTTGATGTCATTAGAAAACTCACACCACCGTCCAATTTGCGGCAGTTACGGTCTTTCCTAGGGCACGTCGGTTTTTATCGGCGGTTCATCCGTGATTTCAGTAGAGTTGCCTGACCGTTGACTGACTTGCTAACGAAAGACACCGAGTTCCTTGTCGATGACAAGTGTCTTTCGTCCTTTGATATTCTCAAGCAGTGTATTGTTGAGGCTCCTGTCCTCCAGCCACCAGATTGGTATCTCCCATTCGAGATCATGACGGACGCCTCCGATTTTGCCGTGGGGGCTGTGCTGGGACAGAAGAGGAATGGAGTTCCATTTGCTATCCACTATGCTAGCCTCACCTTGGATTCCGCCCAGCGGAATTATACAGTCACAGAGAAGGAGATGCTAGCAGTAGTGTTCGCCCTAGATAAGTTCAGATCTTACATCATTGGATCTAGAGTGACTTTGTATACTGACCACACCGCCATCCGATACCTCATGGCAAAGAAGGATGCCAAGGCCAGACCGACTAGATGGATCCTTCTACTCCAGGAGTTCGACATTGAGATTAAGGATAAGCCTGGAGTCAAGAATGTGGTGGCGGATCATCTCTCCCGTTTAGAACAGCCTGAGGAGTCTGAGCAGATTGATCCCATTTGTGAGACCTTCCCAGATGAGGCGATCCTCGCTATCGCCTCACTCCCGTGGTATGCCGATATTGTGAACTTTCTTGTTGCTAAGAAAGTCCCACAAGGTTGGCCCAGACAGAGGCTTGAGACCTTCCTCGCGAAGGCCAAGTCTTACCATTGGGAGGATCCCATCCTTTACCACGAAGGAGAGGATAGTGTCTGGTGTAGGTGCATCCCTCAGGATGAGCACCCTAGCGTCCTCACTTACTGCCACAAGCTTGAGGCAGGAGGACATCACTCTGGGAGGAGAACGGCACAGAAAGTGCTCCAATCCGGCTTGTGGTGGCCTACCCTCTTCAAGGACTCTGATGAGTTCGTGAAGAAGTGTACTGACTGTCAGAGGATGGGCACTTGTGGACAGCGTGATATGATGCCGATGCAGCCCATTCACTTATGTGAGGTTTTTGACGCATGGGGCATCAATTTCATGGGTCCATTCCCTAAGAGTCAGGGATTTGAGTACATTCTGTTGGCCGTTGACTATGTTAGTTGTTGGGTTGAGGCTATCCCCGCCCGAGCCGCTGATGCGAGGACAGTTTGCAGATTTTTGAGGAAGCACATCATCACGCGGTTCGGGGTACCTCGAGTATTGATTTCAGATGGGGGGTCTCATTTCATCAACGACCAGGTGAAGGCACTTGCTAGTGAGTTCGGCATAGACCATCGAGTTGCCATTCCATACCATCCACAGACGAATGGTCTAGCGGAGGTCTCAAACAGGGAGATCAAGACTATTTTGCAGAAAGTCGTCCGCCCCGACCGAAAGGATTGGTCACAGCTTTTGGACTCGGTCTTATAGGCATATAGGACGTCTTTCAAGACACCATTGGGCACATCTCCCTTTCGCCTAGTTTATGGCAAGCCGTCAGTTACCTGTTGAGTTGAGGCACAAGTCATTTTGGGCAGTCACGGATATTCTTTTAGATCCAGATAGTGTAGGAGACCAGAGGAGGGCAGAGTTAGCAACCTTGGAGGAGCTCAGAGATACAGCCTTCTCAAACAGCCTACAGTATAAGGAGAGAGTGAAAGAGTGGCATGATTCTCATATCAGCCACAAGCATTTTGAGCCTGGACAGAGAGTATGGTTGTTTGATGCGAGGCTTCGTCTATTTCCAGGGAAGCTACAGAGTAAATGGAAGGGACCTTATCTTGTGAGAAAGGTACACGACAACGGTAGCATGGATATATCCGAGTTGTCTTCTGAGAGTACCTTTCGAGTGAACGGCCAGCGGCTCAAGCCATTTCTAGATCATGAGCCGTGGGTCGTTGATGTTGCCCCTATTCACTTTGCGTGAGATGTGGTCTCTTGATTCACATCTATTGCATCTCACGCCTGATTATCACTGTTCTTCCGACTTGTATAGATCCAGTTGTCTATATCACACTATTCTTTAGTCCCACATCCCTTTTCTCATCTTATGATTATGCTATACTTAGGGTGTACTTTACCCTAAGTATAGGGGGGATGTAGGACCTGCGGGTATTCTTTTCATTCTTTTTGCCCCTGTTTTGCTGCCTATACTTAGGGATATTTTACCCTAAGTATGGGGGGGGGGGCAGACTCTGTACATTCTTCACTCGGATTTCCCTTCATGTACAGCTTGCTATACTTAGGATTAGTTAATCCTAAGTATAGGGGGAAACCACCGAGTTCTCCTCATTCTATTCATTCATTCATTTCTGTGCCTATCCATTCCTTTTCACTTCCCTTTTACTAAGCACGAGTTATGTCTTCTTTATCGCTCTTGATCACTCTGAGGACATCATTCGAGCTAAGTATAGGGGGGGTGTATATATTTCATATATACTTTAGCCATAACTCGTACTTTGTGTGAGTGTGCTAATAAATAAAATGGCTAAAAACCCCAAAAATCACAAAAATTAAAATTTTTTTCTGTAAATAATCATTCTTTTATTGCACATACATAGCTAGTGTACAAAAATTATTTTTGTAAAAATGTTTTCAAAAAAGTTTTTGTGTAAAGTTTGTGTAAATATTTTCTTATCAAAATTATGTATATAGTACAAAATTTTTCCAAAATGTTGTGAAAATCATAAGTTTGCAAAAATCTTGTGTAAATGTTTGTAAATACTTTTGCAAAACTTGCACTTCATGCATCCATCCATTCATGATTTCAAAACATTTTTCAAAAATTTTGCACGATTGTAAATACTTGTAAATAGCATTTTTTTGTATATATGTATATAGTTTTCCCCTGGATGATAGTTGACATTTAAACTAAGCCTGGAATTAAATTGAGAAATGGAGCTTGATTAAGATCTTAATCCACCTAATTCTAAGAGGAACCTTATAGGGCTTAGGGTTAAGGCTTTTCACGTCCATAAGGACTTAATTCTTTGAGTCCACTAGGCTATGAGCATATGTCATCTTGATGAGCCTAAGTAGAGCACTTAACAACACACGCATGACTCTTAGAGACAATGGCTTGACCTGCACCAGCACTTTACACATGGCTCTCCACGGATGAGGTGGTGAGGAGGCAGTTTCCTTTGGCTTGGGGTAGCATATGAGGGTAGTACTTCTAGGCGGAACCTCTCTTCTTCTTCTAGTGAAGGAAGTGCGTCTCAACTTGGTCTAGTGGTGATGAAGGCTTAAGACAGAAGACGTGGGTTGCAATAAAGCTTCAAAAGAGGGATAGTCTACTGGCTCAAGAGGAAAATTTCTTGTATATATGCTGTACCACGTAGATATGTTGTACAGAGGCACTTAAAAAAATTGCAAAATGCAAAAAGAACTCCAAAAAAGTGGTGGGTCGGATTGAAAATTTAATAACCCCACCGGAGTATACATAGTCAAATCAAGCAAAAGCTTATGGTATCCATGTTACATCTCATGAAGCTTGCAGCGGGAGACTTAGCTACACTGGCTGAGCTTCCAAAAGTCTATACTTCTTCCCCCTCTTCTTAGGCCGGTTGCACTTGAACTTAGAAGGGAATACCCCACTTCTCGAGGAAAGAGTTGCTAGACCGAGGCATTAGAGTTACCAGGTTGGGGGAGGTTGTTTCTTTGTTACTTCTGAGGTGGGGAGCTACATATCACTTACACTGCATGGAAAGATTCATGGTCATTAGAGTTTGTGTATGTAGACTTGTTCTGATCTGGTTTATTGAGGAGTTTTGTCCATAGATTGGTGGAACTTAGATGCTGTTGAGTTTTAAGCTTAAGTCTAAATAAGGTTCCGACACATTAATAATCCAAAGATCTGATCGAGCTCCATAATTCAATTTAATGAAGGAAAGTTTAGTATTCAACCTTGATCCATGTACATTCCCCTCTTTTTCTTTTTCTTTCTTTCTTTCTTTTTCACTTCTTTTTCAAATAAGTGTTTGCTAAGGGACTAGCAAAAGTTAAGTATAGGGGGGTGATGAATGCCCATTCATCACTCTTTATTCTTATATTTTAGCTACAAAAACCTTTGCAAATGCATGTATATTCATGTAAATACAAATAATTATCAAAAGCATGCATTGTATAAAGTTTAATAATTAGCATGTTTTTGTGCAAAAATAAAAGAATAAAGAGTAAAAAGAAAAAGAGGGAAATATTTAGAATAAATATTGAGCAACCTAACCCAAGGGAGGGCTCAGCATGGGCCTGACCTCATAAAAACCAAAGTAGAGGGAGATAGGGGCTCATGGGTGTAAATATTTACGTAAATAAATGAAGGTATTTTCCTCACAAAAATAGACTCAAATTGTATATATTTATAAAGATAAAAACAAGATAAAAATAGAAAAAAATTAAAAAGAAAACAAAAACATAACTCTTGTATATAGTCATCATGTATATAAAACATCCATCTTGTATTTATTTAGCCTTATAAATAAATAAAATTAATTTCCAAAAAATTTGTAAATATTCTATATGATATGATGTAAATAAATAAAATAAAAACAATTAAAACAAAAACAAAATAAAAATAACAAAAATAAAAAATCCAAAAATACTTTGTAAATATACCATGTATATATATGTACATATCTATTTATTTCACCTATGTATAAAAATAATAAAAATAAAATAAAAACATCTTTTTATTCCCTATTTTATTATATAAATAAATAAAATATAAAAAGAGAATAAAATTGTATAAAAATAATAAATTAAAAATCAAAAATAAAAATCTATATATTGTATATATACCTATATATAGCCCTACTATGTAAATACACTATTTTTGCTTTGAAAAATTAATTAAAAATCACAAAAAATAGAAAATATTAAAACAAAAATATTTCATGTTTTGACTTTTTAATAATTCTGCCATTTACTATTTATAATTGATCTTTCAAATCTTTTCCACGTGGCAGTTTCTCATGGGCCCACGGAGATTTTGACCTCCGATCAACTCCCTCCGCGGACCTCCTTCTCCAGCGGATCTCACGCCCGACCCGACTTCTCCTCTTTTTCCGCGCTCGATCCGCTCGCCATCTCCGCAACGGGTCCTATCTCTTCTTCTTGCATCCGAGACCCTCGCCAGGGTATCCACATCGGGATCCGCGCTTCACACAGCCCTACCCGACCAACCCTAGCCGGACCTGCACCCACTTAAATACCCAGCTCCGCCGCACGATTTCTCTATCTTTGGCCATTCGTTCCACCCCCAGTGAGCTCCAGTGCGTGCGTGAGAGTGACAGCTCACTCCAGGTGTTGTCGAAGCGAGGAGAGGGACAGTGTGCCACTGATCCGGCGAGTATCACCGCCGTGCTCCGCCCAGAGCCGGAGCTCGAGCCTCGGAGGTCGGCGCTCCTCGAGGCAAGGTCCAGGAGCTGCGCAAGCTCGCCCCCAGTCGATTCGTCCATTTAGGTATACCCATTTCGCTTTCTCTTTCGCTAATTTTAGATTATCCCCAATTCACTGCTCCGCCGTTCTTCACCGATTCCGATCACGTCCGACCACCGTTCGACCATCAGGCTTCGCCGTAGCCTCCGCCTTCCTCCCGCGCACCTTCTCCATACCTCCATTCAACCCAGCTCGCATAGGAGCTGGGACTCGAGCTCCTCCGTCTCCACCTTCGTCGGAGCTCGCCCATATCGACCCTCCGACCATCTTCACCCCGCCTAACCGGGTCGAGGCAGTTTGCCCTCGACCCGCGAGTCTTCTGGTCTATCTTGCAGGCGCATCCAAGCCCATCTGAGGGCTTGGACCATTCGGTCCAGGAGCTCTACCTCCGCCGACCTCGCCGGAGCTCCCCAGAGCTCGGCTGGGTCATCGGAGGCCACCAGCAGCTGCGGAGCGTCACACCGGAGCTTCTCCGATCTTCAGAAGCAGAAGAGGAGTCTCGGAGCGAGCGTACTGGGCCGGCGAAGTTCGCCGGCCACCTGTTCTTCGAGGATCCCCATCGATCGTCCGATCAGCCTCCAGCTCCAGTTTTCATCTGGGCCGTCCATTCCAGGAGCAGCAGCCCCCGTCAGATCAGTGGAGGACTGATCCCAGCCGTCGGTCCAGCGAGGTTTAGCCACCGAGAGCCTCCGCCGTTCGATCCCCCACGTGGCGTAGCCTCAGCCGTCCGATCACTGCGAGGACCTCAGCGTTGGAGTGCCACCCGATCCAGACCATCCGATTCTCCACGTGGCGTCCATCCAGCGACCCGCATTAATAAAGGGTAATTTACCCTTAGGCCCCCTCCTTTATTTTATTTCGCATTTAGTCCTGTAATTATTTAGTGTAGTTGTTTAGTTTTTGGTACAATTGCATAGAGGACCCTGCTCTTTATTTTCTTTGCATATATGCCCCTGTATATTATGTAGCACGTGCTTCGGCACGTGGTTTTCTGGTGCATTTGCATTTTATACCTTGTAGTTCTGGATGTTATGGATTGAATGAATACTTTTTGGATATTGCATTTATGCCCCTGTGCGTGATTTATTAGTGCATGTGCGTATATTCGTGGGTTATTTGCAGACTACCCCCTGGACTTTTGGTACCTGTTACCAAATAGTCCTCGGAAGTAGATTTTATTACATTTGGGTCCCTGAGTGCCCCAGGCACGCGCCACACGCGTGTTTACCTTGGAATTTTGCACCAGATCCCCCAAAACTCCTGGTATTTGCACTTTGGTCCCTGTGCACAGTACCTCCTCTTTAGTTTTGAATAAAATAGCAAATCACCTCCAAATTTGATGAAAATTGGACAGGGCTCCTGCCATAGTGTAAAATTTTCGAGGATTTTTGGAGACATTTTTGTGTTGATTTGATATTTTTAAAAATTCAAAAACACGTATTTTCTTTACTGTTGAACTTTGAAAATCACAAAAAATATTAAAACTCATCTAAAAATTACAAAAAATTACTTACTGTTTGTCTTTGCTTGCTTGATTTCTAGCCAATTTTGGCTATTTTTCATTATCTAAAACATCTAAAAATTGAAAATACTTAAAATCTCATAAAAATTCTAGTAAATAAATTAAAAACCCAAAAATAATAATTTAGGTGCTCAAATTTTCCTTGTTTTCTTCTCTATACAGGAAAATTACCTCCAGGCTTATTGGGGATTTCTAGATATTTTATTTAGGTCCCTTAAGCTTGGCTGGACATTACCTTCTTTTTCAGTCACTATTTAATTTTTAGAAAATTAAATAAACATCAGAATAATCCCAAAAATTCACTAAAAACAGTAAAAATTATAAAACATACAAAAATATTTTTTCTGGAATTTTTGCTTGAGTTTGGATACATTAAATAAATTGTTGAAGTGCGTTGTTTCCTTGTTTTCCTTAGTTTCTTAATTAATTAAAAATCCAAAAAATTATAAAAACTTTAAAAACCACCAAAATACCCTTTTCTTCTCTTTTATTCTTTTTTGACTACTTCGTAGGCCGCAAGGCCAATTCGTGCTCCGTGTGTTCGACCCTGGTCGCTATACCAGGTTAAATTAATAGCAAGACCGCTATCGTGCTTTCGAGTTGATTTTGTTTGGTGGTCTATTTTTTCTTGATTAACATAGCCGAGTGATTGAGGTCGCGACGACCATTTAGCACCTTTACCTTAGTCTCTCGATTCCCGTGTCATCAATCATTTAAATCCCTGTAAATATAATAATTTAAGAAATTGCATGCTTGTGTTAATATTTCTCAATTAGCATGTTTTTTTTGCAAAAAAATAAAAGAATAAAAGAAAAGAAAAAGGAATGATGTATTTATAATAAATATAGAGTGACCCAAACCCCGAGAGAAGGTCAAGCCTTGACCTGATCGCAAAGCAAAATAAGTAGAGAGAGATAGGGCTCACCATGTAGTGTACATATTTCTTTTAGATGCACATAGTATTTATATTTATTTTTAGACAAAATAAAACTAAATTATTATTTTTACTCCCTTGTATATATTAAAATCAAATAAAAATCAGAAAATTAAATAAAAATAAAAACAAAATCCTCCATTCATTATACAAAACACATTTGCACATACTACCTACACTATTTATTATATACCTTTAAATAATTTATAAAATAAAATAAAAATTTATTTATGCTCCTTAAATTATGTTGTGAATATATAAAATATAAAATAAGGGAATTTTTGTAAAAATAAAATAATAAAAATGTTTGTACATAATACATAGGTATATTATACATGTATATAAAACTATATATTGTATATACATTAATTTATTTTTCATAAAATTTATTAAAAATCACAGAAAAATACTTTGAAAAATAATAAACATGTTCAATTTTGTACACTTTTTATTTTAAATTCATTTACTATTTTTTATTGATTTTGTAAGTATTTTGTAAATTCAAATTTTTTGTTTGGTCCAGGAGGGATTGTTGACTCCGGTCAACGCTCCCTCCTAGCTCGGGTCGGGTCGAATTTGCTTCGCTGGAGCCTTTTCTCCCAAATTCCCAGCCCGACTCCTATGACCATTTGCCTTGATTCTTGGACTCGTGGTTCCTCGGACCTCTGTGATCCTCGGGGATCCCAAGGATGATTCAGATCTCATTAGGGTTCCACGCTCCACTTCGATCTTTCTGGACCCTCACTTCGCGTATAAATCAACCTCTCCTCCCTCCTGGCATCGCAGCTCGTGCCTCGCCCCTTCCTTTACTCCTATATACCTTCAAGTGAGTGACAACATCCTTGAGGTGCCTTTGGATTGAAGCTTGGTGGCCTGAAGATGCAGCTCGACCACGTGGCCGGAGAGCTCCACTGCATTTAGCCTCCCCGTTGGCCGTAGCATCTGAGCCGTCAACCGTTGCAGCCTTTCAGCCGTTAGATCTGATGCCTTCTGAAACATCCGCCTGCATGTAGCTGACATTCTCTGGACCGTCAGATACGGGATCGCTAGTTGATCAGTTCCGTATGCCAACACCTCCACTGGAGCCCGGCACGTGTCCCCATGTGCCCCGCACGCAGGTATATTACCTTTTTATCCCTGTTTCATTTCGTATTTAGTCTTTAGTTTTGACATCGTATTTTCACATATTTGCAGTTTAGTCCAGTTGGTTTAAACTCATGTGTAGTCTCACGTGCCTTTCTGGGTTCTTTGCATTATCTTCCATATACTTTATAAATTTTATGATTTGAATGGCAAGCTTTAGATATTTGCATTTGTACCCCTTTATGTTGATTCACGTGTTGCACGCATGTTTGTCTGGACATTTAGCAACTTGTGCCCTATGCTTTGCACGTGTGTTATTGTTTGGCCTGAAACTTTATTTTAATTGTAAGTAGGTCCCTGTAAATTGTCTATCTCTTAGTTAATTTATTAAGTATCAAATTAATCAAAAGAATTCCCTAAAAATTATTGTTAACTCATGTTAACACGTAGTATTTTTTGTGATTTTTGTGGATTGATTCTGCTGCATTTATTATTTTTGAAAAATCAAAAACCCATAAAAAGTGTCCTGTATATTTTAGAAAATCCATAAAAATTCAGAAAATTACCTTAAAGTTCCATAAAAGTCTTGCTTATGTGTTTTTGTGTGTTTTATCTTCTGTAGCATTTGCTTTAAATCTCCTCATAAAAACCCTAAGAATTACAAAAGACCTAAATAATGTAAAAATCATATAAAATTCAAGAAAAATAAAAATATCATTTTAGTTCATGTTTGTAGGTTTTTACTTGTATTTTCCTATAAAATTCATAACCAGTACTTTAGGACATTTTAATCATTTTAACTTGCAATATAGTTATGGTTGTGTACTGTTTACATTTTTGCCTTTGTTTGATTTTTATAAAATCACAAAAATATCAGAAAATCTCCAAAAAATTATCAAAATACTTTAAAATATTTAAAATCCAAAAATATTTTATCTGAATTTTTGAGTATTTTTAACCGTAAAGAAAAAAAAAGTTAGTGTGTTGCCTTATTTCCTTATTTGTGGATTTCATTCTTTTATTAAAAATATAAAATTTGCAAAATTAAAATCACCAAAAAATTTACTGTTTATTTCTGAATCTTGACTATTTCGTAGGTTTTCTCGTGCTCCTTATGCTCGACCGTGGTTGTAATACCAAGTAAAAATAGTAGCGAAGACCGCTTATATTTTTGTGTGATTGATCGTTTTATCTCTTGGCTTGAGTGTTTTTTCTTTGTTCTTCTTGATTGACCGATTTGATTGATTAGAGACAATGACATTGATTATTTTTCACCTAGTCGATCTCGATCTTCGTGTCATCACATGCTCATATTGCTCATCTGTTAAGTCACATCTTCAGGTGAACATTATTCTCAGTATCACTCTTTCTCTGTCTTGGTTTGAAATCTTCCCTGATTGAACCCATAGATAAATCTCTTCTTTCCCATACTTGAACCACTCATCTTACCCGAATAGTCCCACTTCTCTTCCACCTTCCATAGCTTTATCATTGTCAAACTTTCTGCAAGAGATCGAATCCCTCGAAATCCTTCCCCTTGAATGTTGGAGAGTCTATTCATGACACTCGCTCCATGCTTTGCATATATAACATTGAACCGAGCACAAGAGCTCGAGCCTTGTAGGGCTCACTTCAGAGCCTTTCCCTCATGGTGTCCGATTGAGAAGCAAACGACAACAACAATGGAACTACCGCCAACAATGTCATAACAGGCGGGGGGCGAGGAGGAGGGGAGAAGAGGGGGTGATGGGTGGAGGTGGCAGAGAACGAGGCAGGCGAGGAGGGAGGTCTTGGACGGGAGGGGGGCAGTGCAGTCCCACATCATCCTCAAGGCCGAGGAGGTAATTGAGGGACTCGAGGGGGTGGGTGGGTGGGTTGGGGGGGGGGGTGTTGAGAGAGAGGGGGGGGGGGGGGGGAAGGAGATTGAGAAGTCACTCCATGTTGATTCATGTGTCAATGTAGGGCTAAAGAAGCTGGGAGAACCCAGCTTTAGTATAATGTACAGATTGGTATATTCATTTTGAAAACATAAGTCATTTCGTACCCATATATGATATAGTTTTCTTTAACCTTTCTTTTTTGTTTGACTACCCCTGTCCCTACTGTTTTTTATACACATATACATACATGCGTGTATATATATGCATACATACATGTATGTATATATGTCATGATAAACTAATATATATGCATTCTTTTGATGGTAAGAACTATATTTTAAATATTAAACTATTATTTGGTCCTTCAAAATTTTAATAATATATTTTAGCCCTCCTCGATAAATATTTCAATAAACATAATAATTAAAATTTAGTCCTTAAAATCAAATTGATGGTATATAAGGACAGCCTTCGCAATAGGCACATATCATGTAAGACGGAGTGGTCTTGAAAATGGTAGAAAAAGCATGGCATATTTAGAAATTCCTTTGAAGTATTATCATGTCCAACTTCTGTAATGTGCAGATGAGAATGATTATGACTTACATGTTGCGGAAAGATGGGGTGAAAGAGAGGAGGGCGGATCCTCTATTATACAACAGAGGTCTGTTGTAAAGTGGAGGTCCATTCGATATGTTACATGCAGTAGGGACTTACAAAATTCATGATTTCTTGTGAACCGTTCGATCTTGATCTAGTAGTTCGAACGAGGTTCGACGCTGTAAATGATTAGACGTGCAGTGAAACCTGATATGACGTTGTCCTTATCCAGATGGTGTATGTGCGACTTGCTGCCTCATCCTACTTGAAGGTCGCAACCATATATTCTCTCCATTTGCTGTCCTAGTTGTCCATCGATTGAATGCCATAATGGTTGTATGGAAGAGAATAATGCCCTCTCTCTTTCTCCACACCAATATTCAGAGTGCATCCATTCTATACCCTGCCATTTGGAGCACAAAGACTACTATGTGACATATTAACGACAGCAGTAGTTTAATTAAAAGCTACTTCCTTTTATATGCAAATTGAGGTCTGTAAAAAAACCTGGAAAAACTATACTGGGCATTAGAAATCTGAAAAACCAATAATTAACATAAGAATCACGACAGAAGCAACTTTTATCCTGGTTTTTTCAAGTCTTGGACAAAGGAGTAAGAAAACTTACGACTAATAATGTGTGTTCAAGTCTACCATCTGCACGACTCTATATATTATCTGCACGACTCGATTTAGATTATATATATATATATATATATATATATATGTTATATACGTGTAAATGTCAAAGGATATTATGGGCAAAATATTCAAATATATCGTACTACCTCATCGTGTTCTTATCAAGCTCTTCCATATATATCGTACTGCCCACCCATGGATGTGTTGTGGCAGTAGGCTTCGACGTAAGGTATTCACTATCTGCAAGCCTATTATATACGCGTTTACTGTAAATTGATGGAATAATAGGATAACGATGGGCAGATATTTCAGATCCAATTGGGTTCTCTCATGATGCTGTGTTTTTTTCGTAATGAAGTCCGATGCCGGCCTTACTGTTGGTGCCCGACCTTGAATGAAGAGAAGGATCCCATTTAATTTGCTTCGTCGGATAGATCGATATATGATGTTTTCTTTTCTTTTTGTGCAACATATCCTTGCGAGATTCATGTTAAGTTTGAGATGAATTTGGAACGCTGCTCGCGAGAAGCACGATGATTTAAATTTTTATCTGCAAGTGTAATTCGTGTAGATTTGATTCTTACTGTATTCTTCTAACATTTGTGGTTTTTGCACCAAATTCGTGTAATCTCCCAAAATTATATGATAATTATTGTATATCTCACTAAAACAAATTTGGTCTATGCTAACGAATAATTTTTATTCATTGACATATTATTTGTATCTAAATATATAATAACAAGTATTATAGTTATTTCATTCTTTAAAATTCCAGCGAATATTATACTCGTCGATATATTCCTAACAATGAATCATATAATTATCCATTGAATTTCTTTAATTGTTGCTAAAATCAGTATATATTTCGTTCCTATATAATCCTTTACCTGAGAATATGAGAAAATTTCATGAAGAAAATTTTAATTTTATAATGAATAATATCCATTGGTATGCATTTAATATCGGAAGATGTTGCAATGAATAATCAAATTATTCATTGTCTTAGGTCGATTTCTTATTGTGTCTTCTAACATTTATCATAGTTGGTGTATGCTATGTTCATCGTATTGTTAAGTAGATCTCCCAAAACTAGTTTGACAAGAACTTTCAAATAATAGAAGCCGTTTTTCAAAAAAATGATCCGATAAAATGTCTTCTTTTGCATCGCTTTAATCTTCTTCCTTTTTGACCTCTTTCCTTCCTCTATTACTTGATCATGCTCAACACCATTTTATTATCTTCCTCCATACTATATGGAAGTCACTCAATCATCTTATTTTGATGGATATTTCGGACAAGCCTCGTATTTGCAGTTTCCTCCTATATATCATGAGGGTGCACCTGCAATCTAGATCTACATATATATATATATATATATATATATATATATATATATATATATATATATATATGGGTAAAATGTGTATGCCCCCTAGGGGGAGCTAACTTAGCTCCCCCCGCCCTTTTTTCACAATTTTTTTATTTTTTTTGAAAATCTAAAACCGTGTAAATTCATTATTAAATCCCTATATTATGTCATTCAAATTTCATGCGAAACAGAGACTCCTACGACCTCCATCCAAACGGGGTCGATTTAAAAAATCATGTTACCGTTAACAAATTGACTGTCTGGATGGAGGCCGTAGGAGTCTCTGTTTCACACGAAATTTTAATGACACAATATAGGGATATAGTGATGAATATTCATGGAAGAAATTTTCAAAAAAAAATAAAAAATATGGAGAAAATGGGGCGGGGGTAGCTAAGTTAGCTACCCCCTGGGGGCAGCCCCATTTTACCCATATATATATATATATATATATATATATATATATATGAAGTACGAGAGGTGGTGGAGATGTAGACGAAGGATCTCAAAGTAAGAATATAAGATAAGTATATTCGAATCACAATTGATTTCTTTACCTAACTTGTTTTTGTAGATCATAAAATGCTCCATCTCAGCAGCAAAATGAAGATGAAGTGAACGAACAAGCACTACTCATATCAATGATGGAGATACACCACATTAATAAATCCAAGGAAAGCTTAATTTCCAAGCTCTTCCGTTCGAAGAACAATAAAATGTGAATATGTCTTTAAATATCAACAGAATAGAAATATGCCTTTTATTTTTTATGAATACTTATAATATTTTTTTGCATGTATTATATTTAAAATATGTTATTTCTTGTCATTAATTTTTAACTATAAGATAATTAATGAATCAATGATACATTACCTTTATTCTTTCATTTTGACTAAAATCATTTATAAAATACATGTAAATAATCACTAATTTCTATTATTTTAATTTAATATAATTTGATAGTATTGTAAAATTAACACTTATTTATACCAAAGTAAAAGAATATATTCCTCAAGACTAGGTCATGTCCCTAAGAAAGAGAAAGAAGAAGGATGTTTATATTTACCATGGATATATACTCAAGGATATAGGTCATTATTGATTTGGATGATAAACGAATGAAGAGGGAGATTTAGGGTCTATAAGATATAAAAACTCAAAAAAAATTAAAGAGCATTTTGTACATATGTATTATACTCACAATGTAAGTGTATATCTTATACTATTTTATTTATGATCAAGATCACTCCAAATTAATTTATTTTCTTCATGAAACTTGTTTATAATAATATTGTTAACTAATAAAAAAGGTTTTTGTCACTTGTACCATTCTTAACTTCTGCAATACTAATTATGTCCCTTCCTTTGCAGTAATATCAATTATATCTAAATATTCATACAAATTTCATAACGCTTCCTTTTTGTAATATCAGCTACGGTCCTGTTATACCTTAACATAGGAAAGGACATAACTGTGAATTTGTAAGAAGAATCGAGAAAACCGGAAGGACATACTTTATATTGCATAATATAAGAAGGGAACAAGTTCTAAAAATCCTAATAAAAATATTTACTATAATTTTATCCTCCATAGATATCATGATACAACAAATTGAAAAAACTATAAAGCTCGCACTCAAATCTTCGTATCTACTCCATAATCAAATTGAACCAAACTCACCTTTATTGTACTCAACATAAGATTCTCTTTAAAATAAGGGTGGCTTCATTAAAATCGGAGTTAAGATGTGAAAGATGATTTTTGGTGTTGTACAACCGCATAATATGGTCTTATTATTTTATTCTTTGTATTTTCTACTTGTTTGTATTTTTGATATTTTTTCTTATTTTATGCTATTTATGTACAATTCAAATATATAAGGATTACAAAGTCAAAAATATACAAAAAAATAAATATGTATAATTAATATATACGCAAACCGTACCTATATTATATATATATATGTCTATTTATACATGTAGATATTATAAAAATATATTTAAAATCATTAAATTGTATATTAAATTAATAAAACATTAAGTTATATGTATTAAATATCAATTTAGCAGTATGTGTACTATTTATATAGGTATAAAATACCTATAAATTATAGTAGATAAGTAAGTTAACTAGTTAAAATACATTATTTTTTATTTAAACTTATTCAGTATGCATTATGTATTTTAGATTGTATTTATACTCTTTGGTCATTGTATTTTGTCTTGTTGTTCTTTGGATGTTGACTACCGCAAAGCGGTATTCCATTGCTCTCTCCAGAATGGTTGATCGCAGCCAACCTTCTCCACCCCCTTCTTCTTCTACCTTTAACCATTCCTCCTCATGTTTATTCTTATTTTCACTTTCCTCCTTCGTCAAATAAATAGCCTAACCTCCTCGGCATTCACCTAACAACCCCGCCAAGACCACCATCTCCTAAAATCTTCTTCTCTAACGTCAGTGACCTCCAACTTCCTTCTTTGTTTGTAACAAGACTGGTGAGCGATAGCTCATTGCAGCAAAGCTTTTCAGTGTGCCTGGGGCCAAATCTAAGTAATATTTCATCATCTCCATATCGTTACTCTGATGTAAACGAAGCCCTAGCCTCCTCCACCACTGTAGAGTCGAGGCCTCAACCACTAGAGTTCTCTAATCTCTACCCCAGGAGACTCCTTCCATCAATTCTTGGTTAGATTCTTCCCTAATCTCTCTCAAATCTTCTATCCCCATTCTTCCTTCTCTTCTCCTATTTACCCTCTCATTTCTCTGACCAATTCATGATTTTTATATGTCGATCATCATCTCCATCCTTCACTCCTCTTCGCTGCTAAAATTTCCATCATGATCTATCACCTTCGGCCATACACAATTGTTGGAGCAATGCCAGCTTCCTCCCTCTCCTAAGAAACATGGCCTTGCACACATTATTTTACTCTAACATTGGACCGAGGATCATCACCTCGAGTAGATCTATAAATTTCAAGTATCCAGAGCTCTATCTGAGACATGAATCATTGTTTCAATTCTAAATTATTGTTCTTCGATGAAACTCCATTGTTATTGACATTTAATCGTTGTTTATCAATACACAGCGGAGAGAAACACATGGAGAGGAGTCGGTCAATCCAAATGGCTTTACTAACAACTTTATGATGGTGTTGAATGGAATAAGTTTAGTTGGCTCATGATGTTATTATAAAGATACACGAGCTACCATGTAAGAACATGTGTAAAAATATCCCTTGAATTAAGATGTCAAAATGTTGTAAATGGTGCAAACTAGTTTCTCTTTACCAGTTAGATGGCAGCCATGTGATATCTTGAGCATATATAGAGGAGATAGAACGTAAAACAAACTGGTGAACAATCAGTAACAAATGGATGCGTAAGATGAACCATTAATCCTCAACGATGATGGCGGATGCCTCTCCGCTCTAGTGGTAAATATGGCAGCAGAGCATATGGATAGAAGCCCTAACCCTAAGGTGGCGTTCGGCGGGTAGGTTATCCAGGGATGGATTACCTGTTTTTTTATTAGTGTGTTTGGTTGGTGGGTTAAGGATTATGAGAGTTTGTGTGATGTGATTGTATTGAAATTTGAAAAAGTTGATAGTTATTATGGTATGATTGTATTGAAATTTGAAAAATTGGGTAGTTGTTTTGATGTGATTGTATCGAAGTTTGGAATAATGAGTAGAAGTTGAGTATTTTATGATTTTTAGATGATATGCTGGTATAATATATTTTTTTGATGGGAAGGGAGTGGACCCCACTAATGAGTTAAAAGTGCGGGTTTTTGGGGTTACCCACCCAAAGTGGGGGGTAACCCCCAATCGAACACACCCTAAGGGTTCATTGTAACCTGGTGTACTCATTGCATTTCTAGGTTGGAATATCATCACAAATTAAGGTGACATCACGTCACATTTCTTATTCCAATCTTCTGCCAACCTTCTTAACCATCCAAACAACTACTATTCATATGAGGGTACCCCAACCTACACCATCCCAGTAACCAAACAGACCCTAGGAGATTGCATGCCATTACATAACCCTCTAACCGAACGTATACACAAATTTGGGCAGAACTTCTATTGAGATTCATAATTGAATGTAGTATGGCTCAAAATAACCAACAAATATGTATGAACCACTTTTGGAAGTTGACCATGCCCTCTTCTCTTCTCTTTTGGATGTGTTAAGTAGCATTGTCATGCTTTGATCCAACTTTATGACATAGATATCTGCCTTGCTAGCAACCCTATCGGTGGTCCATTGGGTTTACTTTTAGCTCTATGTAATATAATATGCAATGCTCCACTTGGATTCCACATTAAATGCCACCAACAATATCATATAACTCACCCTCAAATTTCGTGAGTTCCGACATGTGTGATTATATTTGAAGTAGGGGTACTTTTCGATAACGATTAGTGAACTTAAGTGTGGGACGTTACATATATACTACATGTCGTAGTCCTTGTATCTTCATCTAACCCATATAAGTAATGGGAATCTTATTTTCTTCACACGAAGAAAGAAAAGGAGAAATTGCACAAAGAACCCTCACTGATATCGTAAAGCATAATCATAATCTGTGTCGTGCCCTCGATCGAGCTTAGTTTAGTCCAGACAATTACAGTTGCATTTCGCTAAGATTGGTCCAAGAGAGAAGTACCTTAAAATTAGGCGTAGAAGGCGAGAGAGGAGAGGAGAGGAGCTCCAATCAAACTTCATGTGACCCCCACCTTAAGAATAAGAAATTAATGCCAATTTGTCCGTATCAGGAAAGTCCATTAAATCAATAAACGCACAGCTTCGTTCTTATCCATTCATATGTAGGAATGGGACTTACCGAGGATGGAGAGAAAGGGAGGACTAATCTCGTGAAGACATATAGAGATTTTAATTCGTGGAGTCAAGTTGGGGATCCATTTCATAGGGCTCGAGTTCCGCCACGCCTCGGCTTCTTATGGCCTCCTGCGTCAACCTCTTCTTTTTGCGCATCAAAACTCTTCCATTCGAATATTCCGCACCATATTCTATATACAATCACTACAAGAAAAATAAGTTGTGGATACAAAACTATGGCCACGGATATGAGGTTTGTAGCTACAGAATTGGACTCTGACCACGACACGTCGCAGCCAGTAACCGTAGCTACAAGTCTCGTCGCGAGAGTTCTCTAGCCACGAATATGCTGTGGCCACTACAAGTGGCCACAGAACTTATCGTAGCCACAACTCTTATATGAAGACTTTGGTCACGGATTGTGGCTACGAGAAACTAGTGGCCACCGAATTATCGTGGCCACATGTTTCCGTAGCCACATTCCGTGGCCACAACCCATTTTTCTTGTAGTGAATGGTAAAGTATTGGGCTCGACCCAACCCATTTCTCTAGAGCCATGGGCCGGGTCGAGATCTAGGTTTTTGGGTAAATTGGCAACTAGGGCCTGACTAGGGTTGTCATAAATTTCTCAGGTTCGACATTCCACTACAAGAAAAATGAATTGTAGCCATGGAATGTGGTTACGGAGACTTGTGGTTACGGAGACTTGTGGCCACGATAATTCTGTGGCCACTAGTTTCTTGTAGCCACAATCCATGGCAAAAGTCTTCATATAACAGTTGTGGTCACGAAAAGTTTTGTGGTCACTTGTAGTGGCCACGACATATTCGTGGCTAGAGAACTCTCGCGACGAGACTTATAGCTACGTCTACTGGTCACGACGTGTCGTGGCTAGAATCCAATTCTGTGGCGATAAATCCCATATCCGTGGCCATATTTCTGTAGCCACAACTTATTTTCCTTGTAGTGTTCGTTCAGATTCTGCTCGATAAAAGTTCGATTCAGATTCGATTCGAAGATAAACGAACCGAACCTGAACACGAGTTTTGACTCGATTAAATAAATGAACCGAACCTCAAAAATATAGGTTCGCTCAGGTTCGATTCATTAAAAGTTCGATTATATAGTCATATACATATATAAAGTATATATACATACATATTGTACATATACAAGGAAAAATACATTCTATATTAACATAAGGGTATTCACTTATTTTTTCAAATCCATCTAGTCATCCACTCCCTAAGTTCCTAGTCCCTATTACGGAAACCCCACAAAACCCCCCTGCAAATGCGATTTTTTATCTTTGAACAGAAACACATGGACACCATTTATTCTTAAACGAACCGAACCGAACATTTACGAACCTTACCCGAGCCGAACCGAACCTGATTACACTTTTCATTTTATCGAGCCGAACCGAGCCTGAGCATGAAAGTATGCTAAACGAACCAAACCGAGCCTGGATTGGTTCATTTAGGTTTGGCTCGTTTACACCCCTAGGCCTGACCCAAAGCATGTGGGGTCGGGTCCAAGATCACGTTGAGCTGGGTCCTCTTCTCCCTTTATATACACACAAGTTCTACATAATCACATAACATTACAAGAAAAATGAGTTGTGACCACGGAATGTGGCTACGGAAACTTGTGGCCACGGTAATTCCGTGACCACTAGTTTTCGTAGCCACAATCCGTGGTCAAAGTCTTCATTTAAGAGTTGTGGCCACCAGAGAGTCTTGTACGTCTAACTGACTTTTCATAGGATAATCTATCAATATTGTTAATTACTTCGGTACTCTCTTGTCTACCTCTTTAGGAGAAATCTTGAAGGGCTCCATCTCCCCCCTCAAGAAATGGATAGCAGATCGATGATATCATTAACCCCTTATCTGGTTGTGAAATTGAAAATTGCCATCTTCATCCCAAATAGAGATAAGGCACCCTGATCTAGATTTGTATGCGACTGATTACGCGGTTCTTTTTTAATACATCGAAAAGAAATCACGGGATAAATCCTATCACGGATTTTTCTAATTCCTGGAGTAACTATTCCGCTCGCCTACTCTACAACTATTCCACCTTCTATTCTCTCTCTCCTTTTACAAAATAACTACTAATCGCTCGTTCATACTACCTATTTCACAATAGCTATCACATATCTCGAGAATAATAAAAGAAGAAGAAGAATACCTATCATTTATTTTTTTAAAAAAAATAAAATTTCCCAGAAACAATGGAAAATAGAGAACAAATACATTTATTTATTATGACACGTCGTTATTCCACCCCATCATATTCGTGCAAAAGCAACTGGATAGTAATTGGGCCGATATCTAACAGGAACAGAGCCCATCGAAATATTGTCCCTTTTGGGCCAAACTCCATTTAAGCAGCAACCCATCCGTTTGACCTCTTTCAAATCAAAGTGCACAACCACACTCCAAACACCTGCTCAATAATCCAGTTCATATATCCGGATTCTCTTAGTTGCGAGGGATTTCCACAAGAAATAGAAAAAAGATCACAGATGCAGATGTGCATGTATCTTGCGTATCAGAAACTCTCCCTTACACGTGCACATGTACATGTATCTTAGATATTAGAAGAGTGTAGGGGATGCCTGACGTCTTGCTTATCCAAAACTCGCATCTTTTGACATCGCTGCTTCAAGATCGATCACAAAATCCGGAATCTCCTTTAGTTGCTTTCGGCGTATATAGTTCGTACTTCTCCTTTCCCTCGTTGTTGCAGATGAAGGGAATCCCCATGCTTTCTTGCACGCAGCACTTTATTTCTGCAGCGGATTGAGGATGAGGAGGAGGAAGAGGAAGAAAAGCGTTCGTTCGTATGAACAAAAAAACCGACAGATAATAAAATGGGATAGATTCGAAAGTCCATTCTAAGAGAATAGTATGGGAGTGATTTAGAATGGACGTGCATGAGACAGTGATGGGTGAGCCGACGGAGTTGGTCAAGTCCAGTACGCGAACCTCGAAATGTACGTCGATTCCCTATGGTTATGTCAAATAGAGAACATGTCCCCTACCGGCTTTTGATGAACTGCAGTATTTGAATGGAATAATACATTTCCTATAAGTCAGCAGCATCTTGTCCTGGAATTGCCTAAAATAAATACTCTCGGTCAGGAGGAGTTGATGGCCGAAAGCTCAGGGAATTATTCTGCCAAACCTTTGACCGGTATTTTGCATATTGAGGCACATTAGTTGGACTGGGAGCAGATGGATTTTATCGTCCACCTGGTCTTTTAGGTAGAACTAGGATCTGAATCCGATCCTTTCAAACTCGATCTATCTTACTATAACTTTATTAAGTTTGAATGAGGGAGTTGTAATCTGAGAGTCAAATACTTCAAGAGAAAGGAGGAATTAAGTTATTGAAACGAGCATAAGCTTCATTCAGAGATGTCAGTCACAGGTTTTTCTGATAATATTTCTGTATCGTGTAGGTGTTCTCCTCTGTAGTGGAAATCATCACGGTTTGAATCTTACATGATCATTGAGAAAATTTGTTAATGATTGACAACATCAACTTAATTGATTTACAATCTAAGGTTGATTATACGACTGCCATGATTCCTTAATCTAACTAATTAATAAGGGAGCTTTCTGATGGATGTAAAATGGCTTCTCACGAATTATATATAAGGAGGAAGGGGTGTATGCCGACACAAGTTCTCGTAACACAAGTAACAGATCAAACAAAGAGGAAGGTATGCGGATAGCACAACAAATTTGAAGGGAACGATATTTGAAGCTCTAGCTCTTTGATATGGCAATATTTCTCCTCTCTACTTTTATACATTCATTTGTAGCACTGTATAGAGGATTGGCTTTGTGTAATTCCTCACAACAAATTGACTTGATTATCATACTTGATTTTGGTTGTGATCAATGCATAGCTTTTTGCATTAATACTGGGAGTTTTCAGTATTGAAATTCTTATAATGCATTTGCGGTCGATTCTTTTGGTTAGATTGTATGTGGCTATAATTGAGGATTTGAAATATCATGCAGGGACTATGTATCAACTTGTTTTTTTAATAGTAGGATTCGAATTGGGGTCTTTTAAGGTGGAGATACACTGCTATACACCATATCACTCCTTGGGTTCTACTGCGTATCAACTTTACGTTCTATGTAATTTGATTTATGCATGGGAATCTACTCCCGTTTCAAATTTTTAATTTTTAAATAAAATATAAGCATGCACAATACACACAAGACACACACAACACTCTTTTTGTATTTTTCAAAATTGTAAAAAATGCTCAGAAATTTGCAAGGAAATTTTTTTGTCCTTTATAGGTTTTAAGGTGTTTTTGGTGATTTTTCACGATTTTTTCAGATGTTTTTGTGATTTTTTTAAAATCAAACAGTGCTAAAAATACAAAATAGTGCACAAAATATCTAAAAGGCTCAAAATTCTAGATGACAATTTTATAATAAAATAGAAATAAAGAGCAACAAAGAGAAACTGAAAACACAATTTTTAGATTTTTCTTAGCTTTTTTATATGATTTTTATAAGTTTTTGATTGTCTTATGATTTTTTTAGGTTTTTATTAATATATTTCAAACAAAATTTGTACTAGAAGTAAAACACAACAAAAGACAACTACAAGAATTTTTGCAGAAATTTTAAGACATTTTTCATTTTTTTATGATTTTTGCAACTTATACAGGACACTTTTTAGGAGGTTTTCAATTTTTAATAATATAAAATGCATCCAATCATCATGGATCGAGCTAAAATATATATGTTGAAGCATCCAGCCATCGTAGAAGCTTTCCAGCCATCTTTTGCGCCTTTTTCGAGCCCCTTTAGTGGTCGGAGTCGATTAGGAAGGCGGATCAAAGTTCACCTGAGTGATGACTCGCCTTGTAACTCAGGTTAAGTATCAGATAATAACCGAGTCGTTGCGACCCAAATCACAAGATGAAATCAATCAAGAAAATAAGAAACCACTCAGATAAATCAATCAACACAAATGTTAGTGGTCCTGCTATTTTATTTTAACCTGGTATAGCGACTAGGGTCGAACTCAAGGAGCACGGAAATGTATGAAGTAGTCGGTAGTCAGGACAGAAAATGCATGTTTTTGTTAATTTTTTATTTTTCAAATTTTTATATTTTTTAAAAACAAGAGAAGGCGAGCAAAAGAAATAAAGCACTAAGGCGAGCCTTTACAAATTTTTAAAATTTTAAGTTTTTCAAATATTCAGATTTTTTGGTAATTTTATGGGGGGTTTCTAATTTTTATATATTTTATAAAATCAAATGAGGATAAATAGTGAAATAGTGCACATTAAGGATAAATTACAAATTTAAAATATTTGAAGTGTCCTAAGGTCATGGAGGGCAATCTATGAGATACTAGATAAAAAGGGACACAAACAGAAACTAAAATCTATTTTTTAGAATTTTTAATAATTTTTATACGTTTTTAAGGGTTTTGTAATTTTTAGGGTTTTTAGAAGATTTTTGCAAAAAATGCTACAGGAGATAAAACATACAAAGACAAGCAAACACATATTTTTGTAATTTTTTAACAATTTTTTATAATATTTATGTATTTAATAAAATAGATAAAAAAATTATATATATTTTTTATTTTTAGAAAATATAAAACAATACTAAATTAATTCACAAAAATTACCATAAATATTACATGTTAGCAGGAGCTAACAATAATTTTGATGGAATTTTTGAAGTTGATTAGGCATTTATTTTTTAAAAAACAAGACATACAACATGTATGGACCTTAATGCAATTATGAGAATGTTCCAAGCCAAATGATAACATATATAAAAAACTTAGGATGGATAATGCAAAAAGCCCCGTGTATTCACACACATGCTAAAAAATACACGCACAGGGGTATAACTGCAATTATAAGAAAAGTTCTACTCAAAGCATAACATTCATGAAGTTCAAGATAAAACATGCAAATACACCAGACATGCACGTGGGACGTCACGTGAGTTCATACAAGCATGACTAAAATGCAAATACTGGAACTAGCAAGGGTCCACATGCAAAATAATTGTACTACAACTTTATTCTCTGAACTAACTAATAAAGAGTAAAAGTGCAAGATAAAATATGCAATACACCCTGAAGCACATGAGGTGCACGTGATGTCTCTAATGGTCATGATAGTCTCCTGCGAAAAGATCTGACGGTGGAGGGAATGTCAGGGACGTGCTGTTGCGATGCTCTTCTACAGTGTAGATTTGTCAGCTCTGAAAAGGGCGAGGACGTGCAGTGCATATCTGTCTCCTACTCTGATCGACCATTATGGATGAAGTGTGAGCGTATGGTCGAGATCAGATCTGAGAGGTGGTGCTCCTCATCGACAATGGAAAGGAGGGCTGGAAGAACTCGTCAGGGATGGACTTCAACAGAGGAGGGATCAAGATCCACCACTCTGATGGAGGATCGGAGGAGTCCTGTACAGTCGTGGGGGTGGTCCACGTCTGGTAAGAGGCTACGATGGAGGAGCCAACGGTCAGGTGTGCTGGATGAGGGAGCTCCTTCTGGAGCTGCTCCGTCGAGCAAGGGTATGACCAACAGAAGCTCCTATAGTGCGAGGGTACCTGCAAGGAAATGTTGGGACTCGGGGCTACGCTCCAGTTCGGGTTATTAAAGTTGGAAGCAAAAGAAGCGATGGTGAATGGATGTCGATCTCCGACGAAGGTGGTAGAATGAGATCTCGACCTTAACCTCGACCTCAGGGTTGAGTCCAAGGATGATCAGGTCGTAATACAAGGTGGAGAGGACATAGATGGTTCGATCGATGAGGACGAGGTGGGGCGAAACGGCTCCGACCAGGGAGGTCAGAACAGATGAATTACGGCGGAGGGTGAGTGAAAGATTTGATGGAAACGGAAATGGGAGTCGAAAGAAACGTTATCTGAGGGTGTTGATGAACTCAGCAACGTCAGGCGGAGTAGAGAGGTGGGGTCGTGGCCTCGGCTATGTTGTGGCAGGCAGGGAGGCTGGACGCATCGGAGGAGTACTCCAACCACGTAGCTGAGCTGCAAGATTACGCCACCAAACTCTAATCCGAAGATGCTCTCCGACAACTACTACTGAACTGAAGGTGTCTATAGGTGAAAGAAGGAGCGAGGCACGAGCTACTGAGCTACGGAGGCGGAGGCGATGCTTTATAGGCTTCCCATGAGGTTGGAAATTTCGAGTGAGAGCGCGCAACCTTAGGAAGATCCATGCCTTCCTAAGGATCCACGAGGATCGCAGATTCTAGGAGGAGTGACGTGCGAGAAATCGAGGAGAAAGGCGGATGGAATCGGGATGGAAAAAGGGGAGAAGTAGGTCCGGCAAGTGGTATCGGGTCTGACCCGGCTAGGAGACGCCGTTGACCGGTAGTCAACAAAACATCTAGACCAATCAGATAATTGGAATTTACAAAATATCTATAAATTCAATAAAAAATAAATGAATTTAAAATAAAAAATATATAAAATAAAAAATGTTTATTATTTTTCATATCCCAATTTTATATTTTATTTATTTTTAACGTCAGTTTAGGAGTGCAACATAATTTTTATTTTATTTTTCTGAGTTATTCATAGGTTTAAAATAAATAGGGGATGTGATATGTACACATGCATTTTTGTACACAAAAAGGAGAATTTTATTTTATTTTTATTTTAATTTTTCTCATTTTTATTTTATTTTCATATTATTATTAGAACTGTATACAAGGAGGTAAAAACTAATAGTTAAATTTTATTTTGGTCAATTATAATTATTTACAAATATGGTTCATGTGTACAATCTAGAGTAAGCCTTATCTCTCTTTACTTATTTTATTCGACGATCAGGTCAAGGCTTGACCTTCTCTTGAGGTTCAAGTCACTCTGTATTTATTATAAATACCTCATTCCTTTTTCTTTTCATTTATTCTTTTATTTTTGTACAAATACATGCTAATTATGCAATATTAACACATGCATGCTGATTGCTATGTTATTTTATTTAGACCTATTTACATGCTGATTTGCCAAGATAAATAGATAAAATAAAAGAATAAAGAGTGAGAATCAGGGATTCATCACCGAGGAGGTGTTCTTTCATGTTCTTTATCCTTGCCTCCTGATCGTCTGATCGTTTGCCCGCTCCAGACGCCCCAGCTGCTGTCAAATCATCGAGCCATCAACCGTCAGATCATGTCTTGCGGTCTAATCTCACCCATTAATTCGTGAATCATCATCGCCTTCTCAACAATCGACACATTGATAAGTGAAGAACTTCCATTATTGAATCACAAGCAATAGGGTATTTTCTCTGCTCCCCTCTAGTTTTGTATTTAGAATTTAGTCCATAAACTTGCAGTTGTAGTGTAAAACTTTTTGTAGTATTTGCAGAAATACTTTTGTTCTTAGTTTAGTCCAATCCACGTCGCCTCTCGTGTGCATACACATGAGTGGTCTGGATATTTTGCAGGGACATCCTCATAGGTTTTTGTTATTATTTAGTCCAATGGATATTCAATTTAGTATTATAATTTTTGAAAAAATTACAAGTAGGTCATGCGCTTTTTTAAAAATTACATTTATACCTCCGTTAGGCATATTTAATAGAATATATTTGGTATTTTTGCAAAGAGGCCACTAGACTCTCAAATTATGTTTTGGATTGACTTATAGATTTATTTAAATTTCATTTAGGTCCCTCCCAGAACAATAATTTTAATTTCTTATATTTTTGATATTAAAAATGTTATTTGCGTCAAAAACTATAAGAAATTTAGTTTAAGTGCATGGAACCTTATTAAATCATATATATTTTTTGTAGGGTAATTAAAACAATTTTCCTATTTTAAAAATTCAAAAATAGTGCATTTTCTTTCTATTTGCATTTAAAAATACAAAAATTATTTTTAGAAATCCAAAATTCGAGTATATTTATTATTGTATTTTTCAATTCTAGATAAAAATCACTAAAAAATACAACAGAAACCCCTAGAAATTGAAAACCCACAAAAAATACAAAAAATTATCAAAAAATACTTGAAAATCCAAAATTATTAATTTTTATTTCGTAATTCTAATATATTATGTATTACATATTAAAAATAGTTTTGGGAAATTTTGATATATTTATATATTTTAAAATTCCAAAACAATACAACCTATTATTTTTCTTCAATGTTTTGACATTTTTATCCCACTAAAAATATCATAAATTAGAAAAAATTATAAGAAAATTCTAAAAATAGAGAAAAACATAAAAAAGGACAAAAACATGTTTTCTCCTATTTGGAGTACTTATATATATAAGATTACGTTATATATGTAGCTATATATACTTATATTAATATTATTATTGAAAATACCCTATATATTTAAAAAACCTTAAAAAATAAAAAGGACTACACCTTGGTGTATTTTTGTGATTTTATATATATTGTGTATATTTATATCCTACATATCTAATCTATTATACATAGTATCTATATATACTTATATATATATATATTACATATATTAAAAAGAACAAAAATCAGAAAAATATAAAAAATAATATAACATTATAAAACTAAAGACAAAACAAAAAATATAAATTAAAAATGCAAAAAACTATAAATATTAAAAGCCCGCAAAAATTTAGAAGTCATTATAAAAAAAACAAAAATATTTACTGATTTATTGTCAATTTTTGTAGCTATCCCTATTGCTCCTTTGTGGTTTTAACCCTACACGTGCATACTATATATATGATTTTGTTGGGTATAATAAATTTTAACTCACTATTATTCATTGCTTGAGCACTTTTATGGGTTAATTGTTGATTGACACCCTAGGTTGAGGATATCTGAGTGTTGGGTGAGTGGTGAACACAACAATAGTCGGACCCTACTCGTCAGGCATTGCAGACCCTCCAAGATCGGATGTCAGGATATCTCCTCAAATTTTAGAGGTCATTAGTGCCATGTATGAAGTTCGATCGAGGTTTGACCTTGATTCATGGTTGACATACGACACCCTCCTACACCAATCATCATTCATTAAACCTTCGACCTAGCTATCAAGAGGCGGTCTCAAGTTGACCCCCCCCCCCCATACGCCTATAAAATTTTGCCCAAGTTGCAGGCAGATCCCTTATCTGCTATCCTACCATCTTCATTTGATTGAGATTTGGTGAGTGTTTTGTTGATGGATGAAGGACAAAGCGAGTACCTTAAAACACTCAATGACACGATGGAGTACGAGAGAGGTCCAAATACATAAATCTTGGTTTTTAACCCCTAATTTTAGTTTATAGTGCTCAACCTTCCATGAACAAGGAGGAGTTGAGATGACAGTCCATGTGTGCCTCAACCACATGTCCATCCACTCCTTTTCCTTTTCAATCTTCTAGCCTAGATTATGTTCTTTGTTATCTCTCTCTCAATTTCATCTATTGCTTACCCAATAATTTGAATATGGACTTGTACCCAAATCCTTCATGTTCATCTTTTCCAACCATTAATCGACCAATACGCCTCTCACATACACCATTCTTCCATTGCATCCCCTAGTGGCATTAGCGAAGCTCTCCTTTCTCCATCTCACCCATCGAGCGGACATAATTCCTTTTTTCACCTTCATCCCATATTTTTATCGGAGAAGTCCTCCCATCTCTAATGATCTCCTCACACTTTGTTATGCACACCTCCAATATCCGCGCCATGTGTACATGAAGCATCGCCTCCATTCTGGGAATGATCTAAGACTCACTTCGAGGTGAAAAAAAATCTAATTACAAATCCACCATCTTATCATCGGCGAACCCATAGTTTAATTTTGTTTTTTGCTTGATATTATGTAATACATTATGTTTCACTAACTGCAATTGATTTCAGGTATCCACGGCGAACAGTGGACGACATCTAAGCCTTCATATTGGTTCACTGGGTAAGGGAGCCAAACCATGATCATCTTTGATTCCCAGCCAGAGTAGAAATCATGGGCTTCATGATAAACTTGGACAAAAAATTACAGACAAAATATGCTTCGAAAACCATGGTAATGGAGGAAACCATAGTTATGAGCAAAATCATGGGCAAAACCATGGGTTATAAACCATGATTTTCAAGAGTTGAGAGCCTATAAATACCAAAACACTCCTTCATTCTGTAAAACTTTCATTCCATCCACTACCACACCTATGGTTAAGTTTGAGAGAAGGCGAGGGAGGCATGTAAGAAGCGGTAGTGAAGTGTTTCCCAGAAGACGAGAGGAGGACGTCACACTCCTTTCTTCTATGACTCTATAAAGGAGGTAAGAATATCTAACTTGATCTAGATTTTCAGGTTCTTTCCAAGTTCCTTTATTTTTTCTATGTTAGTAATAGCGTGTAAGGGAGAAATATGAGTATAGTCCTGCTTGAGTGGATGTGGTTGTGTCGTTAGTGAACATGTTTCGTATCACGAGATTGGTTAACTATTCGGTGTATGCTAAAAGTGTTGATTTGTGATATAGAAACCTGAGTAATGCCCCTACTTGAGTGCATGCCATTAGATTCTCAGTTAATATACGCATCACCCACCCACGATGCGAGTTGAACCGATTATGCACCATTTCTTCTTTTTGATTCTTAATTTCAATTCTCCTTCTGTTTTCCCTTCGAATATCATTTTTATAAAAACAAACTCTATAAAATCTTCGTAGAAATATCACATGATATAAGAGAAATCTCTACCAAAATTTTCTTAGAAATATCACTAGATATAAAGGGGAAACTCTACCAAAAGTTTCTTAGAAATATCACATGATATAAGGGAATACTCTACTAAAATTTCAAGAGAGCTTATGTTCTTCGTGTTCTCTATCTTCTCCGCGTTGTTCTTGTGTTCTTTGTATTTTTAATTTGAAAATTGATTTCTATCATTTCAGGAGTTTTAAATCATCCTACTTGAACACAAATAGAGGTAGATTGTGACACACTAAAGATTTCATGATTAGGTAATGAAATGCTACCTCTTTATTGCTGGATTTTTATATTAAATAAAAGAAATTTCTTGATTTTATATTCTTCATTATGAAGAATGCCAACATGCTTATTTTGTGGATTTAGAGATGACTAATTAATCATTCGCACCAAAACATTTGATACAATTGAATTGATGTTATGATACATACACACATGTTAATGTAGATCTTCTATTTATTTATTTATTTAAAAGTAGATAAGAGAATTTGTATATGTATCTATACCCAAATCGGGATAGAGAAAGCGATCTAAATATTTATGCATTGAATTTAATCATGTGAAATTAACATGGATTGAATTGGATTCAAGATAAATTATTTCTATGCTATGGATGACTTACACTAGATACTACATATCGAGCATGTAATTTACAAGCTTGTCAAAAGAAATCCATATGGTAGGCTAAACCTATGTGGTACACACAGTTGCCCGTATAAATTGAATGGTACGTAATAAATTATTCGCAATGCATTTTACTCGGTTGTCATCAGACATATTGACTGATTGAAGATGTGGTCATGTCATATAGAGGCACGTGTTATTTAATAGCGGCTGACTCACAATAGCGTGTATTTGAAGTAGTTGGTATAGAAGATTAAATGATATTAGCATGTTTTTAAGCTATCAGGTCATCGAGGATGGTGTGCTTTCTTGTTTCGCCGACCGAGGATTTGACAACTTCAGACAATGCAATAAAAAATTGTTAGGGCAGTATTAGAGGATTAGTTAAGGTGACGTGCATCAATATAAGCCATCAGATCAATACTATCTCCTAATCTTAGAGTATCTACAACTTTGGAGTATGTGATAGATGAGGAAAATCACTTGCACTAATTGCCGATGTGGAAGAAAATATGACCTAATATAATGGAAAGAAATAGAGTTTTTATAGTATAATAAGTGTTCTTAAACTACATTTAATTTTCTATATTTCATTACTTAGCATATGCTAATTTCTATCCTATGATTTATGAAAATCCAATATGTATTTGTGAGTGATTGCAATGACTTTACCAGCTAGTCAGCCAACCAACAGTAGTAGCTTCTAGTGAAATGGTTTGCTATGCAAAAATGTGGGATACGATCTCCATAATATTTTTATTGCAGTCTGCTTCTGAATATTTATTGTTTATTATTGGATAAAACTATTGCTCAGTAACTACATCCATTAAAAGAGGAGGATCCGACAACTCGAAATCATAACTAGATATCATAAATATTGAAGTGAGCTCAAGGCAAAGCTCCCCGACCATTTCCCATAGCAAGAGGACGTCGAATGGGACGAGGAGTAGCCAACGGATTTAACTTTTGTCGGAGCTTCGCTCAAGCAACCATAGTATATGGCCCATTGAAGGAGGAGGTACATGCGCTCAACACGTAGGCACCTTCCAGCCATCGGATCCGAGCCCACCTAACACGCAGCGGGCATATGAGGGATAGTTTCCAAAAGGAGTCCCTCAGATTTTGGCATATTGTGCCACTTAAACCACGAGGGCGTTCGTTGAAGTACTAAATATTTTTTACTGTTATTGTTGGGATTTGGAAAAATCACTCTAGTAAACGATTACTTAATGAATAAAATTCTTTGACTTTTTTTTGCAAAATTCAACCTACATTCTATTTTAAAAATTCCCTTTTTTCTTGATATTTTATTTTTATTAAGCACATAATATAAGATCTTGTAGTTTCCTTTAGGCCTTTTATTCTTACAAGTACTCTATTACCCCCAAATTTTGATTTGTAAAATTAATATGCTTTTCTATTTATTAAAAATAAAAATAAAAATACATAGTTTTCGATAGAAAAATCATTTTTATCTTCTTTCTTGTCTAAAAATTCTAAAAAAATCAGAATGTGTGTCTCCCCTTCAAAAAGAATCCATAAATTCATTGCATTTTCCTCAAAACCCCCAAAATTTGACAACTTCCCAATTTTCTATAAAAATTCACAAGAACAGAAATCTACAAACAAGTTCCCATTTTGTGTCCCAAACTATCCTTAACATTTTATGGTCATTTCTTATTGTGTTCCCAGCTTTCTATCCTCTAACTATTTACTTATTCTTATTTTCCTTGTTTTCTATTTTCTAAAATATCCTAAACATAAAAGAGTACCAAAAATACTTCCAAAATACCTTTAAAAGATTAAAAAAATTCAAGAAATATCTCCATTCTAATTTTCTAACTATTTGTTAATATCTTTTTTATTATAAAACCCTAAAAGGTTAAATAGACAAGATCCTTTAGAAAAGTTATAAATTAAAAATAAAAACAAAAACTAAAACATGTAAAAACTTAAAATGCCATAAAAGGGCGTAAAAAGACCAAAGTAAAACATGCATTGCACAAGTACCCCTAGTTCCTTAGTCAGATGTCTTTACTCGCTTAGGTAACTCTTCTAAGTTTGCATCCTTGGGTTCAACCTTGAGACTAGTCCAAGTAAATCCACTGACCCAATAATTCATATATTTTATTTTGATCATAGTCATCCTCATACTACACCAACAGGTAAGAACTTCTTCTTATCACTTGAAAAAAATCATTCATCAATGATATCTAGATAAGTTGTGTTTGGAGCCTCATCAACGCAGGCCGCATATTGCATCTACGACTCGTTAATGATTCTGTTTTTGACTTCAATCGATTTTTGAATTATAGACGCGGGACTCTACACTTTCTCCATGTACCGCATCAGTTAAAAAAATCCTCACATCGTATCGTAAATATATGAATAATTATCTAGAATTATGTATGCACACTCCTCTATGAAGAAAAGCTACCTTCAAGTTTTCTCTTTGTTGGACTCTTTCTCTCTATGAGTTCTTGGTCACGTTCTTTTGGTGGCTCTCGTGGATGACTACTGCGATGTGCATCACTAATGAAGTGAGTTATTAGACCTAGGGAGTAGCATATAACACCTCATGTGCCAATATTTGTGAGGTGTCTTTTCTAAGGGAAGTTCCTTTTCAGGATCACTTTGGTGATGATTTCTAACTTTTTTCAGTTTTCTTTGTGTCCATTATAAAAAGATGGAAATTTACAATATACTACGTTACATCACATGATTCCAAGAGGCACATAGTACTCTGTAATGCTCAATAACATTCTCAGAGTAAAACACTAGACCTTGAAATAGTGTATCATTCCTACCACACCAGATTATCCATAGAATGACAAAAGGATAAGAGGCATCTGCATGTCCACCCTGCACATCGATCTGATGCAGTTCCAGAAGCTGGATCCATTCTCCACCCTAATCCAAGGAGGACATGCACCGCTCCAGACTCGTGTCGAGTGCAAACGAGAAAAGAAGAAATGGTCCAAATCCCCCACCTCCTGCTCCGATTCCATCTACGGCACGTGGATGGGATCATGATTTTCCTATAGAATTGTGTGTCTCGGTGTTCGTGTATTTTTCTTGATATGCATGAACAAAAATATATCCCCATGTATTGACATACAAAACTTCCCTTATAGATTCCCTCTCTTGATTAATGGCAAGTCATCGTCATGACCTAATCTATCCTATTTGTTGGGTTCACTATAGATTCTCAAACAAATTATGGACTTTGGTGACGATCATCGTGATTTTACATCTCCGAATCACCGTCTACTTGAGCAGTAGTACTACTGAAGATAGACATGAACTGATTGACTAGTGCTATTAAACATTGGATAATCTCCATGTCGAGATCATGCATACAGGAGAAAGTTGAGAAGATTATCACGTTGCACAGTGTTGGACTGTACACGTTCGGAGATTATATATACATTTGAACCTCTCACAGGAATCTTTCAAAACAATGCTTGTTCCATTAGTGGGCGCAATGGAAGTTGTGCTATTGGAGATCAACGGCATCCTATTCGCCATCTTTTTCTGTGGATTAAGCTTTACTTGCAGCATCAACTTGCATTGCATGCATCAAGATCATGAGATCTAACCTGATCTCATTGGGACTACATGTCTCCCATGCTTGCTCCGAAACCGGACGTGGATTTTAATTGGATTCGCACTTGTTAGGTTTGTATTTGCAAGTGTTCCTTCTTGTCTTTCAACTGACAACCTACTGAACAATACGGCTACATTGGAAATGCTTTTGAATATCTAAATAAATCGGGGTGCGTACGTACGTAAAATACGGGAAATTGATCCCCATATATGTAGGGGTCTATTGAACTGAATATGAACGAACCTATCCAGGTTGGTCTCGGTTCGTTTATTGTTTTAAAGATTTGGGTTCGATTCGGTAAAATGAAAATAGCGTTCATGTTCGGTTCGGCTTGAACTCGATTCATGAAGGTTTGGTTTGGTTCATTTAAGACCCAACTAGTAGTGAAACTCCTTGGAATCTCGGCGTTTTAGAAATGTAGAACCATCATAGCCCATCGTTATATCTCGGTCAAGGTTGTGAGTTTTTATGTATATACCTTATTTGCATCAAGGTGTAAACTCTTCATTCCTTATATATATTTAAGAAAAAATTCTCTAATGTAAATATTTATAATATGAGATGTATGCTGAACTTTCAATGAATCGAACATGAGCAAACCTACCATTTTTCTAGGTTCGATTCGTTTAAATAAATGAACCCAAACCCATATCAAGGTTCGATTCGTTTATTTTCGAACTGAATCGAAATCGAACCTGAGCGAATATCAAACTCGAGATTTTTCTGATACATCGACATGTACCCACTCAATGGTCTAATAATAGTACACTGTGTATACCACATAAAAGATCAGGGTTCAAATCTCACTCTTGTAGAGATTACATTAGGTAGTCGACGGCAAACGTAAAAAATAGTCGAATCTTTCAACATGGATTTGAGCAAGAATCTATATACCCAACCTTACTTATAGTGGGAGAATGCTTAGTGCATTTTTATGGTCATGTAGATACTTGCGTGCATGGAGGAACGAGTAATAATGGTAAATTGTATACGTTAGAAACAGTGTATATAGTATGCTTGTAAATTGTATCTTGTAATTAATCGGGAGTGTGTATATATATGGACAACGATGCATGCGGGGACCTTAGATTGGCGAGATCGATTCGCTACGTACGTCAAATGGTGCAATATACAAAGAAAAGAAAGGTTGGAGGGAAGAGGGGGACATGGGTAGCATAATATCAAATCTCAGCGTGGGAGAAGATATAAAGAAAGGGAGAAAGAGAAGGGGAAATGATATCCAACCCTAGTTTTTTTGTTAGGACCAGCTGGAAGAGATTGGAAAAGGGGGTCCGTTTTGATTGATTGATATGTTGGGGAAAAGACAGGTTAAAGTTGTGGCGTGTGCTTTGTCGTTGATGGTGGTGGTGGTTGCGAGCAGTCCCCATTCGCCCAAGGTGCAAATCCGATGCGTAGATGGAATCAAATCCAGCACCAGTGGGGGGCAAATCGGCTCAACCCACCACCAATTGCGGGTCGATTTCCAGCCGTTTCTCCTCTTTATTTGATCTCCTCCAGGCCTCGACAAGCTTTGTCCTTGGCAGAGTATTAGTTGCATCGCGATCGAGTTAGGGAAATAATGGCAGCAGGCTCTGCTCCTTTGTACTTTTTTTTAAAAAAATCTAGACCTAAAATGCAGCCATATTAAAGCAATGTGTTTTAGCTTATATGAATCAATCTTGTTAGAATATCTTATTCCAACTGTTTTAAAAAATAAATTCTGGAGTAAAGGGAATCTAATTAAATACAACCATGATATTCAAATTCCTTCTTGGCTCAAATTAGGATAAGTTTATAAGATGTGATCTAACATAGCAGGGCACAACACAAGGAAAACATCCAAATGTCGCATGGGTACGTCGGCAATGTACCTAATCTAATCTAATAATACGCGTGATTTCATAACATTTGCTTTGTGCGATCATCCACTTTTTCGATTTTCTTCCATAAGGGCGTCTGCCGTTAATTAATTACCATCTTTGTGTACTTACCGAAAACAACGATTTCCATAATTTGTAGTGCCCGCTTGGAGTTCCTAATCGATTAGATTTCCTAATCTAATCTATTCTTTTTCTTTCAAAAATTCAAAAAAGGGATAAAATTGGAATAGATGGAAACAGTTGATCGAGTTCACGAAATAGGAAGAGAATCGCTGAAATGAGTAATACAATGGGCTCATACGTCTCAATGCACACAGGTTATTAAAGCTGCATGCTTTCTTTTAGGTGTATACTCGATCGCCAAAAGGTTGTTTACTTAAGTAGGTATTTCTCAATTAAGTATAGATAACGACAAGCAATATGGTCATTTCATAATGGCAATTACGTGACATCTTTTGGTTACCTAGTAACCAAACTTATTTGCTTATGTAATCCGGGAGCTCCAAATTAATACGTAGACATTTTCTCATTTGGATAAACAGACGTAAAAACAAATATATGTTTGGTATAGTTACTTATTGTTATACATATATCATTCATAAATCCTTCAGTCACAGATCATATATGCCTTCAGTTGTAGCTAGAAAGTCGTGCAATCTGGAGTTGTATTTGTGCATCAATTAGTTTCTCATGGGATAGACTTCCCTGCATATTCGGTTCAGTACATGATTTCGACTCCCACTTGACGAGTTATGGTTATCATACCACTCCGTGGTTTTCACATCATGGTGATTATACGATGTGTTGGATGTGTTCTTCTTCTTGTGGGAACCTATTCCATATATATGGCATTGGTAGTCTTATTTCGAAAAAAGAAAAGCCAATTATTGATTGGAGAAGGAAATCAATTACCTTTTTAAGATTAGGAGTTATCTTTTCCTAATCTTATTGGAAGCAAGAGTCTAGGTTTCCTTATTTGCCCATCTCCATGAAGTATAAATAGGGGGTATGGGGTGCATACTAGAATCATCCCAACACAAGCTCTTCTAGTACAAGAAAGAAATAAGAGAGAGAGAGAGGAAGAGAAAAAGAAGATCCGTGGTTGCCGCGAAGTTTCAAAGGAATGACCTTTGGAGCGGTTCTTCTGCATTTTTAGTTGATTTTAATTGCATTAATGTCCCTGTATATAGATTAGTATTTATTTATTGTATTTAAAAATATCATTTTGCATAAAAAAATTGTAGAAATATTATTTTACATACCTAACATCATATTAAATCATGTATTTTTATAAGGTGATTAAAAATTATTTCCTATATTTCAAAATTCAAAAAACATTGCATTTATTCCTTCTTTGCATTAAAAATAAAAATATAAAAATGTTTTGAATTTTTTTAAAAAATAGGTATTAACTTTTAGTATATTTTTTACCTACATAATAAAAAATCACTAAAAATATATAAAAGAAAAAAATAAAAATTTCCAACACACTTTATAATTAAAAAATCTAAAAAATTCGAAAAATATCATTTTCAGTTCTGTATATTATTTATATTATCTGTTATATATTAAAAATAGTTTTGGAATTTTTTTCAGGTTTTTAGCTATTTTTAAACTCCAAAACAATCAAGTCTTATGTTTGCTTTCATTGTTTTATCTTTTCCTATTTCTTTAAAAATACAAAAAATAACAAAAATTAAAAGGAAAATCTTAAAAATAGAACAAAATATAAAAAAGATAAAAATATTTTATTTTCTCTATTTTGAGTTTTTATAATTATATATATACTTGTCAATATTCTTTATATAGCTATATATACTTTTATTATTGCTACTAGTATTATTATTAAAAAATACAATATATATTAAAAAAACCCTTAAATAATAAAAGGACTATACTTAGGGTATTTTTCTTATTTTTACATATATTATTGATATTTTATTATATATTACCCCTATATACTTATATATACACGTATTACTTATTTCTTAAAAAGAAAATAAAAAATCAATAAATATAAAAAGAAAATAAAGAAACATAAAATTAAAAACAACTAAAAATAAAAAAATCAAAAATAAATAAAAAATATTAAAAACACACAAAAAATAAAAAAAACCCTATAAAAACAAAAAATATTTATTGTTTTTTTGTCAATTTGCGTGGTTTGACTCCATTGCACCTTAATGGTTCGACCCCTATGCTTGCATACTATACATATCATTACGTAGGGTGTAATAAATTTTAGCTCAATATTCCTCATTATTTGAGCTTATTGTTGGTTAATATTTGATGATATTTGATTGAGGATATCTGAGAGCCGAGAAAGTGGTCGAAACAACGATTACTGGACCTGACTTGTCGGGCACCGCATACCTTCCAAGACCAGACGATAGGATCTCTCCTCAATTATTTCTGCGTGCATCAATGGGGGATTGTTGGAATTATTTTGTTGGGAGGTGATGCAACTTGATGTTCAATATCAAATTGTATCAATATATCCCTTGAGTTTAATGTTTTAACCTTGTGGGGGTGATGTTTAGTCCTGCATTGTGGAGTGTCAAATTTGACACTTGTTTTTTTATACAGGAAGTCCTGAGACCAGTCTAGAAACAAACTAGAGAGAACTTTGAACCACACCACACATGCGTGTGCATGCCCGTCCATCGTGTCGGGTCGGGCCGGATCGAGCTCGGGATAGGGTGGGGGCACAATTGCGGTTGCAGCTTGGCGTGACACGACGTGATAAGGTGTGATGTCGCGTGACGTGATATGAAATAAAGATCGACTTAGTTTTGTCTAACCGTGGATTGATTTGAATTCCAAGGGACCCGTCCCTTAATCATCTCACGATGTGTAACTGTCCCGATGTGCTTCGTCTAAAGAGGAGACTTTCGAGGATGCTTAGACACATTGCACATTGTCGATGAGTGTTGAACCATCGTATGGGAGTGATATGTCAAGGTCATGTTCCCCGATAAAGTAGGGGTCGATGTCTCTCAAAGGGGAGTCCTACAATAGGACACTTCGGTTGTGATCTCTAACCTTATATTTCTTTGTCGCATCGTTTACTATAATCATTGTTTCCGGGGTTTTCCCTTGCTCTAATCTGCATATGTTTTTAACACGAATATTTTTCTTGTCAATAATGATCCATACATTCTGTGGTTTAAAGGGAAATTTGATTTCGATATGTATATGTATACGGTATTTTTCTACAAATGTCGCTTTTACTAAGGTGGGCGATGGATAAGATTGGTACAAAGTGATGGGCGTGGTGTTTTCTCCGCATGCGCTATAATATTCTTCTCCCACATTCATAGATACACATCTGCGGAGTAACAAACAGTGTGTCCACTATCTGCTCGCTACATAGCCTCGATGTTCATGAGTATGAATCAAACACTATGACCTTATGTCGCGGCCACTATACAACTGTGATTACATCATCCCGAGCTCTGTTAATAGGAAAGGAAACTTACAGAGCAGCAAAACGAGCAGATTATAATTATCAATCCCAATATATATTGTAACCCATAAAGAAGGAGATCAGGAAACTCCATCTCGCAGTTGATGATGAAGATGACAACGACGAAATATATAATTGGAATCACCAATCTATTCTAGTATCTTTTTAACTGGATTTATTTATTTCCATTGACGTAAACTAACCTTATTTTTTTAATGCCTTAAGCAGATTTTTTCTTCGAAAAAATAAACAAATTTTCATAGTCTAGAATATTAAGGCACCGCAGGTCCGCAGTTGTTCCTGATGTGAGCAAACAATTAAAACGTTCGGTACAGGACATGGATTAAAAGGGGTGACATAACTACCTCGAAAAAAATATGTAATGACTTTTCAAAATATACATCCTTCCAAAAAAGTTTAACATCAAAGGACTTTTATTTTTATGAGTTGAGTCCTAGAAAACATCCCAATGACCCATATTTTAGGGTCGTTACTTACTACGCTTATATACATTCCATTTTGCCTTCTTAGCTGGTGAGGGAGACCAGTACCATCATCTTATTTTGAGGAAGTATCCGGTCAAAGACTCGAAGCCACAAGAGGGTTCCAAATATGAAATAACTTTATCCCAAGGGTTATAAAAATTTAGTTTGTGCTAACATAGAACCAAAGGAAATGATTTAATTGCAAAAACAAAGATTGGAGGTGTGTTTCTCCTCTCCTGAATGCTATATAATTAGCGGTGATCCAACTATCAACGCTTGTTCGTTGCTACTTTTAAAATTTTTAACAAATCATCCCTAAAATTTGAACAAAAAAATTATTGATGACAGCAACATGTATAGTGAGCAACATGTATAGTGTTTATTTCTAACTTTTATGTGTAAAAAATTATGTCACAATAAATATCATCAGTATATTTTGTGATTTTTACTCGATAGACCCTATAATATTTGTCAATTACCTCCACGACCTTTGAAACAATTTAATTTCCCCCTCGACCCCGTAAACTTGCTCCGTCTTACTCCACGGACCATACCGTCAATTTGACACATATAATGTTAACTTGCTTGGATTAAAAATGAGTTAATCAAACAGAAGGAAATTCGATGGTTGGATTTCTTCTTCTCCCTCATTCCTTCTTCTCCCCCTTCCTCTTGCTTTCCCGGACCGACGCATACAGCACACTGGAGAGGGTGCAAAGATTTGGGCGGAGGACGTCGTAGTCTATGGAGATTTCGCCATGGAGGCACGGTCTGATGGGGTTGGAGAGGTGGGAGTTGGGGAAGAACTTTGGCTCACGCGTGCAACAAGTGTAGAGGGAGGAGGTGCTGCCGCGAGGAGAGGTGGCTTTGGGGCAGAACTTTGGCTTGCGTGTGCAACAAGTGCAGAGGGAGGAGGTGTTGCTATGGGGAGAGGTGGGTTTGGGGTAGATGAAGCTGGGGTTGTCGAGTGAGATGGAGGAGGGGAGTGGGCAGAGGCCTAGGCGGGAGGAGGCCTGGGCGGAGGCCAGTGGGAGAAGGCCTGGGCGGGAGGCAGAGGGGGTGAGGGGTGGTCTCGGTGGAGGTCGATGGGAGGGGGGGGGGGGGGTCGGTGGTAGGGGTATGAGGGTCAGAGAGGAGGCCTGGGCAGGGTGGAGGCAGAGGGGAAGAGGGAGGAGGCCTGGGCAAGTGGAGGCATGGGCGAGAGGTGGAGGGGGTGAGGGGGTGGTCTGGATGGAGGTCGATGGGAGGGGAGGTCAGTAAAGAAAAGGTCGGGCGAAGGGGAGGTTGGGAGGAGGGGAGGAGGGAAGGTTGAGTGGAGGGGAGGAGGAGAGGGGCGGAGGGGAGGTTGGATGAGGGTTAACCAAAGGATCTGTAGGGTAAGGGTTCGCAAGTTTACGAGGTCGAGGGGAATTAAGTTGTTTCAAAAGTCGTGGAGGTAATTGACAAAGATTATAAGATATGTGGAGTAAAAATCCGTTATATATTTAACAGTGGCTAATTTAGTGACATTATAGAAAAAAGGTACTATTTTCTAATTTTGCTGTAGTGCAACTTTCCCGTGAGGTGTGGAAACCTGATTATCTTTTGGATCGTTATCTTTTCTCCTTACATTGACGGTGATCAAGTTCTTGTAAAGTATGGGGTTGTTAAGGTTATCGTCCTGTAATCAAAACAATATCGGAAGGTAATAATCATAAAAATCCTGTGTTCAACGTTTACATGACAAAACTAAATGTACCTTAGATATGAGAAAAATCCACAAGCATGGGAAAATCTAGATAGTATCCACCGGTTCAAAATGGGAAGGCATTAACTTTAAGGCAATATTCGTTTGGAGAATAAGGACGGGAATAAGTGGTCAATTCCCTACCTGACGTGGTTCTCAAGAGTACGGCCATTATCATCCACATCTAATTATTTTATCTTAGTTCACCCTTATTCTTATCTTTATTCGACCTTATACCCTTATTCTACATTATTTTCCTTATTCATGTATTTCAACTGAACAGAGAATAAACTTCTATTCATGTTTATTCCCGAATCGAAGTGATCCCTAAGGAAAATATAACTCTTGGTTGATATACGAAATTTGGTGCGAATATTTTGGGCCATGCATACCTTTTTATTTGCAACCTTGCGAAAATCTTAACAATACCGTTAAAGATTGATGACCCATCAATCAAATACCTCTTCATAGATCATTTAGAGCAGCTAAATTTTACATTTGATAAGATTAAGAAATGATATCTCTTAATGTGCAGTTCAAATTATGGCTACACTAAAATGTCGTGGGGCCATCTAAAATTAATACTCGAAGCCGCCTGCACCTATACTCTTTAATTCACAGGAGAAAAAGAGAACTACACGATAATAAATTGTAGGATAAAATTTGTAAAAAAAAATTAACTATGTGTCGATTCTTAATTGGAGGTCTCATCCTTCAAAGATGGATCGATCTTATTTTTTATCTGAAATACAAACTTTCACAACTCTTTTATGTCGATGTTAAACATTTAATTTAAAAGTTCATACTCTTTTTTGTTACATTTAAAAGATGAAACTATTGATTAAGAATCGATGCCCAATTGGTGTTTTTTAAATTTACTCCAAATTATATAACTGTATGAAATCCACATAAAATGTAACACTCCAAACTAGGCACGTTTCCATGATGCCAGGCACGTGCCCTCCCCCGTTTACAAAATCTCATTGATCCTATTATGTTAAATCTCATTTTATAATAATAATAATAATAATAATAATAATAATAAAATATATTAAATGAAAGGCAAGGCCCCTCCTCTCAGGCAACTAAATCTCATCCCATTACCCGTTGATTCCTTTAGTAATCCTAAATCTCTTACCATCTAACACCTAAATCCCATTGCATCGCATTAACATTTAACACTCATGTATATTGACAATGTAGTCTTGCAGTGGCAACATTATGGGCAATTTGGTTTGCAAGAAATAATGTAGTCTTTTGAAAGAGAGAATGTATATTGAGAATGTTCTTGAATATGCCAAGATCCTTCGGGATTCTTGGTCCTTGTACTTATGATACATAACTTGTGAATATAAAATTTTTGGGGTGTCGGTCTTCACAGTTTTGCACTCTTTTTTCTTCAAAAAAGAAAACATTGAACACTCATCCCGTCAAACGTTGAGCGGTCCATTGATTATATGACCCATAAGTATTCAATCAGTTAATCCCAATCCCGCATTTATCTCAATGAATAAATCCTCTTGACTGTATGAAAACTAATCCCCCCTTCTGATTTAAATTCTTTGCTCTTGAATGCGTGTGACGGATAATTCCCCTACTAAATTAGTCACCTCGTTCCATATTATTGTCCCCCTCAACAACAAATACCCAACACGACGTTTAAGATGCCATTTGCATTCTATTTCGACACTTGAGGTGTCATTACATTCCACTTTGGCCATGAGGTGCCGTTACATTCCATTTGGGTTTATATCCCTCTTCCGGAGGCGATGCGTTGAATGGAAAATGAACGATTCCAATAAATAGTCGACTATCTTCAACCCCCTCATCGGATCCGATCCTCCCTCTTCAACAATAAAGAGGATCTTCTACAGTATTGTTGTCCCTGTTGTGAGAGACGATCTTGATCGAATGGTTCATATAATTTTACACATTTCACACACACACAAAGAAAGTGCAAAATCTTAAGAAGCGTTTCACCATGCAACAGCTACTTCAAAATCTGTTGCATTTAGTGCACTCGACGCGCCTCCCTTCAACAAATCTGTCTCGTGCCCTTACATTCTATTTCGGCACGTGGCGTGCGATTACATTCCAATTCAGCAGCGAGGTGCCCAATTGGGAGTGTAATGGGTAAATTTCGTTTGACTCCAACGGAGAGGTGCAGGAAAAACCGAGGAGCCTCTCTTTTGCGCACTCAAGTATAAATGGAACCCAAGCCCGTAGTCTCTCAAGCTCCCTAACACAAACAAACCCGACCCTATCCATGGTTCTCCTCACATCACTACTCGCATTCTCCTTCCTGTTGCTCCTGCTCAGAGCAGCATGGTCTGCCATGTCCTGCTACTATTTGGTGCCCAACAAGATCCACACCTTCATGGCAAAGCAAGGCATCCATGGTCCACGCCCGCAGTTCCTCGTCGGTAACCTCCTCGAAGTCGCCTCCTTGGTCGCCAAGACCACCAGCTCCGACATGCCCTTCGTTAGCCATGATATCGTCCCTCGTCTCCTCCCACACTACCTCTTATGGACCAAACAATACGGTATACTCACCATTAAACTACCATTCTCAAACGTACCGAAATTATTGATTGATTACTTTCAAAAAAAATGCGCCGGTTTGAACTTATCTCCCGATGATGCAATATAAGGTACCCACTTCATGTACTGGTACGGGAGCGAGCCTCGGCTGTGCTTGACGGATACGGACATGGTGAAGGAGTTCCTCTCGTCTAAGCACGCACACGCCTCCGGCCGCTCGTGGTTGCAGCTGCAAGGCTCCAAGCAGCTCATCGGCCGCGGCCTCCTCATGGCCAACGGCGACGACTGGTATCACCAGCGCCATGTCGTGGCCCCAGCATTCATGGGTGACAGACTAAAGGCAAGATTAGTACAATTTCTGTACGTTAGTCTCGTTAACTCTTCGTGGCTAATATAACGGGACTCGGGTTTGCACCACAGGGTTATACGGGCTATATAGTGGACTGTACCAGACAAATGCTACGGTCTTTGCGCGACGAGGTGGATTCAGGCGTATACGAGGTGGAGATCGGCGAGTACATGACGAGGCTCACCGGCGACGTGATATCACGTGCCGGGTTCGGTAGCAGCTACGACAATGGCAGGAAGATCTTTCAGCTACTCAACAAATTGCAGCACCTTACGGCACGTTCGAGTCGCTACCTCTGGTTCCCCGGCAGCCGGTTAGACTCTCATTAAATCTTCTCACTATCCGGTCACATTTGATTAATCCATCATCTTAACAATAGCGTGATTAATTCAATGTTTGGTTCACTGTTGGTTAGTGGTCGTACAGTGTCAGCACTCCTCTACTGTGCATAAGAGATTCTATCAAATCAAAAAAGCATCCGTTATTTTACGTTTGACATTTTATAATTTGCTCATAGAAAGAAGATTCCTTTTGCTTCAACATATCATTCATCTGTGCACAGTAAGCAATATATTACAGTTAGGAGGAGATTAAATTCCTTTTTACTTCAACTATCCTTCTAATCTCTATATATTACCCTTATGAGAATGGTGCTACCCACGTGAAAAGTATGATAAAGTTGGTACGTCATTTTCCTTGTGTTGATGGTGGTTCTTGTGGGCTCATCAGGTTCCTTCCGAGCAAATTCAAGAGGGAGATCAAGACAGTGAAGGAGGACGTAGATAGGCTGTTGATGGAGATTATACAGAGCAGGAAGGATCGCGTGGAGATCGGGAGGAGCTCGTCGTACGGGAGCGATCTCCTGGGGATGTTGCTGGCAGAGGCGGAGAGGAAAAGGGAGGGATTCAGCCTCACCCTCCAATTGTTGATGGATGAGTGCAAGACGATGTACTTCGCCGGACACGAGAGCACCGCACTTCTCCTCACATGGACCATGATGCTCCTAGCGACGAACCCGGCGTGGCAAGAGAGGGCCCGTGCTGAGGTGTTGGAGGTGTGCCATGGCGAGCCCCCGTCCTCGGATCAGCTGCCCAAGCTTACTACGGTACATAAGTCTATGCCTCACAAGAATCTAATTTCATTAGTTATTTACTAAATATGGATAAAGATATAGCTTTAATAATCTATATATACATAGACAGCATAGAAACGATCCTGACCTTTGCCAACAGAATAAAACGAAAATTTTGTAGTTGTTTAATTACTATTTATTGATCGACCTCGGGGCCCCACAAAGGCTTGTGTTCGTCTCTATATATAGCTCGTATTCTTTTGGAAAGCAAAGTACCACAGACAGCATGGATATCACCCACTTCTCCTTTTTCTCTAGAGATATCTCCACTTTGGCATCCCACTGCTTAAAGTGTCCACGTGCGAGATGGCTAAACGATTTGTATTGCATACATAGTATACCAATTTGCATCGGGGAATACCTGGTGTTTCTCCGAGATATAATGTGTACGATGAGATTAGTGGATGGTTGTGTCCAGAGAGGATCGTTCGCTGCAGCCCTTCTAGCAGATTCTGCAGTAGGGACTGTAGTCGCTTGATCTTGAACGAGCGGTTTGCAAGGATTCATACTTTTTGTTGAGTTCTACCATGCAAGTTCATGCAAATTGCTCGATCAAGATGGAACGGCTCCAGCCCTTACCGCAGAGTCTTGTTGGAGCTACAACATCGGTCTTCGGTTGTGTCTGCTGTGCTCAGATATCGTGAAACGATTATATGTTTCTTAATCCTTAAACTAGTGTATGATTCGTTATACGTCATCCTTGACACGCATATACAGCCAATCGCAAGCTCCTATTACTTGAAGATAGACTTCCAAAAAGCAATGCAGTTGCAACTAGACATCATTCTAATCCTTGCTACTGTACTGATCACATGCAGCTCCACATGATCTTAAACGAATCCTTGCGCCTGTACCCTCCGGTGGCGATGCTCCCGCGCATGGCCTTTGAAGACATAAAGCTCGGCGATCACCTCCATGTCCCGAAGGGCCTCTCCGTATGGATCCCTGTCCTCGCCATCCACCACGACAAGAGCCTCTGGGGCGACGACGCCGACCACTTCAATCCCGGCAGGTGGGGAGGCAAGTCCTTCGCACAGTTCCGGCACTTCCTGCCGTTTGCAGCTGGGCCACGCAACTGCGTCGGGCAGTCCTTCGCCATGATGGAGGCCAAGGTCGTGCTCTCCATGCTCCTGTCCCATTTCAGCTTCACCATCTCGGAGAATTACAGGCACGCACCAGTGAACGTGCTCACCTTGAAGCCCAAGCATGGGGTCCCCATTATTCTGCAGTCCCTGATGAAATCTAGTTGATATGCTTATTGGGTTTTGATCCCGTTAAGTTTTGAAAAGAGATGGCGGGTTTTTGTGGTTTTGATTGTGAGAAATGAAGGTCGAGTATCTGTACGTTGTTCTATTTTTGACTCGAGGAGCAGGCTAGACGGGAACCTTGTTTTGCATTTGCGACCCCTCTCTTGTTTAATTTATTCCGAAGTCATCGAAGTTTTTGCTATTTTATTTTATAATTTTTGCCACGCTAACTCTATAAACATTGTAAATTATCTTCTCGACTTTTAAAACATCAATATTCTTCCCTCGATCTAATAAACTTACTAATCTTTACCCAACAAATCATACGATCAACTTTCATCCATTTACATGTTAAATTTAACCGGATTCCATTGAAAAGAGGTGTGAATTGCCCTCTTTGTTTGATAAATTTACAGAAACTGACATCCTCATCCACCTCTTCTTCTTTCCCATCCTCTTCCTCCCCCCTCTCCTTGTTTCTCCGACGTCGGTCACAGGGAGGAGCTGTGTTGAGCGGATGGCTCGACTGTGAAAGAGGTAATCGTCTTGTGGGACTTGCGATGGAGATGATGGCGATGCAGAGGCAGATTTCCCAGCTTCGGATGTGGTTGGAGCTGAAGTTTCCATTGGGTTCTTCCTCCTCCCCTTGCTCCTCTAGCAGTTGGTGAATCTATGATTCATCAACTTTATTCTTTCATTTTGGCTAAAATCCTTAGCAAAATGCATGTAAATGTGCACTAATTTCCACTAATTAAGATTCTAACAACAAATATTAATATTATATATTTAACACTTATTTTATCCAAAATAAAATAATAAAGAGAAAAATAAAAAAATAAAAAGAAAAAAAGATGTATATAAAATATACGCAGATTGATCCTAAACCCGAGACCGGTCAATATTGACTTGATCAACAAAATAAATAAGTATGGGGAGATAAGGAATCTAATGCATAAAAATGTCAGAAAACTAGATGATAAAAATACATTTACACATTTCTCACATTATAATTTTTCACCTATTTTATTTATCATCAATATCATTTCAAATAAAAAATCTTTTCTTCTAAAGTTGTTTGTAATAATATATATTAGTTTATAAAAATATTAGAAAAATTATTCATTATAAAAATAATTAAATATGATGAACTGAAAAAGTCGTAAAAGTTGACTTCCAAGGTTCATAATTATTTATAGAAAACTTCAAATTGAAAAACTTTTTTTAAACTTCCTTTTATACTAATGCTATTTATTAAAAAATATAAAAAAATATTGGAATAAAATAGATGAGTTTTGATGTTTGGACCCCTTTGTCTATATGTACTATATTTATCACTTTCTAATTTTCTAGTTAATTATTCTTAACTCTGCTTAACTTAATTTCTTTTATAAACTATTTCTAAAAATCAACAGAAAAATATAAAAATATAACTTAAGTGAAAATTCCAATAAATCACGAAGCCACAAAGCCGTGACCTAAATTTTCCAAACCTCATAACTTGACCATATGGACTCCGAATTTGGCATAGCTTGATGAATCCATGGTTCATCGTCTTTATTCTTTCATTTTAACTAAAATACTTAGTAAAATACATGTAAATAATCACTAATTCTAATTAATTAATATTCTAAGCACAAATAATAATATTATATAAATAACACTTATTTTACCCAAAATAAAAGAATAAAGAAAAAAAGAAAATAAAAGAAAAGAAGGTTGTAGATATAAAATATATACAGACTAATCCTAACCCCAAGATCAGGTCAATATTGATCGGGCCGACAAATAAATAAGTAGGAGGGGATAGGGATCCTAACCTTTCAAATATCTAGAAAATCAAGATGAAAAATATAATTTGTCCATTTTTACACAATGTAAATATTTCATCTATTTTATTTATTATTTATATCATCTCAAATCAAACTACTTCTTTTTGTAAAAGTTGTTCATAAAATATATATTATTTTATAAAAATATCAGAAAAAATATCTCAAAAAAATATGAACTGTAAAAGTCGCAAAAAGCCAACTTCGATGTTCATAACTATATATAGAAAACTCGAAACGGGCCAAACTCCCTTTTAAACTTCATTTTATACTTAATAGTATTTATTAAAAATATTAAAAAATATTCAAATAAAACCGATGAATTTTGGCGTTTTAGTCTCGTTGTCTATACGTATTATATGTAGAAACTTACTGGATTTTTAATTAATTAAAAGTAAATCTGTTTACCTTAATTTATTTTTTAAAAATCTTATAAAATATATGTATAAAAATATAAAAATATAATTAAGTCAAAATATCAATAAAACCCGAAGCTGTTACCTAAATTTTTCAGACCTCATAACCGGGTCATATGAACTCCGAATTAGGCAAACTCAATTCTAAAATTTGTATTATTCAATTATCTACAAAATGATAGATTTCGCTAAAATTAAAGTTAATATGGAAAATGTGATTTTCAGGACCATATTTGTATACTGTACAATATACCATACTTTATGTTATGATAATAATATTTTATTTAACTAATTATATAGTTTATTTAATTTATTTATTATTAGTATTCATTTTTTATTAATTCAACTAGTTATTTAATTATATACTTAATTATTTATTTAATTACTTAATTATCATTTAATTCATTAATAAACTATTGAATTATATTTTAAAGTTATTTAATTAATAATCTAACCAATTATTAATTAATTATTTATTTTATTAGTTTTATTAATTTATTTTTTTCTCTCGCCTCTCTCTTCTTCCATCTCTCTCCTACTTTACCTTTTCCCTTTCTTCCACCCTTTCTTCTTCTTCCTCACGCCTATCATCCTCCCTCCTTCTTGCAAGCAACGTCCTCAACGGTCAGCCGTTGGCAGGCCGTTGTCCAACCTCTTAGCGGTGTCGTCACCACCTTCGGTGACCGGCTCCATCATCTTCTATAAATAGCCACCCACTCCTCCACAGGCTTGTGACCCACCATTTTTTATCTTCCCCTTCCATTTGAGTTTCGGAGAGAAGAGTTGGAGTGGTGATGGCTTCCAGTGTTGTCCACCGTCGAGCGAGGAGAGAGGGAGATCTGGCGAGATCAGATCGTCGGTGTGAGCTTTGCTCCGTTGTGACAAGCCTCTGCTCTGCCGCGCATTGAGGCTACAACCATTGAGACTTCAAACTTGGGGGTTTTCTTTCTATTTTATGCAATTAGTAATTGAATGATGATTTTTTCACCCTTTAGATCCTTATATAGGTTAGAAGTCACTTGTCAGAGGTCGGTAGGATTACGACTCTCATCTTTCTTTTCAATTTAAACTTTGATCCAAGATAAGTCTCATAGAGTTTGAATTTCATCCAACTCTTTTTACCCTATTTTTTATTCCATTTGATTAATTAAAATAATTTAGGTATGATCTCTCAATTTTAATTTTTCTTAATTAATGTAGTGAATCTAGTAAATGAATTTAAGAGGCAACTTCAATTTATGGCACAATCGACCAAGTGAAAGCTAATTATTTTGGCATCAACTCTACTTATTCCAATTTTAAATTGAATAATCGTTGGTATTAGATCTAATTGATAATCTAAGCCTCTTACCTAGAAGTTGAGCTTGGTTAGGTATGGCCGGTACGGCCTACTTGAGCAACCATGTCGAAAAGTAGTAAATGGATTTAATAACATTTGCAAATTGTTATATTCTCTTTCTTTTTCTACGAAAATTTTATCACCAAACATTCGCATCGAAATTACCATCATACATTATACTAACGTAATAAGTTGTGATAACAGATCGTCAGTTACAATAAAAGTATGACTACCAAGCTTTTGGCAACGAATATTAGTGATGTTAATGCTTGAATCAGTTGCTACAAGAGAATTTCCTATCACTAGTATTTGTTATCACAATGTATTTTTGCTAATAGTGTTGGTAATGTCTCCTCTAGGACTTTGATACTAAAGTCAAGAACACATTATTAAATGTGTTAGATTGTAAATACATATAATAGTGGAGACAATGTGATGGAGAAGAAGCAAGTTGAAGTGGGCAAGAAGAGAGGATGCCCTCTAGTTAGCATGCATGCGTGTGGCCCTATAAATATATCTTAAACCCTAATTCAGCCCTAGAGTCAAAGTAAAACATTGTTCGAAAGAACTTAAGGAGTGATCGGGTGATAATGCAGCGTGCCTACACCTTAAAGGATCCGGATTCGAAACCTAAGGGGATGCTCAGGACCTCCTAAATTACCGAGCCTACTATTAAAAAAACTTGTTTGAAACTATCTTAACCCTAGCCACCGAGACCTAACCCTATAATGAACCCCAAGATCTATATACTTGTGTTGCAAACTGAGCAAACCTCAACACAACCATCAAAATTAACTAAATACCAATCCTAAACGTCATCACCTACTTTCTCCTTGGGTGGTTAGGCACCTAGAGTTGAAAGCGGTGGTTATAGTTATCCTTAAAAGCTTAGTATTATATCGATCTCTTTCAGTTCCACTTGAAGCACTTGGACTCTGAACATGAGTCTACTCATTAGAAAAAACAGAAAAGAATCAAACTTTGGAGCAAGAGATAATATATGAATTTAATCTGCAAAGTGGAACTCGACGCATTGGTCCTTTTCCTCAAAAGGAAATGGATATCAAAAAAAATCAGACACCACTTCCGAAGACGCACACTGGAAGGCATTAATTTGCTGATCACTCTAATTAAGTTTAATCAAGCCTCTCTCCACAAGGTGCACAAAGCTTAACCTGTTGCAGATCTCCATCAGAAGCCATATTTTACCAACTTTATCGAGTCCAAGTATGAGATGATGGGATTCCTTCCTCCATATATAATGGTCAGATCTGGTCATGGTAGAGGTCCCTTGTTTATACAAGGAAATCATACCTTAGCATTTGCGTCAATACCTTAATGTGCATTCGAAAACGAAGGAATATAATGGCGATTGCACTGTGAGGTCCAGAGATAACGTTCGCCAAAAAGAAAAGCATGGGTGATAATATAGTTTGGATGGAAAGGGGGAATGGTTGCATTCCATGGCAATTATATGGTTGTTGATTGGTAATGGTTGGACGTCTTCTTTCTTTAGGTAAAGGTGCCTCTCCCACCCAATCGACCTTCAATGGGTCACATTATATTATAATATGTATACGCATTCAGAGGTTATCCTTTGCATGTATTTTATGTCCTATATATTATTCCCAATGTGCTCCATTGCACGTCTACTATATATAGAATATTATATTATTGAAGATATGACCAGTATCCCCCAACGTCGTTTTTTAAGGAATTTTACACATAGTATACTTCCAAAATATGTAATTAATATCTACTTCTCTATCTATTTCATATATAATTACATGGCAGACCACTGCATATAACATCTACTAACACTTCATTGTTTTTTTATAATGATTGGTCAAACTACTAGAGACTTAAACTGAAAAATATATGGAAAAAAGAATAAGTTCCTTGAAGGCATGCAACTTACAATGCAAATAGAGGGAAATGAAGCATGTGATTCAATCTGGACATTGCCTGTCTTACGGCAGACTTGGTTAATTAATGAATGAATCTTTTTAAGTGAAAAACGGTGCAATGAACATTGCCTACATTAGACCTTCTAGCCATAGCCTAAGAGCGTGTTTGGAGCAAAGTATCGTTCCTTTAACTTTTGGATAAATGGACTTTATCCCATGTTAAGCTCGCTACAACAAATTGGTCTATAGTAACGTTTTTTTTTCATAATATGATACTAAATCAGTTGTTGTTAAATATATAATGATGATATTATTCACTGCAAAATTATATTTTATACTTGAAATTAGCAATCGATATGACATTTGTCACTAATTTCAAGTATGAAAAATTATTTTGCTGTGAATACTATTGTCGTTATATATTTAATAACAGATGATTTAGTGAAAGATTTTGAGAAAAAAGTATCGCTAATATTTTTTGTGGTGGCTATCTGGGGTATTTATTTTGAGAGAGAGGAAGAGGAGTGAGAGAAATCGAGCAAAAATCCCAAGAGGAATGGGCCAATCAATAAATCAGTAAAACTTTTATATGGGCTTGGGCCTTGTCATATTGGGCCGGGCCACCAGGCATGAGTTGACGAATCCTAAAGGGAGGCTGTTGAGCTACCTGTCACTCACTCTTGGTCGATTTAGCTTAGGCGTGAACTAAACAAGAAGATATCATTCGAATCCTATCAAGGAAAGGCAACAATATCTTTCACACGTATTTACTATTTAGCCTCAACTCTTCTCCCAATAATGCCAAGGCATTAAACTGTGAGGTTATTTATGCCAATGCTCTCTACAACAAGAGGGACATACGATTTCCTTCACAAGCCTCTTAGGAAGCTTTGGTTCTCATACATGTGCCCAAATAAGGATTTAAAAATTGTTTCCATAATTAATGTACATGATTATCACATATGCCGACAGTCTAATATAATAATATTTTTATAAATCTTTATTATATAAATATTATGCTGACATTTATTACTAAATTTATGGAGTAAGAATTGTAAAATGAATAGAAAAATATCTAAATTAATGTGGTGTTCCATTCATCCAGGAAATGTTCTTCTCATTGAAACTTTCCCTTATATATGTATATGGGAAAAAGAAGTATGCTCCCTAGGAGCATTTTCTATATGCTCCCACCTTTTTTTTCCCTGGTGTCATTCAAAATTCGATTTAATTTGAGACTTCTATCTCCTCCATGAAGACTATCAATTTTAACGGTCTCAGAATGACTGAAACTGACCCTCTTTCTATGGAAGTATTAAGAACTTTTGTTTTACACGAAATTTGAAATACGTATTCAATTAATTATTCTACGTAAATCTCCCCTGATTTTATTTAAAAAATATAAACATTTTTGGAAAGAAAGGTGGGAGCATACTCTTAATATGCTGCCATGAAGCATACTCATTTAACCTTGTATGTGTGTGGAAAAATGGGGAAGCCCTTTGCAGGAGCTAACTTGGCTTCCCCCTCCCATTTTTTCTATTTTTTTAAAAAAATGAATCCATGGAAATTCTTCACTATATCTCTATATTATGTCATTCAAGTTTCGTGAGAAATAAAGACTCTGACGGCTTCCATCTCGACTATCATTTTTTAACGGTCGTAGAATTGTTGAATTCGACTTTTATTATATTCATTGTTTTGTACAGTTTATTACTTTTAAACTACATAAAAATTAGCAAAAACTCTATAAAGTATCAAAAAAAAGCAAAAATGTTAAAAATATAAAATATTTTATTTTTAAATTTTGAGTATATTTATATATATGAATAATATAAAAACCTATATATACTTTATATTACTTATAATAACTATATTATTGTTATTATTATTATATAAACATATATTATATTTTAAAAATAAAAAAGAAACTAAAAATTACAAAATTAAAAGAAAATAAATTTTAAAATTTTAAAATATAAAACAATTAAATATACACGCATAAAAATAAAAAATAATTAAAAATCCACAAAATTTAGAAAAGATAAAAAAAGTACAAAAATCATTATGATTAATTATTCTTAATTATTAATAATTATGCATATCCTTCATTGTTCTCAGTTGTTCGACCTCTGCACTTGCGCACTATACACACATTTTATAGGGTCTAATAAATTTCATCTCACATTGTTTTTAATTGCTTAGTCATTATTATGGGTTGATTGTTGATCTATTCGGATAGATTGGGTACCAAAAGCTGAGAGAAAACTGATACAAGGATTGCCAGATTCGGCTTGTTGGACATCGCATGCTTGAAAAACACACCGAACCCTGGCCTGCTTCTTTATTCCTGCAAAAGAGGAGATAGAGAAAATCGCGGTCGTTGTCGACCAGGTGGGTTTTGTCAGAAGAGATTAAGGTGAGTTAATCTCCTTTATTTTTATTTATACTCCTAAACAAATGTGTATAGTGATTCGTACGGGAGTGTCGAACTCAGGGAGGCAAACTGTTTTAAACTAGGAAAAACGGTAGAAAACCTAAGGTAAAGGGTTTCCTAATTTTTATTTTATTTTTAGGAATTTTTCTGAATTTTTATTTGATTTTTACGAATTTTATATTATTTTTTTGTATTTTTTTAATTATTTTATGAATTTTTTTGTTATTAGAAAATGTTTAATTTTTTTATTTGGTTTTTATTTTGTACTTTTTATATTTTTCAATGTGTTTTACTGTTTTTATGGATTTTAAAAGGGTATTAAGATTTTTATAATTTTTAGTTTGTTTTTAAGGGAGAAAAGGGAATTTTTATTGTAAACAGTGTGGTTTTTGTAATTTTTAATGCTGAAAATAATGCGAAATTATTTTTATCTTATTTTCTGTAAAATCTAGATGAAATTACCTTTAAAACGATATGCTATACGTTTTTAGGGGATTTTTATTGAGTGAGTTATGAATTTTTGAAGTTTTATGTATTTTGTATTTTTTTATGAATTTTATTATTTAATTTTTATTTTGTTTTGGGTCTAATATGTAAAATACAGTACAATATACTAAATGTAATTTTTGTAGAATTTTCAAAAGTGTCTTGATATTTTTTTATGGAATTTTATATGTGTAGGGTATGTATAGTATACTATATACAGTAATAGGGGTATAGATGTAAAAACTTTAGAAAGCAGGGGCGCGTATGAAAATATAAGGGAACTCTGGGCTGTTGCGCAAATGTATCAGGTCATCACGTGCCCATCAGCGCTGCTCACCTGTAAGGACTGAATCGCAATTCCGAAAACCTGTAAGGGCGTGCCTGTAAAATTCCCAGTAACCACGTGCTCTGCACGCGCTTTTCGCCTTCGAGGACCTGTTTGTAAATTCAAAAACCTGTTGAGAACGTTTTGCAAAATTCACAGTACTCACGTGATTCGCACGCGCGCTTCTGTTAGGCTGTGCGCTTGACAGCTGGCACGTGCGTGTCCGTTCGATGGTGACGATCCGACGATTACGATTTGGGCGTGGATCAATGGATTGGATCTAATCTGGGGAAGGACTCGGAGATCGGACGTCTCTGGAAGAGCCTCGACGAACTGGAATGAAGGCTGACTCCGGCGAGATTCGATCGTCGAATTGCAGAGCTCAGCTGATCAATCGTTGCTGCTGATGACTCGAGTAGCTTCGTCTCGAGCTTCCGCACCGGATAGTAGTAGAAATCGAGATCCGATGAGCTGATCGATGATCTGGAGCGCGATGTCCCTTAGCGTCTTCTGTAACTTCGATGGAACCTGGACCTGTGATGGTAGAGCGATCGAATCGCTACAGGAAGCCAAAAACAAATTCCGAGCTTCGTTCAGATGTTGACTGAGATCCCAGAGACGACGTGAATGCTCGGATTCCACTGATGTTCGTCGGAGACAAAGGAGATGATGCTGCGACCTGCCAAATCGACTCACGACTGGACCGAGGTTTCTAGACCTCGATCCTATGGATCAAAGCACGACATGGATTGAATGAACGAGGCGGAATGAAGATGAAGGAGAGCCTCGAAGCTCCGGCCATCGGACATGGCCGGAGATGGACAGAGATGGACGGGGGTGGAGAAGCGGATGGCGATCGATGATGACGATGGAAAATCGGGTGAAATCGGGTAGAAATGAATCAATTTTCAATGAAAAACCCCGGAATAGAGGGATTGAGGAGAGAAGGGAAGGGTTGAGAAGAGAATCGGAGGATAGAGAAGGGAGATCGGAGTAGAACTAACCTGGAGATGCGGTGTCGGAGGAGATGAGGTTGCGGAAGGTAGGAACGCCTGGGAAATGGAGCTCAGCGGAGCTCCGTAGTGATCGCCTCGACGACTGGCGCAGTCGGAGGCTGGGCGCACGCGACGGCGGAGCAGGGCTTCGCCACGGCGCGGCGATCTCGCCAACTCTCCTCCCTCTCGCTCGACAGAGCTGGAGCTGGAGGCTGTCACCCTCGGAGCTCTAGCTCTCTCTCTCTCGCGAAGCTCGGTGGAAGAAAAGTGGAAAATGGCGGATGGCTTCAAGGTTGGAGGGAGGAGGTCTATTTATAGGAGAAGGGGAGGATGCACCTGGACGGGAATGAGGCCGGATGGGGTTCGTTGACCGAACGGACAGGCGGTTGGAGGTAGTTGGAGTGGTTGACAGCTACGGAGGAGACGCCTGGGCGCGAAGAAGGAAGGAGGCGGAAGGCTCGGAGCTCGCGAGGCTTTAAGGGAAGAGGACGATGAACAGTGCTGGGCGGGCACTGTTCATCGTCTGACTGGTCAAACCCGCCCAAAAAATTATAATAAATATAAATTATATAAAATATATATATATATAAATTAGTTAAGTTATTAATTAATAAGTAATAATAATTCTTATTTATTATTTAGTTATTATTTATTTATTAATTTTTTTTATAAATTTATAAATTCAATTTTGTGAATATAAATACATTTTTATATACTTTTTATAAGTTTATTTTATACTTTTAAATAGATATGTATATGTATACTTATAGGTACTTTACCTATGTATATACATTTTTTTATTTTTATTTTATTTTATTCTTTTTTTTATTTATTTATTTTGGATTTATGTTGTTAATAATACATTATAAATAAAAATTTTTTATTTATTTATTTAGGTTTATATAAGTAGCATAGGTAAGTTATCTATGTATGATATAGACCTATATATTTATATTTTTTTATTATTAATTATTTTGTAATTTTTTTATTTTACAAGATTTTAATACTATTTCTTTTGTTCATTATAAACATATATTATGAACATTATTTACAAAATATTAATTTATAAAAATATTGAATATTGGATAAAATAGGTATTATGTACAAGAAGAGCCAAAAACCTAACTTCTTTATATGGACCCCAAAAATTATGCACCCAATTTTATAAAATAGTTTAGGAAATGCTATATACAATTAAAGGTGAGTTTGGGTGATTTGGAGTTTTTATTTGCAAGATATGGGTCTGTGAAGTTGAGATTTTGGCTTTTTATTTTGTGTATAAACTGTACAATGAGTTTTATTTTTGTCCAAACTCAATTTTGTATTTTCATTTAAATTATTATCTACAACTTTGATGAAGAAAGTTTTTTTTTTTTAAGTTTGGAGTGGTTTTGATGGTAAATAAAATAGGTGAAATATTTACATTATGGAGAATGGGTAATTTATATTTTTGGTCTAGGTTTTCTTTATATTTTTTATAGGTTAAGATCCTTATCTCCCCCTACTTATTTCTCTTGTCGACCTGGTCAATATTGACCTGGTCTCGGGGTTAGGATCAGTCTGTATATTTTATATCCAGCCTTCTTTTAATTTTTATTTTCCTTTTTCTCTTTATTCTTTTATTTTGGATAATTTTAAGTGTTAATTATATAATATTAATATTAGTGGTTAGAATGTTAATTAAATGGAATTAGTGGATATTTACATGTATTTTACCAAGGATTTTAGCCAAAATGAAAGAATAAAGGAGATGAATCATGGATTCATCATTCCCCTATACTTTACCTTTGCTAGTCCCTTAGCAAACACTTATTCTATAAATAAGTGCAAGCAAAAAGAAAAAGAAAAAGGAAAATAAAAAGAACTTAGAACATGATCGTTTCTTTAAACCGAATTTCTCTTCGTCCAAAATCTGGAGCCTGGATTTAAACCTTTGGATTAATAGTGTGTCGGGACTCTATTAGACTTAGGATTTAAGCCTCGACAGCCCTCAAGTTCCACAAATCCTTATCCAGGTTCACCTCAATAGCCAGCTCAGATCCACCTATTCATCACGCAAACTTTTCGGCTTTGAAAGCAATTAGTACTGTGTGTGAAAAGTTTTAGCTCTTCCCGCTTAGAAAAGCGAAGAAACCGCCCATACAGCTACACACTTCCATTGGGCCCTTATCCAGCAGCTCAGTCCTCGAGGAGGGAGGTATTTCCTTCTGAGGTCAGGTCGTGCTGTGTCCACAATCGAATAAGAAAGGAAGTAGAAGAAGGAGAAGAGAACTGGAGTGTGATCAGTGTAATCACATCTCCGGTGAAGCCTGGCCAGTTTAGCCAAGTCTCCACGAAGACATGCAGGCTTTTCTGAAGCTTGGACCATTGTGGTCATTTTGGAATTTGGTGTATTTGGCTTCTTTGGTAGTAATGATTGTTGCACTGCATCGGTCTTTTGTGCCCCGACGGATATAGCATCTTTTCATTCCGCCCATTTTTTGGGGTCTTAGAAAAAATTGTGCCAGCAGATCCTTCCCTCATCCGAAGCTTTATTTCAACCCCAATCTCTCCCGTCTTTAGACATCACCACCACCAGATAAGGATGGAAACGCACCACCGAAATGGATTGCCCTTCGCAACCCCAGGCAGGTCGAGCTAAGTGCAGAGTGCATGAGCTCAAAATTGGTTCAAATGGAGAAGAGTTCAACGGATGACACCAGGTGTCCTACTTAGGCATTTTCAAGTTGAATTCCGAACACGGTCTCATGGAACCCAAAGAATTAAGTCTATAAGACCTGAAGAGTCTCAATTCCCGATCCTAATAAAGTCCCTCTTGAATTAAGTGGATTAAGGCCTAAACCAAGCTCCATCTCTCGGACTTAGATCCATGCGGTTCAAGAATCGAACTTGTTCTGAAAAATGCTAATGAATGCAACAATTTTTTTTTTATGAGGTAGATTTTTCGGCTTGAATGCATTAAATGGATTTTAAAGAATTTTACAAATTTTTATTGGATTTTAAACTTTTCAATTTTTAGGGGTCTTTTTGTAAAAGTTAGTGGATTAATTCAATTTACACAAATTTTACACAGATTTTTGTGTATTTTACAAGGGATTTTATACAAGTTTTATATACAAGTTATACGGCTTTTGTACAAGAATTTTTATGAGGATTTTATTTTTTGAAATTTTTAAGGATTTTATCCAAGAATTTTACAACTTTTTTTTTTATCTACAATTTTAAGCCATTTTTTATAAAACATTTTTACGGTTTTCTTGTGGCTTTTAAAAACCCAAAATATAGACCCATACTTTTAAGAAGCCTTATTATTAAAAATACGAGAAAGTACGAGTTATGGCTTCTAAAGTATATATAGTATATATATACGCACCCCCCTATACTTAGCGTGAACTATGTCCTCATAGTGACCAAAGAAGCGGCAAAGGAAGACATAACTCGGGCTAAGTATAGATCGGTGAAAAGAATCTATACTACAATGACACAAAGAATAACGAATGAATGAATAGAAGCCGGTCATCTCCTCTATACTTAGGATCAAGTGATTCCAAGGATAGAAGACTCAAAACCGAAGATGATCGAGGTCAAGAGAATATACATACTCAACGGCTCGGCTTGTCCCCCCTATACTTAGGGTAAAATATCCCTAAGTATAGAGACGAATATCAAAAGGTGAGGGACAAGCGAGGGAGTAGACGATACAAAAACCGACGACGATCAAAAAGGGAAATGAGCGAGATCACCCCCCTATACTTAGGGTAAAGCACACCCTAAGTATAAGCAACAACGGGGGTGATCAAACAGGACGACGAATAACACGGCGTCTACACCCCCCTATACTTAGGATAAAGCACATCCTAAGTATAGCAAAATCTAGATGAACCTAAGGGTGTAAGACAAATAAAAGAAGAAAGAATGAAATCGAAAGTATTTACAAGATCTGGTTAATCAGGTATGAGATGCAAAGTGTAAGAGTGAAAAGATCATCTCATACAAAATGGATTGGGGCGACTTCAACGGTCTGCGGATCATGATCGAGAAATGGTTTCAATCTCTGACCGTTGACTCGAAAGGTGGACTCAGATGACAATTCAGATATATCGATGCTTCCGTTGTCGTACACCTTTCTGACAATGTACGGGCCTTTCCATTTACTCTGAAGTTTCCCTGGAAATAGTTTCAGTCTCGCATCGAATAGCCAGACTTTCTGATCAGGCTCAAACTGCTTGTGGCTGATGTGAGCATCATGCCACTCTTTCATCCGTTCTTTGTAATGCAGGCTACTCGTGAAGGCTTGATCTCTCAGCTCTTCCAGGGCTGCCAATTCAGTCTGCCTCTGATCTCCCGAATCATCTAGTCCAAAGATCACTTCTTTCACTGCCCACCAGGATTTGTGTTTGATCTCAACAGGTAAGTGGCATGGCTTGCCATAAACGAGCCGAAAGGGAGATGTGCCTAATGGAGTCTTGAAGGATGTTCGATATGCCCAAAGAACCGAGTCCAAAAGTTGCGACCAATCCTTTCGGTCTGGGCGAACAACCTTTTGTAAGATCGTCTTGATCTCCCTATTCGAAACCTCGGCTAGACCATTCGTCTGAGGATGATACGGAGTAGCAACCCGATGGTCTATACCGAACTCGTTAGCAAGTGCTCTTACCTTGTCGTTGATGAAGTGGCTACCCCCGTCTGAGATCAGAACTCGAGGGACTCCGAACCGCATAATGATATGCTTTCTCAGGAACTTGCAAACCGTGTTCGCATCCGCGGCTCGGGCAGGAATTGCCTCCACCCAACGACTCACATAATCCACAGCTAAAAGGATATACTCGAACCCCTGACTTTTCGGAAATGGGCCCATAAAGTCGATACCCCATGCATCGAACACTTCACAGAAGTGGATCGGCTGCATCGGCATCATGTCTTTATGTCCACAAGTGCCCATCTTCTGGCAGTCAGTACATCTCTTCACGAATGCATGAGCATCCGCAACGAGTGTAGGCCACCAAAGGCCGGATTGGAGCACCTTTTGTGCTGTCCTCTTCCCTGAATGGTGTCCTCCAGCTTCTAATCGATGACAATACATGAGGACACTCTGGTATTCCTCCTGAGGAATACACCTACGCCAGACGGAATCCGCTCCTTCATGATAAAGGACCGGATCCTCCCAATGGTAAGACTTGGCTTTCGCGAGGAAAGTCTCAAGTCTCTGTCTGGACCAACCTTGCGGAACTTTCTTAGCAACAAGAAAGTTCACAATGTCGGCATACCATGGCAGCGAGGCGACAGCAAGAATCGCCTCGTCGGGGAAGGTCTCGGTGATTGGTGTATCAAAGTCAGAAGTCTCAGGTAGTTCTAGTCGGGAGAGGTGATCCGCCACCACATTCTTGACTCCAGGCTTATCCTTGATAACAATGTCGAACTCCTGGAGTAGAAGGATCCATCTGGTCAGACGCGGCTTCGAATCCTTCTTATCCATTAAGTACTTGATGGCGGTGTGATCAGTGAAGATTGTGACTTTGGATCCTAAGATATGGGACCTGAATTTATCTAAGGCAAATACTACAGCTAGCATTTCTTTCTCTGTAACCGTGTAATTCCGCTGCGCGGAATCCAAAGTCTTGCTAGCGTAGTGTATGGCGTATGGAAGGCCATCCCTCCTCTGTCCCAACACAGCCCCAACGGCAAAATCTGAGGCATCCGTCATGATCTCGAATGGGAGAGACCAATCGGGTGGCTGAAGGACAGGAGCCTCTACAACCATGTTCTTGAGAGTGTCGAAAGCCGAAAGACACTTATCATCAACTATAAACTCAGTGTCTTTCGCTAGAAGATCAGATAACGGTCGGGCAATTTTGCTGAAGTCTCGAATGAAACGTCGGTAGAAACCGACATGCCCAAGAAATGACCGTAGCTGTTTCAGATTGGACGGTGGATTGAGTTTCTTTATGATATCCACCTTGGCCGGATCCACCTCCATGCCCCGGTTGGAGATGATGTGACCAAGAATCGTCCCCTGAGTCATCATGAAATGACTCTTCTCCCAAGAAAGCACGAGGTTAACTTCTGTGCACCTCTGAAGCACGCGGTCTAGGCTAGAAAGGCAAGAATCAAAATCATCGCCGTAAACCGAGAAATCGTCCATGAAGACCTCCAAGATATCTCCCACCATGTCTGCGAATATCGAAAGCATGCACCTCTGGAATGTAGCCGGAGCATTACATAATCCAAAGGGCATCCGTTTGAAAGCATACGTTCCGAACGGACAGGTGAATGTCGTCTTTTCTTGGTCTTCTGGAGCAATAGCCACTTGGTTATACCCCGAGTACCCGTCGAGAAAGCAATAATGGCTCTTCCCGGCTAACCGTTCGATGATCTGATCGATGAACGGTAGCGGGAAGTGATCCTTCTTGGTCGCCTGATTCAAGCGTCTGTAGTCCACGCAGACGCGCCAAGAAGTCGGTACTCGGGTCGCAATCTCCTCTCCGTCCTCGTTGATCACTGTGGTGATACCCGTCTTCTTGGGTACCACATGCAAAGGACTAACCCATTTCGAGTCGGAGATGGGATAGATAAAGTCGGCGCTCCACCACTTGGATATTTCCTTCATAACCACTTCTCGAAGATTCGGGTTCAGCCTGCGCTGAAACTCACGAGATGGCTTGGCGTCATCTTCGAGAAAGATGTGGTGGGAGCAGAGAGCCGGACTAATCCCATGGAGATCGGCTACTGACCATCCGATCGCCTTGCGGTTCTTTTCAAGAATCGCCATCAGACGGGATTCTTGATCTTCGGTCAGATTAGAAGAGATGATGACCGGAAACATTTTCGATTCACCCGCAAGGAATCGGTACTTCATGCTTTGAGGTAGAGGTTTAAGCTCAGGGGGAGAAGGGGCAGGGAGGGCGGGTTTGATTAGAGCCTGGGTGTAGGCTACTAGATCAGTGTGCGTAAGCTCTACCTGCTCTGACTCAGAAAGATCTGGAGATGGCTTTTCTGATTGCTGACTTTGTTGCGCAGGCTCAGTCTCCAAGTTGGTTGTAGGCTCATTTGAGATTAAACGCGGAACATATTCATCAAAACTTTGCCAATCAAAATCCACGTCTATATCGGAGGGATCAGAATCAGAATAACAAGATTGAAAATCTGAATGATCATCATCAGAATCGTCGGCCTCAGCCTGTGATTGTGTCTGCTCTGAGACTGTGCTATCGAATTCGTCTTCATCTAGTATCTGCAACTCAGACTCATTTGAAGGCGTAATGAAAGAATGGATGCTCGGTTCGGCCCAAACGGCTTCATCGTCTGTCTGCACGAAGTCACAGTCTTGATGACTATCGGGCTCGTCATCAGATGCTCTCTCTGATTCAGGTGCTCTAGATTTCTGATCTTGGATCGTCTCTATATGTATACTTTCGCCCTGGACGCGAAAGTACACCTTCCCAGTACCATAGTCGGAAACGGCCTTTGCTGTTGCCAGAAAAGGTCGTCCTAATATGATTGGGGTATCAGCCACACATTCAGGGACCGCCATGTCTAATACGACGAAGTCCACGGGGAATTGCAAACCCTGAATGGTGACGATAACGTCCTCGATTAAACCCTTAGGCCTCTTGATTGATCTATCAGCAAACTGCAAGACCGTTCGGCTTGGTCGAAGAGGCCCGAACTCGAACTTGTCGAGTAAGGAAGATGGAAGGAGATTAATCGAGGATCCGCTATCTAATAGAGTCCGATCGAAAGTCTGATCGAGGATCTCGCATCTAACATACGGCGCTCCCGTGTCTGATCTTTTGGCTGGGAGACGATTCTGGATGGCGTGACAAGTTTCCTTGGTCAACACATGGATTTCAGAACAATGATTGCGCTTCTTCTTTCTGCGGACGGTGGTTCGTTCTTTTAAGCCTTTCTGCAGAAGAGGAATGTGAGCCAAGGCTTCCGAAAGAGTGAGTTGGATTGTGAACCTTTCGAGCATCTCTTTCGTCAGATCATTCATTTGAATCTTTTTTAGGTTTTCTTTTTTAGCGCCCTTTCCTAAGCAGAGTGCTTTCGGAAAAGGTATCTGTACATCCTCCGGGTTAGTCTGTACAATCGGAGGATCAGAAGAAGTAAAAACAAAGATTTTTGGAGAACGGGGACTTGCTTTCTCTGAGCAAACAGAAAGATCAAGATCTGGATCAACAATCTTTTTATTCCTTTTTTGAGTTCTCCTCTTTTTTACATTTTTTTGTGATTTTCTATCATCATCAGAAATGAAAAATGGTAATGCAGCTATATCGGCGTTCGGCTCTGGCTGCTCTCCAGACTTGGTGGCTTCAGCACCACCATCTTCAGCGTCAAAGGTTGCGGCTTCAGCACCGCCATCAATGTCGTCTACAGGCTCGCTTGTATAATCTGGAGTATCATCTTCGAGCCTAGTAGAGTCTCCGCCTACTGGCATCCTACCGCTCCTAAGAGAGATGAAGTCAGCGTCATCACAGTAAAGATAGTCATCGGAGAATACCTGTGATTGGAGGGTGGGCTCGGTCAAATCTACCTGCTCAGACTTTCGCTTCAGGTTGTTGGGGTTGGGTTCTATCTGGGCAGGCAAGACGGACTTTCCTTTGACGAGGTCGGTGACATGGGTTTTGAACTCATCCATCTCTCGCCTGAAAGAAGCATGCTGATCAGTGATAAGGTTAGCGAGATATTCTAATGCTGGGTTGTCATGGAAAGGTCCATGAGACCCGGATGAGTCGCCTCGGTGATACTGAGGCTGCTGCGGAGCTGGCTGCTGCTGTGGAGGGTATTGATGCTGCTGCTGAGGCTGGTAAGTGCTCTGCCTCCACTGAGGATTCTGATACTGACGAGGACCATAATGCTGCTGCTGATGATCTCTGTGCTGCCCCATGGAAGTCTGCGGTTGTTGCTGGGAAGAGGTACCTCCTCTGGACCATCGGAAACCAGGGTGATCGCGACGGATCCCTGGTTGCTGCGGCCGATCATACCAGATCCCATTGATCTCAGTCAATGGCTCAGACATCTCAGGATATGCTGGGGGCATAGATGCCAACGGCTGATCACTCTGATATACCACCATCTGGGTGTCAGATGATGGTGCCTGCGGAAGCTGCGGGTATGCCGAGTGATGATGAGCAGGCTCAGAATGCACATGGTAAATTTGCTGAACTGGAGGCCTAGGAAGGATGCCTCGATCTCGGCTACCAGAGTCAGCCTGTGACCTCGAAGACCGATTAGAATCTGTATATAACTCTTGAAGGCACATAATCTGTGTCTTCAGGTCACTCATGCATTTTTCGAGATCATCAATCTTATTGATCTTATCTAAATTCTGGCACTTTTTCTCAATGATTTCCATTCGATCCAACTTCTGGCTAATAATCCCCATATCAGCTGCTGAGGATTCAAGAGAAACAGAAACAGAAGAAGATGGATTCCCTTCTATTTGTGCCACTCGGGAATGCTGGTGATAAGTTGGTGGCTTCGTCTGATTGTAGACCCGAGTCTGAGACATTGTAGTATAATTTTCGGCCATTTTCTCGTAAATGGCCCAGACTCGATCTTCATGCATCGAAAAGTACGATCCACCACAGGCGGCATTCACCAGTCCCTGTAACTCAGGTGTTAGCCCACCGAAGAAGCTCTGTACAAGAGTCGGCTTCGAAAGATCGTGGTGGGGACACCGATCAATAAGATCTCTAAATCTGTCCCATGCCTCGTGGAACTGCTCGTTCCCGATCATGGAGAAATTACTAATCATCGCTCTAGCAGCATTCGTTCGACCTAGAGGATAATACTTGTTTAGATATGCGGTTCTCAGTTCAGCCCAGGTCGAAACGTATCTCCCTAAGTGTTTCAGCCAGTAGGCTGCTCGGTCAAAAAGGGAGAAAGGAAACGCGATCAGTTTGATCGTGTCCTCGTTCACTTCTGCATCATGCACCGTGCTGCAGATAAGCTCGAACTCCTGAAGGTGCAAGTGCGGCTCCTCAGTAGATAGCCCATGAAACTTGGGCAACAGCTGGATCGTCTGAGGTCGGAACTCGAAGTTCCCACGGATGACAGGAAGACGGATCCATCGATGAGTCGTAGTAGCTCCAGGGTTGTAGAGTTGTTGCATCGTTCGGTTCGGATTCTCTGGAGGTCTTTCTGGTTCATCTGGCTGCTCCCGATCATCAGGTTCTGGCTGCTCAGCTACAGGCTGATCTCGTTGTGCTCGAATCTGATTCAGCTCAGCTCGGACATCATTCATCATTCTTCCTTGCTCCCTAATCTGATTCTGTATTGCCTCAAGGGAAGCAAGTAAACCGCTGTTGATCGCAGCCTGATCGATCACAACAGAAGTGGTCTGCGGTCCTTTACCAGCCATGTCGTCTGGAAAGGAGAAAGAATCCAAATCAGGCTTTGCTAAATCAATGTGTAGCTGATGCTGATTATCTGGAGATGATGATGGTAGAGAATGATGAGGAGAAGAAATCGACGACGATCTTCCAGGGTTAGGGTCACTCCTGGAAGAAGCAGATCGAATGGGTTTCGGTTTGGGACGAGAGTTATCCCGAACCGATCTAGATGAACGGGTTGGCTCGCGAGAGAGTGGATCGTTCAGAGTCGAACGAAGCGATCGCCTTCCCATCATCGTGAAAGATTATTGATCGGATCTGGAAAGATTAGACTCACACTGCAAGCAAACACAAAACAAACCCCGAGTTCACCAACGCAACCCTGGTGATGACCGTAAAAGTTCGGTCGTTTATCTTTTCGATTTTATGATTGATTGGCAAACAACGTTCTCTCAGATAAACGAGATTAGATAGGTGCCCAAGACTTCAACGTCGTACTGTCCCGAGTTCTCGCCAGGAATCACCTAGTCTCAGCCAGTATGGAAGTAAGTACGGACCGTTTCCGGCTACCCGTATTCCTTAAGGACCGAGCCTTACGCAGTGTCCTTTAAACCTCCCACTCTGCTAAGTAAACTCGGACCGTTTCCGGCTACCCGAGCTTACCCACTGAAGATAAGGTGATTGAAGACGTGAACTAAGTAGTATTTCGATAAAAGCCCGGACTCTGGCTCTACCTTATGTGTCGTCTCTCTCTCGCTGATCTGGAGATTCGATCGATGATTCGGTTTTTCGGGGATTGCTCTCCCAAAGCAAGTGAGTCCTTACGTTTATTTTAGAGTCAGATAGTGTTAGCAGTCCCTGTTTTAATTTTCGGTTTTCACTTTTTTTGGATATTTTCAGAGAAAAATCGTCTAACGTATTTTTGTGTTTTTGGGATTGGCCCTAGATACAAGCACCTAGGTGTCGAATCCTATGCAAACATCTAACTAAGCTAACCTACGATGCGCAGAGAAGGGAAAATCGTAAAACACCTAACAAGCACCTATCTCGGAAAAGCCGCGGAAAACCGTCGAGAAAAATCGCGATCGAGAAAAGCCGCGGTGGGTGCCCTGCTCCCCCAGGAGTACAGCCCTGGTGAAACAGACCCCGAGAAACGTACAAGTCGGGATGCCTTTACGAGGCCCCTTTCTACGACACTATTTTTATATGCTTTTTTTACAAGAAAATTACAAGAAATTCTAAACTACTTGGTTTCGTGGCTTTGAGCTGTGCGGCTCGAGCTGTGCTGCACAAATCAAAAACAAGAAACCGTGAAGTCAGAGAAATAAAATCGCGAAAATGAATCTATCCTAAGGTCTTCGCGATCCTCCTAGCGCTGCCTCCCCGGCAACGGCGCCATCTGAAAAACACACCGAACCCTGGCCTGCTTCTTTATTCCTGCAAAAGAGGAGATAGAGAAAATCGCGGTCGTTGTCGACCAGGTGGGTTTTGTCAGAAGAGATTAAGGTGAGTTAATCTCCTTTATTTTTATTTATACTCCTAAACAAATGTGTATAGTGATTCGTACGGGAGTGTCGAACTCAGGGAGGCAAACTGTTTTAAACTAGGAAAAACGGTAGAAAACCTAAGGTAAAGGGTTTCCTAATTTTTATTTTATTTTTAGGAATTTTTCTGAATTTTTATTTGATTTTTACGAATTTTATATTATTTTTTTGTATTTTTTTAATTATTTTATGAATTTTTTTGTTATTAGAAAATGTTTAATTTTTTTATTTGGTTTTTATTTTGTACTTTTTATATTTTTCAATGTGTTTTACTGTTTTTATGGATTTTAAAAGGGTATTAAGATTTTTATAATTTTTAGTTTGTTTTTAAGGGAGAAAAGGGAATTTTTATTGTAAACAGTGTGGTTTTTGTAATTTTTAATGCTGAAAATAATGCGAAATTATTTTTATCTTATTTTCTGTAAAATCTAGATGAAATTACCTTTAAAACGATATGCTATACGTTTTTAGGGGATTTTTATTGAGTGAGTTATGAATTTTTGAAGTTTTATGTATTTTGTATTTTTTTATGAATTTTATTATTTAATTTTTATTTTGTTTTGGGTCTAATATGTAAAATACAGTACAATATACTAAATGTAATTTTTGTAGAATTTTCAAAAGTGTCTTGATATTTTTTTATGGAATTTTATATGTGTAGGGTATGTATAGTATACTATATACAGTAATAGGGGTATAGATGTAAAAACTTTAGAAAGCAGGGGCGCGTATGAAAATATAAGGGAACTCTGGGCTGTTGCGCAAATGTATCAGGTCATCACGTGCCCATCAGCGCTGCTCACCTGTAAGGACTGAATCGCAATTCCGAAAACCTGTAAGGGCGTGCCTGTAAAATTCCCAGTAACCACGTGCTCTGCACGCGCTTTTCGCCTTCGAGGACCTGTTTGTAAATTCAAAAACCTGTTGAGAACGTTTTGCAAAATTCACAGTACTCACGTGATTCGCACGCGCGCTTCTGTTAGGCTGTGCGCTTGACAGCTGGCACGTGCGTGTCCGTTCGATGGTGACGATCCGACGATTACGATTTGGGCGTGGATCAATGGATTGGATCTAATCTGGGGAAGGACTCGGAGATCGGACGTCTCTGGAAGAGCCTCGACGAACTGGAATGAAGGCTGACTCCGGCGAGATTCGATCGTCGAATTGCAGAGCTCAGCTGATCAATCGTTGCTGCTGATGACTCGAGTAGCTTCGTCTCGAGCTTCCGCACCGGATAGTAGTAGAAATCGAGATCCGATGAGCTGATCGATGATCTGGAGCGCGATGTCCCTTAGCGTCTTCTGTAACTTCGATGGAACCTGGACCTGTGATGGTAGAGCGATCGAATCGCTACAGGAAGCCAAAAACAAATTCCGAGCTTCGTTCAGATGTTGACTGAGATCCCAGAGACGACGTGAATGCTCGGATTCCACTGATGTTCGTCGGAGACAAAGGAGATGATGCTGCGACCTGCCAAATCGACTCACGACTGGACCGAGGTTTCTAGACCTCGATCCTATGGATCAAAGCACGACATGGATTGAATGAACGAGGCGGAATGAAGATGAAGGAGAGCCTCGAAGCTCCGGCCATCGGACATGGCCGGAGATGGACAGAGATGGACGGGGGTGGAGAAGCGGATGGCGATCGATGATGACGATGGAAAATCGGGTGAAATCGGGTAGAAATGAATCAATTTTCAATGAAAAACCCTGGAATAGAGGGATTGAGGAGAGAAGGGAAGGGTTGAGAAGAGAATCGGAGGATAGAGAAGGGAGATCGGAGTAGAACTAACCTGGAGATGCGGTGTCGGAGGAGATGAGGTTGCGGAAGGTAGGAACGCCTGGGAAATGGAGCTCAGCGGAGCTCCGTAGTGATCGCCTCGACGACTGGCGCAGTCGGAGGCTGGGCGCACGCGACGGCGGAGCAGGGCTTCGCCACGGCGCGGCGATCTCGCCAACTCTCCTCCCTCTCGCTCGACAGAGCTGGAGCTGGAGGCTGTCACCCTCGGAGCTCTAGCTCTCTCTCTCTCGCGAAGCTCGGTGGAAGAAAAGTGGAAAATGGCGGATGGCTTCAAGGTTGGAGGGAGGAGGTCTATTTATAGGAGAAGGGGAGGATGCACCTGGACGGGAATGAGGCCGGATGGGGTTCGTTGACCGAACGGACAGGCGGTTGGAGGTAGTTGGAGTGGTTGACAGCTACGGAGGAGACGCCTGGGCGCGAAGAAGGAAGGAGGCGGAAGGCTCGGAGCTCGCGAGGCTTTAAGGGAAGAGGACGATGAACAGTGCTGGGCGGGCACTGTTCATCGTCTGACTGGTCAAACCCGCCCAAAAAATTATAATAAATATAAATTATATAAAATATATATATATATAAATTAGTTAAGTTATTAATTAATAAGTAATAATAATTCTTATTTATTATTTAGTTATTATTTATTTATTAATTTTTTTTATAAATTTATAAATTCAATTTTGTGAATATAAATACATTTTTATATACTTTTTATAAGTTTATTTTATACTTTTAAATAGATATGTATATGTATACTTATAGGTACTTTACCTATGTATATACATTTTTTTATTTTTATTTTATTTTATTCTTTTTTTTATTTATTTATTTTGGATTTATGTTGTTAATAATACATTATAAATAAAAATTTTTTATTTATTTATTTAGGTTTATATAAGTAGCATAGGTAAGTTATCTATGTATGATATAGACCTATATATTTATATTTTTTTATTATTAATTATTTTGTAATTTTTTTATTTTACAAGATTTTAATACTATTTCTTTTGTTCATTATAAACATATATTATGAACATTATTTACAAAATATTAATTTATAAAAATATTGAATATTGGATAAAATAGGTATTATGTACAAGAAGAGCCAAAAACCTAACTTCTTTATATGGACCCCAAAAATTATGCACCCAATTTTATAAAATAGTTTAGGAAATGCTATATACAATTAAAGGTGAGTTTGGGTGATTTGGAGTTTTTATTTGCAAGATATGGGTCTGTGAAGTTGAGATTTTGGCTTTTTATTTTGTGTATAAACTGTACAATGAGTTTTATTTTTGTCCAAACTCAATTTTGTATTTTCATTTAAATTATTATCTACAACTTTGATGAAGAAAGTTTTTTTTTTTTAAGTTTGGAGTGGTTTTGATGGTAAATAAAATAGGTGAAATATTTACATTATGGAGAATGGGTAATTTATATTTTTGGTCTAGGTTTTCTTTATATTTTTTATAGGTTAAGATCCTTATCTCCCCCTACTTATTTCTCTTGTCGACCTGGTCAATATTGACCTGGTCTCGGGGTTAGGATCAGTCTGTATATTTTATATCCAGCCTTCTTTTAATTTTTATTTTCCTTTTTCTCTTTATTCTTTTATTTTGGATAATTTTAAGTGTTAATTATATAATATTAATATTAGTGGTTAGAATGTTAATTAAATGGAATTAGTGGATATTTACATGTATTTTACCAAGGATTTTAGCCAAAATGAAAGAATAAAGGAGATGAATCATGGATTCATCAATGCTCCTTCAAAATCAGAAGTTAGGTACCTCGTTTGTTCTAAGTAATCACATGTAAGTTAGTATTAATAAATATTTTTCCTTTCAGTATGCCAACGCTAGTTTGGAAATAACAACACACCCTCTTGCACTATTTCGAACAAATCCTTAAAGTTGTAAAAAACCCAACATAAGAGATGTTTATACCATGAAAGGCTATATCACGATATATGGACGATATATCGGTATCGACAGGTAGGGTTGTCCCTGAGGGTAGTTTTTCTATTTAATAGCCCATGGTCCATCAACTTTAGAGGCTTGTTTTTTACTTGTATTCAGCCTTTAGTTTAGAAAAAATAGTATATATCATAATGATGCCTTGAAGAATCAAATATTTAGTAAACAACTCACTGAAAAATGATCCCTTGTGGAATCAAATTTTTTGTTGAAACAACTCGTTGAAAAATGAGCTCTTATGGAATCAATTTTTCGATGAAACAATTCATCGAAAAATGAGCCTTATATAATCGAATTTTCTGTGAGTCCAAAATTTAATGGAATTATATAAGAGTACATTATTCATCAATTTTTTTTACAAGGACCCATTTTTTCCTTTTGCTCTGGGCCCACGAAATGTCAGGGACGACACTTTTGACAGGTGACCGATATATTGTCGATATGAACGATGTTTGGCCTTCCAAAGCTATTTTATTCACATTTCGCTTTGATATCGATGATATGGTGTCAATATGTGTGTGTGTGTGTGTATGTATCGACAATACCGTATCGATATAGTACCGATATCGATATGACCATCTTTGGTTTATACCAAAAGGTGTAAGTGACGTGGTCCAACATTAATAAGCAACCACATCACCAAGTTACTAAATTGTCATAAATGCACTATTCTATAAGGTTCTAATGCATCTTTAAGATCATTCATTCCTTTTGATGTTCTTGCACTTTAACCCTTCATCTTTAAGATCTTGAAGAGCATGAAGTGTGTGACTTAATTCCAAGGAGATGGATCGAGTTTTATTTCGTGGCATTTTAATTAAATTCATGGAAATCCATCCATACTGCACTATGTTTTCAAATGCTATTAAAATCTCTACGGAATTTGGAAAAAACATCAATCCTTCAACATTGTCGCAAACTCAACAAGAATAAATTTCCTTTAATGGATTTGTTTTATAACATCAAATTTCACCCTATGATACATCTTAGTTGTTCTCCAACTGATGCTATTTCATGGCCTCTCTTCCTATGTATGCTCCTTAACCCACTTTATCACCGCTAGAGAGGATTGTCTGTTGTAGCCCATGCTGCTACAGAGGCTACAGTCGTCCGATCACCTATCTCCTGCCTTGAGATTAAAGCCCCGTATCTCCGGCCCCCTAGGAGGGTCTTCAGTTACCTATTACAGCTCCTACTACGCATGCTCCTCCAACAAACACCCCCTCTTTCGGGGTCGCCCCCAATCCATGCACCCCTTTCTTCCATTCATGCACTTCCACTTTCTTGCATGGAGCCCCTCAGTGCACTTCCACTTTCTTGCATGGAGCCCCTCAGTTCCTCTCATTTACCAACCAACTGGTACTTCTCCATTTGTCCAACATAGAAAAGCAAATGGCGATATCTTACCACACCTACCTCATCCCTTGCAGATATGATACCATTAAACACATGACTCAGATCCACCCTAGTTTGCTGTCCCGATCGGTTCTCACAAGCCAAGGTGCAACCTGTAGTACTGCGGCATGGGACTTGGAAGAGTACCTGACAGGTCCCTTGATGAAATAAGGTAGGGTTGGCTCCTGCGTCTGAGAAGCCACGACATATATATAATGGCTGCTCTGTTTGATTGGTGAAAGCCCCATTTATTGTTGCTTTTCCACACTGTACTTCATTCGGTCATGTTTACATGCATCTCACCCCACGCAAAAACGTTCTTTTTTCCCGTTGGATAACTACATTAGGAAGTTTACATATTCAGTAGTTTCTCTTTGTTACATCACAGCATTGATGCCTTGTGGTCATGGGCCCTTGAGAGAAAACAGGCCTCAACAACTGTCTCAGTCTAGAGTATCGATCAAGCAAAAAACATCATAAATACTTGATTGGCATGGAAATGCACACAGCTTGCAGCAGTGGCGAAACAGATATGAAAGAATGGCTGTATCGGTAGGCGAGATGTGTTGTGGATTGATCGAAATATCCGCACATGAGTCCCCGGGCAAGGGAGAGTACTGATTTATTATGACGTGTACATACCCAACTTGTAGGCTCCGTTCTAACTGCCAACGCCCCGCCTTCCCCCTCCATTACTCCATCTCCTTCCACGCACCTCTCCAATCCACAACCTGCATTAACTGCCGACGATATCCGATGGAATAATCCAACTGGCATATGTAACTTCAACTTCGGAAATAATTTTATTCAGTCAAATGTGGCGAGCGTCTTACCGAAACCGACAACGAAAGCCCAATCGCGCACGCGTATCTCGATGCATACTGCTGGCTGGACAACTTTCTCAGTCGATGAACAGTACTGCCAACTGAGATTATTGGTAAGTTCCTTCCAGTTAACAGTTGATTATTCAAATCCACAGCTTGTGACCGTAGTTGAACTGAACTTTTGACAGTTCTGATCAAGGTTCCACATGAACTGACATCCAGATGAGCGCATAGCATTCTGCGTCATATGACAAGGATAACGATGAATGTTAAAAGTTGGACGAAGGCAGGCAATGGAATAGCTGGTTTGCGGCAGAACAGGCGGCACATACGTATACGAGAGACATTGTTGTTACGATATCGCTAGCTGGGGCGATAGCAACGGATCTGATTGCAATTAATAGTGGGAGACAAGTCGTGGTCGTATTCCCGTGGACCTCATCTCATCATAAATTCGGCTAAGTCCTGTGACTGCCACCTACTCCGATTCCAACTTGCTAACTGTACTGTATCATTATGCAATGCCTACACATGATCATATAATACATATAGGTCCACACCACTATTTAACCTGATCTTCTCACGTGATCCTTGCATTTGCATGAGTACATCTATGACTTAACTCGAGTTTGGAGTCTAGAAGTATATAAAATAGGATAAATAATAAAAAAGGAGCTCAATTATGGCTCAATTCCTAATTAAAGGACTTATTTTTCAATTGTAATAAAGATGAGCTTGATGTATAGTCCGGTAGTGATCAATGGATCCACTTTGACCCAAATCGAGCAAGTTGTAAGGATCACTTATCCTCCTTAATGGCTCAAGATGGGCTCTGAGTTGTTATAAATAGTATCAACGCAAAATTATCTCTAATAGCGGAAGAAAGTATCCTAGAGGTAGAGACACCCCTACCAAAAAATAGAAAAAAGGATATCCTAGAGCGTGACTATTAGTGGGAATAAGTGATGAGATATAAGGTAATGAGGGCACTGCACACATAAGTAGGAGGATTCTAACACCACCAAAATAGTCCCACATCTAATAATTACAAAGTGTAAAAGTGTGATATAAGTTTGCAACCCAACAAATTGTGAGAGCCAGTTATACTCCATAACAGCCCAACAAAGAGGCAAACTGCTAAAAATTAAGGTAACATAATAGAGAACTAAGGTATAAGGGTTTCCTAATTTTTATTTTTTATGTGCATTTTCTGTATTTTTATTTGATTTTTTTATGAATTTTACATTATTTTTGTGATTTCATATACCTATGTGAAAATATAGTTATAAGTTTTTGTATTTTTTTATTTGGTTTTATATTTTGGAAATTATATTTTTATTTGAAAACAGAATTTTATTTTTGATTTTAAAAAGGAAGAAAAAATTAAGAAAATAATTTTATTTTATTTTATTAAAAGTATATAAAATACCTTCAAAATGATATATTCTACGTATTTATATGATTTTTATTGAATTAGTTATGATTTTCTAATGTTTTATGTAATTTGTATTTTTAGTTGATTTTACTATTCAATTTTTATTTATTTCTGATTTATTATGTAAAATATAGTCAAGCATATTATGGGTTTTCCTTAACAAAATCATACTGTAAGTATTTTTTAAAATTTTTAGAAATACTTTTATGTTTTTTATGTATTTTTAAGTATGTTATATTTTTCAGTATTTTTAAATGATTTAATAGAAATAGAAATTATTTTTATTTTTTAAAATATGATTTAATACTGTATATAGTATGAAATATGGTTATTATACATATTTTTATACTATTTTTATATTTTGTATTTTTATTTGTTATGTATTATAATATGTATTAATATAGAGTATATTGTTTTAGGGGTATTTTTGTTATTTTAGGAAAATATGGTGCGAGTGGAAACTCTGCTGAAATCAGGGGGTGTACGCACAAAAGCTCCAACAAACTCATGCTTGATCACGTGATCCTCCAGCAATCGAAGAGAAAAAGGAAGACATAACTCGTGTTGAGTATAGAAAAGCCTATACTGCAACGACTGAAACAAAGAATAAAAATTCGATCGTGCCCCCTAGACTTAGTATCGATTAATCCTAAGTATAGTAGATTGTATACAAAGCAGGGATGATTGAGGATCAAAATTTACGGAATCAATCGTCTCATCTTGTCCCCCCTCTCCATATTTAGGGTGAAATATCTATTAGTATAGACAGAATATCAACAAGTTGAGAGACAAGAAGAGACTAAATAAAGAATAACCCAAATACACTCATCCCATGTATACCTAGGAAGAAGTATATCCTAAGTATAACACATTTGAATGGGATGAATGAAATACGGAAGATAAAAGATTTAAAAATTGAAATGAAAAGAATAAAAAAAGAAAATTAATCAAAAATAATTTTAGATGCATCATTTGAAATTTCCGATGTTGCTGAGAGATCTTAATCAAATATGACCTAAATCGAATCGACAATGGTTAGGAACGTATCATGCTCTAGATATGGCTTCCACAACTGACCGTTGACTACAAAAGGTTGTGCGTCAGATGACAACTCAGATATTAAAATGCTTCCATTATCACGCACATTTCTGACGATGAATGGCCTAGCCATTTACGTTTTAATTTGCCCGAGAATATCTTCAACTTTGCATCAAACAATCACATTTTATGTCCAGGCTCGAAGGTCTTTCGTCAATATGCCGATCATGCTGGCGTTTGACCTTCTCCGTCTACATCAAATTGTTAGCATATGCGTAATATTGTAATTCCATGAGCTTGTTCAGATCTATTTTCATGTTCTGACCACCTTTCTGTGAGTTGAAATTGAAGATATGTACTACCCAAAGAGATTTATGAATTAATTCCACTAGCAGATGTCATGGCTTTCCATATACAAGATGGTAAGGTGACAAGCCCAACGAAAACTTTTTCGACGATCCGACAAGCCCATAGAACTAAATCCAGAAGTTGTGACCAGTTCTTCTTATCCATCCTGAGAAGTTTCTGCAATATAGTATTGATTTCTCGATTGGATAATTCAGCCAAGCCACTAGACCGAGGATGGTAAGGAGATGTGACCCGATGATCGATGTTGTACTCCTTCACTAATTTCTTCACTTATTTATTGATGAAATAACTACCCCTTTTGAATTGAGAATCTTCAGTATCCTAAATCGTGAAATTATGTTTTCTTTTTGAAACTAATAGACTATTCGTCTATCAGCAGATCGAGTAGGAATATCTTCTACCCAGCGACTTACATACAAACGACGAGAAGAATGTATTCGATCTCTTGACTATTAGGAAATGGGACCATGAAATCAATGACCTAGGCATCGAACACATCAGAAATATGAATGACTTTGAGGGGCATGGAGTCTTTTAAACTAAGGGTTCCTCCCATCTTTTGGTAATCTATGTAGCCTTTGACATATGTTATGGCATCCTTAGATAGTGTGGGCCACCAAAGGCCACACTACAACATCTTTTCTAGCGTTCTACTTCTAGAACGGTGTCCTTCATATTAAGCTTATGACAGTGCTCGAGGACACTAGTGTACTCATCTAGAGGGACACACCGACGCCATATGCAATTTTCTTCTTCCTTGAAGAGGTATGGATCCTCCCATTGGTAAAAATGAATTTTAGACATGAATTTGTCCTTCTTGACTCTCATCCAATCTTGTGGGACCGCTCCAGGTACAAGATAGTTCACAATATCGGCATACTAGGGGACCGATGTAACATTGAGGATTGCTTCATCAGGAAAAGTTTCGGTGCTCGTTGTACTGCTCAATTAGTATTTGTGCATTCTATTCTAGATAAATGAACTGCTATCGCATTATGAACTCTAGGCTTGTCTTGGATTTCCAAATCAAACTCATGGAGGAGAAGGATCCATCTGAGTAAGCGTGATCTGGCCTCCTTCTTCTGCTATAAATATCGGATAACATAGTGGTCAGTTTAAATAATGACTTTGGACCCAAGCAAATAGGATCTGATCTTCTCTAGGGAAAAACCACTGCCAGCAATTCTTTCTCTGTAAATGTATAGTTTCTTTGTGCATCAACTAATGTTTTATTAACAGAGTGAATGATATAGGACAATCTATCTCTTATTTGTCCCAACACATCCCCAACTGTGAAACCTGATGTATCTGTCATGATCTCAAATGGAATAGACTAATCAGGTGCCTGTAGGACATGAGACTGAGTGACAAGATCTTTTAACTGATAAAATTATTGGAGAAACTCTGATCAACATTGAATTCGGTCTCCTTGCATAAAAATTCTGTAGGAGGTCGGGAAATCTTGTTGAAGTCTTTGATAAAACTTCTGTAAAAGCAAACATGCCAAGGAACGACCTCACATTCTTGACGGTTTGAGGTAGCTCGAGTTTAGCAATCATGTCTACCTTTGTTGGGTCAACTTCCATGCCACGATGGGAAACGATGTGGCCCAACACAATTGCTTCAGTGACCATAAAGTGACTCTTTTCACATGATAATAGCATATTGACTTCGCAACATTTTTGAAGCACTCGATTTAGATGCACAAGATAAGAATCGAAACTGTCACCATAGACTGAGAAATCATCCATGAATACCTCGTGAAAACTATCGACTATATTGACAAAGACGGTCAACATACACCTTTTAATGTAGGAGGGGCATTGCACAATCCAAAGGCATTCTCTTGAAGGCATAGATACCGATTGGACATGTGAACGTAGTCTTCTCTTGGTCTTCAGGGGCAATCACTACTTGGTTGTTCCTGGAGTACCCATCCAAAAAGCAGAAGAATTTTTTCCTCACTAACCTTTCAAACACTTAATCAATGAATGACAAACGGAAGTAATCCTTCTTGGTCGCTGAACTTAGGCATTGATAATCAACACAAATGCGCCAAGATGTCATACTCTAGTAGAAATATCCTCTCCTTGGTCATTTGTAACCACTATAATCTCTGATTTCTTTGCAACAATATACAATGGGCTCACCCACTTTGAATTAGAGATAGGATACATGAAGCCAGCTTCACACCACTTCATGATTCCTTTCATGATAACGTCCCTTAGGTTAGGGTTCAACCTTTGTTGAAATTTGTGAAACGGTTTGCAATAATCTTCTAGATAGTTGAGGTGCGAACATAGGGCTAGATTTATCCCTTGGAGATTGGAAACATTCCAATGAAGTGCCTTGCAATTTTTCTCTAGAACGTCAAGAAACTCAGATTCCTAATGCAGGGTCATTCTGTTGGTGATGATGATCAGATACATATTCTACTCACCTGCAAGGAAAGGATACTTTATACCTGTCAAAGCTGTTTTGATTCAAATAATTGTTGAGTCAGCTCCAAGGACACTTCTGAAATTGTACTTGTAAGGGAATGATCTGTTGAAAATAAAGAGGTGATGTCCACCTCTGTCACACTTGGCTCAAACAAAAATGTAGCAAGCATATCTGCATTGAATTCATCTTGTTCGGTTTGGCTAGAATCTTCTTAGAAGAGGTTGATCAGTGAATCTGACTCTATATCCCAATTGGCAAAGGAACGAGGATGGATCGTGTTGTCCAGGACCTCCTCTGAAGAGAGGATTTCCTTTGCTAAAATATCATTCGACGAGAATTGTGGATCAACAATATCGACAATGACATAGTACTCGACTGACACTTCTACCTTGCCTTCATCAGATGTGCGCTCTGTGGCTATTGGCTCATTGATCATGCTCATTGTGACTCTTTCACTACAGGAGCGGAACATGATCTTTCCATACCCATAATCAACAACTACTTCGCTAGTTCAAATGAGCGTTCGACCAAAAACAATCATGATCTGGAGTAATGGTGCAAGCGAATCCATGTCCAGGACAACGAAGTCCACTGGGAAGTGCGTATCATGCACTGTTACAATAACGACCTTTAATAAACCTCTGGGGCACTTAATGGATCGATCAAAAAACTGAATGTTCACGTGTATGGGTTTAAGCATACCCAGTTGGAATTCCTGAAGTAATGATGAGGGTATGAGGTTTATAGAGTAAAGACTATCAAGCAAGGTTTGCTCGAAAATTTGATAAAAAAATCTCACATCTAATTAAGGATGATCCATTATCTGGATTCTTTGGTGGGAGATCACTGATACCATTCACAGTGATCATAGTTAATATATATTTCTCTCCTCAGCTATGTCTCTTCTTGTGGGGCTTACGCTTTGAGGTACTTGGCTCTTTCAGACCTTTCTTCGTAGCTGGAATGTATTCCATGACCTTTAACAACACCATTTCTAACACAAGATTTTGAATAATCTCAACAATGTTGAGATCAAAAAAAAGTAATTTTAAACTTTTTATTTTTTTTGCAATTTTTATAGCATCAAGAAAAGAAATATTCACATAATTGAAACTATTGCTCTTAATTAAATCATTATTTACAAATGAATGTCTAGTAGGTGTGTAGCCATTCAAAACATGTAAAAAGATATGTTCAAGAGCTTCAACTTTGTCGGTCGGCTCGAGAGTTGTTGCTGGTGTTGTCTTCTCCTTGGCTTGTGTTACTTTACAGGGTTCATCTAACTGAGATGCGTGGTACAATAAAGTTCATGATAAATAAACTTTTATTGACTCTACTTATTTGAACCATATATAATATTTTTTACAAATTGGAACGGCTTGGTCTTGGTTGCTATTCTATTTTCGGACATTTTCTTTTTCTTGATTTTTAGCATTCTCTGGAGATGGTGGTGGTATGATCTGCTCCTACTTTTTCTTCTTCCTCAATGATTTGACCGAAATTAGGTGGTCTTAAGTTCAACACAAAGCGCGAACTCAGTCGAAGTGTCAACCACACAAATCTCGATTAAAGTCAACAATTAACCCACACTAAAGATCAATAAATTAGAAATAATGTGGAGTTAAAATTTATTTTTAACTCTGTACAAATGGTGTATAGTGACAAGTATGCAGAGAGTTCGAACACAGGGAGCAAACAGGGTAATTCACAAAAGTGTGCACAAGTGTGTGTGAAGTGTCTACACTAAGAAAGCAACCAATGAAGTTTTTGTGGGTTTTAAATTTTTTTTAATTTTTTTTAAATTTTTAATTTTGTATTTTGATTTTAATTTTCTGATTTTTATATTTTATATTTTATATTTTTTTTTAAATATTGGAATATGAAGGCAAAGTGATAAAAGACAAGATAAAGTATTTAGAAAAGTATGCAAAAATAACCAATAATTCAGAAATAAAATGTTTTTGATATTTTTATGGTTTTCGGGATTTTTCAAGGTTTTTTTTTATATTTTTAAATAGCAAACCAAGGCAAAACAGTGAAATATGTGCTGGCTGTGAGTAAAATGAGAATTAAAATTATCAACCAGTACTCAAAATTTTTCACACTAATTTTCAAATAAAGCTACTGAAATATACAACAAACAGGTGCTGAGTTTATATTTTTTGGAGTTTTCCCTGATTTTTAGAATTTTTTGAAGTTTTTGAGTCTTTTCGAATTTTTAAGGTTTTTCTTTTGAGATTTTTAGTGGTTTTTGGACTGACACTAAAATAGGATAAAATAGATACTAGGTAATTTTTTTGGAATTTTTAGAGGTATTTTACTATTTTTTTGGTATTTTCTAAACTGGACAGTGCACGAGAAGCAAGTTTTTGATTTTTAATAAATATGAAAATAAAATAAAATCAAAAACTGAAGTGATAGCGTAAAAGTACAAGTTAACAGGAACCTATCCCTATTTTTGTGGAATTTTTTGGATTTAAAAAGATAATTTAAATAATTAGAGCAAGCATCCAAATTTTAAACAAGCCTGGCAGGGGTGTATACGCAATTTCTAAAACATCCAGGGGCATACATGCAAATTTTCACAAAATATATACTGCATAAAATATTCTCTGGACTAAAAATTAAAAGCACAAGCTACGAGTCTATCCCCGCAAAATCGCCAAGTACCACGCGCGACGCATGCGCCTGGCGGGGGCGTCCTAGTAATTTCCAAAAGCAGCGAGGCACTTTTTGCAAATATTACAAAAATGTTATAAAGCAGATGGAAGTTTTCGAGATTATAAAATAAAGACAAAAACTGCCCAGGGAAAGAAACGCAAAATACCCATAGCTGCTTTAATCGCACGGCCGAGGAGCTTTAACTTATGCCACGTGTCGTGCGTCAACGGCCTGATACCCCTTCGCTTCAACGCCCAGGATTAGATCTTGAACTGGGGATCGGACGGCTGTAAAGGCTTTGATCCTACGGCAGCTGCTCTCCACGACGAACAGGGGAAGATCGACGGCTCTCGCGAGGCCAGGAAGAACGGATGAGGAATTCGCCCCGGGCGAGTTTGGATCTGATCGTGCGCGCGCCTCCGACCTCTTCCAAGTCCGTCGACGGTCTCTCCTGGCTCCTGGAAGGATCCCGGACCTGATGGCGAAGCCAAAATGGCCGAAGGAGCCCTGCTGCTCCGCCGCGAGGTCACAGGGTGCGTGTGGCTCCAGGTGGCTCTTCTCGGGTCAAAATTCGACTCCCGTGGGAGTCTCTCTAACCTTGGAACCTGCAAATGAAGCACTAAAGCACAAGTGAAAGGTTCCGAGGCAAAAAGAAGGTAGCGGGGGTGGTGTGCGTGGAATGGGGGTACCCGCTGGAGCTCGAGAGCTCCGGCAAGATGTTCAATCGTGAATGTATGCGGATTAATCGACGAGCAAGCAAACTAACTGTACAAGCGTAAACCTAAGACTACCAGCTACTAAATTACGGAAAAATAAGGAGAAAAACGACCTCGAGGGCTGTATGCCCTAGGTTGGGACCTCACGGCCGCGAGGCCGGAGATGGGGTTGGAAGCACGCCGCCGAACTTGGTGGATCACCTCGACAAGGTAGAGGGTCTTCCCTCTGTCACAGGGGACCCCGTCGTAAGCCCTCGGAGGGAGTTGTTCAGGCTAAAGCGGTTCAAAGGAGGAAGGGATGAAAGGGGGCTGGTTTTGAACATGGCCGAGTGGGCACCTTCAACGAGGCGCACAAGGCGGTGCAGCGCTCCAAAAGCCAAACTAAACATGGGGCGAGTATCCTTGATAGTCGAGCAACATATTTGTTGAAGAAATCATCATGAAAAAGTGAAAGCCTTGGCCTCGAAAAAAGGGTGGAAACGGGTCAAAACGCAGCTCTGACACAGCCCAGGTGTTGGGCAGAGAGTTGACCGAGGTCAACTCTCCTAGCCCCCTGGTTGGTCCACGTGGACCAACCAGGAAAAACCTGGAGAAAAAGATTTCTAAAATCAAATTAAAATAGCAAACTATTTTATTGATTTTTGATTATAAAATAAAAAATGTTTATTATTTTATGAATTAATTTATGGTGATTTTTATTTATTTTTATGAGACGTATTTTTACAAGTTTGCATTTATGCCCTTTATAGTATATATATCTATATATTTAAGTATTCTATTTTTATTTAGGTATTTTTAATGTTATTATTTTTATTTATGATTTTATAAAATTATAAAATACTTTTATCTACACAAATATATTTTTATTTTAATTTTATGATTTATTTTGTATATTTAATAAAATACAAGAGTATGTTATATAGGTATGTATAGGTAATGTATCTATGTACTTTATTTTTAAGTATTTTATTTTAGGTTTTTATTCTTATTTTAATGTACATTATTATTATAAGTAATATTTACAACATTATAAAAATATAAAAATAAATAATAAAGAATAAATTGAATATTTTAATCAGTATAGCTATACAACGGAGGTCCAAAACTCAACTTTCAAACCGTAGCTCCGCCAAATGCGAAACCACCACCATTGGATAGATTATTTTCTTCTATATACAATTAAAGGTGAGTTTGCTACATTTGAAGTTGTCAGTTGTGAGATACGGGTCTGGGAAGTTGGGATTCTGGATTCTTATTCAGATCATAACTTTTTATCTGTACGTTATTTTTCTGTGAAATCAATTTTGTATTTTTCTTTATAAAATTATCTACAATTTTCATGTACAAATTTTCTTTATTTGATGTATAAAAAGTGGAACCAAAAATAGGTCCCAAAATGAATAAAGAATGAATAAAGTGTATAGGTATTTTATCTGTATTTCTGACCTTATCTCCCCCTACTTTATTCCTTGTCGACCTATTCATCAAGATGCCTAGGTCTCGGGGGTTTTGAGTCATAAAATATTTACAATATTTTATTCTTTTTCTTTTCTTTATTTATTCTATAATTTTGGCCTTAATTACAGTGATTTATGCACTAGATAGATGCATATGCATGAATGATAAGATGATGATTTTAATGCTATTTTCAAGCATTTGCTAGGGTTTTTGGTGCCAAAATGATAGAATAAAGATGATGAAATGTGGATTCATCATCCCCCTATACTTTACCTTTGCTAGTCCCTAGCAAACACTTATGCAATAAGTGCAAAAAAAAGAAAAGAAAGAAAAGAAAAAGAAGAACTTCAATTTAATTTGATTATTAAACTTGTCTTCACAAAATCAAAGTTTGGAGCTTAAGTCGGACCTTAGGAATTTTAGTGCGGTCGGAACCTTAATGAGAACCAAATTTGAAATCCAACAGTCCTTGAGAATCCCAAAACTCTGTCCAAGTCTCCTCAATAGCCAGGTCAGAAATACTTCAACTCATACGCAAACTCTTATGACTTATGAATCTGACTTGTACAGTGTAAGTGATATGTAGCTCCCCACCTCAGAAGTAACAAAGAAACAACCTCCCCCAACCTGGTAACTCTAATGTCTCGGTCTAGCAACTCTTTCCTCGAGAAGCGGGGTATTCCCTTCTAAGTTCAAGTGCAACCGGCTCAAGAAGAGGGGGAAGAAGTATAGACTTTTGGAAGCTCAGCCAGTGTAGCCAAGTCTCCCGCTGCAAGCTTCATGAGATGTAACATGGAAACCATAAGCTTTTGCTTTATTGGACTATATATACTCCGGTGGGGTTATTAAATTTTCAATCCGACCCACCACTTTTTTGGAGTTCTCTTTTTTTTTCAAGTGCGTCTGTACAACATATCTACATGGTGCAGCATATTTACAAGAAATTTTCCTCTTGAGCCAGTAGACTATCCCTCTTTTGAAGCTTTATTGCAACCCACAGCTTCTGTTTTTAGCCTTCATTACCACTAGACCAAGTTGAGGTGCACTTCCTTCACTACAAGAAGAAGAGAGGTTCCGCCTAGAAGTACTACCCTCATATGCTACCCCAAGCCAAAGGAAACTGCCTCCTCACCACCTCATCCGTGGAGAGCTATGTGAAAGGTGCAGGTGTCCAAGTTAGGTCATTATCAACAAGAGTCGTGCGTGTGCTCCGAAATACTCTACTTAGGCAGTCAAGAATCCATTGAACCAAGTCCCGTGATCCTCAAAGAATTAAGTCAACTAGACCTGAAGTACCTCAAACCCAGTTCCTATAAGGTTCCTGTTATTAGGTAGATTTTAAGGTCCAATCAAGCTCCAATATCCGGATTTTACTTAGACTTGTTCAACTATCAAACTCAATCCGAAAAATGCGAATGCTATGCAATGCAAGAAATATTTTTGTGCTGCAATTTTCAAGATTTTGAACTTTTTATGGATTTTTGAAAAAATGATGCATGCATTTTTTTTCAAAAAGATTTTTCAGATGTTTTTGGATTTTAGTTTTGCAAATGTTTTTGGGATTTTTGAAAAGAAAAAGTTTTGGCTAAAAACTAGGTGAAAAATATGTACACGAGAGTGCTTCTTATATACACAAGAAGTGGATTTTAAGGGTTTACAAGGGTAAGTGATCAATTTTATAAGTACATGTATATAGTGGATTTTGGTGTGTTGTAAATATTCCTCAAACTTATTTGACACAAGCTTTTCACATAATTTTTGAAAACAATAGTCCAAAATAGTTTTTACAAACGTTTTACAAACATGTACACACATTTGAAAATCATTTTGCAAAGGTTTTCAAAACAGTATAGATAGATTTTTCAACATATTTTTGCAACCATTTTTCAAACCATTTGCAAATCATTTTTCAAACATTTTATTTCACACAAAGAAAATAAATTTTACAAACCACACTTTTTACACAGGTTGAAAACATGTAACAAAATATTTTCAAAATAGTTTTCAATAGATGTTCACAAAGATTTTCAAACTATTTTTCAAACATTTTGCAAAAAACATTTTCACCTGATTTATTAATCAGTATATACAAAAAGAATTTGAGGAATGATACACCTTTTTATTAAGGGTTTTTAATGAGTTTTAAAGAATTATTAGCCCTATTTATTAGGAAAATACGAAAGTACGAGTTATGGCTAAAGTATATACGTAGTATATACGACCCCCTATACTTAGCTTGAGCTATGTCCTCATAGATCGGAGAGAAAAGAGAAGACATAACTCGTACTAAGTATAGGCAAGTCTAAAGAATAAAGGAATAATGAATGAATCAACAAATGAGAAGTTGACCGTCCCCCCTATACTTAGGATCAGATAATCCTAAGTATAGCAGACTGTACACAAAGCAGGGAGGGTCAAGGGTGGGAATGAACAGATCGTACTCAGATTGTCTCCCCCTATACTTAGGGTAGAATATCCCTAAGTATAGACAAGAAGAGGAGACAGTGGAGAGGATCGAAATGAAAATGACAGAACTCGGGGTGCACACCCCCCTATACTTAGGACAAAGTACGTCCTAAGTATGGAAAACTGTCTACAAGGGCGGCACCTTTTTGATAGATAAAGAAGATAGAGATGGAAAAGAAGAAAAGAAGAAAAGAGGAAAATAAATTAACAGATGAAAGTGATATGAACAGATGGATCTGTGCAACGGACGATGGACTCGATTACCATGTATGAGATGCAGATGATGAGAGTCAAAGGACACATCTCATACCAGAAGAATGGGGGCAACGTCAATGGTCGGCGGATCATGATCAAGATATAGTTTCAGGCGTTGACCATTGACGCGGAAGGTAGAGGAAGATGACGGTTCGGATATGTCGATGCTACCATTGTCATGTACCTTTCTGACCACATAAGGACCTTTCCACTTGCTCTGCAACTTCCCTGGGAATAATTTCAGCCTGGAATCAAACAACCATACTCTCTGATCTGGCTCAAACTGTTTATGGCTGATATGCGAATCGTGCCATGTCTTCACTTTCTCTTTATACTGTAGGCTGTTCGAAAAGGCTGTGTCTCTCAGTTCTTCCAGGGCTGCCAATTCTGCTCTTCTCTGGTCTCCTATACTCTCCGGATCTAAAAGTAACTCAGTGACTGCCCAAAAGGATTTGTGCTTGATCTCCACTGGCAAATGGCACGGCTTGCCATAGACGAGACGAAAGGGAGATGTCCCCAATGGATTCTTGAAAGAAGTCCGATAGGCCCACAAGACCGAGTCCAAAAGCTGTGACCAATCCTTTCGGTCTAGGCGGACAACTTTATGCAAGATAGTCTTTATCTCTCGATTCGATACTTCGGCAAGACCATTAGTCTGAGGGTGATATGGAGTGGCAACCCGATGGTCAATGCCGAACTCGTCTGCAAGGGCCCTTACCTTGTCATTGATGAAGTGAGACCCCCCGTCTGAAATCAAGACTCTAGGTACCCCGAACCGTGAAATGATATTTTTCCTCAAAAATTTGCAAACGGTTTTAGCATCTGCAGCTCGGGCGGGGATGGCCTCAACCCATCTGCTGACATAATCCACATCGAGCAAAATATGCTCGAATCCCTGACTCTTAGGAAATGGGCCCATGAAATCAATCCCCCATGCATCAAAAACCTCACAAAAGTGAATGGGTTGCATGGGCATCATGTCTCTCTGTCCGCAGGTTCCCATTTTCTGACAGTCAGTACATCTCTTCACGAACTCATCAGAATCCTTGAAGAGAGTAGGCCAACATAGGCCGGATTGAAGCACCTTCTGTGCTCCTCCTGCCTCAAGCTTGTGGCAGTGTGTGAGGACGCTATGATGCTCTTCTTGAGGAATGCACCTCCTCCAGATACTGTCTCCTCCTTCATGATAAAGGACGGGATCCTCCCAATGATAAAACTTGGCCATCGACAGGAAGGTCTCGAGTTTCTGTCTGGGCCAACCTTGTGGAACCGTCTTAGCTACAAGATAGTTCACAATGTCAGCATACCACGGGAGCGAGGTGATAGCCAGGATCGCCTCATCTGGAAATGTTTCTGTGATAGGTGCACTGGGCTCAGATTCCTCAAGATTCTCCAATCTGGAGAGATGATCCGCCACCACATTTTTGACCCCAGGCTTATCCTTAATCTCAATATCAAATTCCTGGAGTAGAAGGATCCATCTGGTGAGACGTGCTTTGGCATCCTTCTTAGACATTAGGTACCGGATGGCAGTGTGATCAGTGTAGATGGTTACTCTAGATCCAAGAATGTAAGATCGATACTTATCAAGAGCGAAGACTACGGCCAGCATCTCTTTCTCAGTCACAGTGTAATTCCGCTGAGCGGCATCCAAGGTCCGGCTGGCGTAGTGAATGGCAAAAGGTAAACCATCCCTCCTCTGTCCGAGCACAGCCCCAACAGCAAAATCGGAAGCATCCGTCATGATCTCGAATGGGAGAGACCAATCGGGTGGCTGAAGGACAGAAGCTGAAACAACCATATTTTTGAGAGTTTCAAAAGATTCAAGACACTTATCATTGACAATAAACTCGGTGTCTTTTGTCAGCAAGTCAGTGAGCGGTCGGGCAATTCGACTGAAGTCCTGAATGAACCGTCGGTAGAAACCGACATGCCCCAGAAAAGACCGTAACTGACGCAAGTTGGACGGTGGATTGAGTTTTCTGATGATATCCACCTTGGCCGGATCGACCTCCATACCCCTGTTGGAGACGATATGACCAAGGACCGTCCCTTGAGTCATTATGAAATGACTCTTCTCCCAGGATAAGACAAGATTGACCTCAATGCAGCGCTTCAGCACACGGTCTAGGCAGTCAAGACAAGCGTCGAACCCGTCGCCATAGACCGAGAAGTCATCCATGAAGACCTCTAAACAGTCACCCACCATGTCCGAGAAGATGGACAACATGCATCTTTGGAATGTCGCCGGAGCGTTACATAGACCAAAGGGCATCCGTCTGAAAGCATACGTCCCAAACGGACAGGTGAATGTCGTTTTCTCCTGGTCTTCGGGCGCAATGGCCACTTGATTATATCTAGAGTACCCGTCAAGGAAACAATAATGACTCTTCCCAGCTAACCTCTCGATAATCTGATCAATGAAGGGTAGCGGGAAGTGATCCTTCTTGGTGGCCTCATTCAATCGTCTGTAGTCCACACAGACCCTCCAAGAAGTGGGTACTCTGGTAGCGATCTCCTCTCCAGACTCATTGACAACCGTAGTGATACCCGTCTTCTTGGGTACCACATGTAGCGGACTCACCCATTTGGAGTCGGAGATGGGATAGATGAAATCGGCGCTCCACCACCTTGAAATTTCTTTCATGACTACGTCTCGAAGATTCGGGTTCAGCCGTCGTTGGAACTTACGCGACGGCTTAGCGTTATCCTCAAGATAGATGTGGTGAGAGCAAAGATTTGGGCTCAGCCCCTGGAGATCAGCTATACTCCAACCGATTGCCTTGCGGTTTCTTTCAAGAACCTTCATCAGACGAGATTCTTGTTCTCCAGTCAAATCTGCTGAGATAATGACTGGGTACATTTCTGGCTCACCCGCAAGGAATCTGTATGTCATCGACTGCGACAGAGGTTTTCGTTCTAGACAACTGGGAGGTGGCAGATCTGGCTTCTGATATGTCTGTGTAAAAGCTACCAGGTCTGCATGGGAGAACTCTCGCCCTGCATGAATTTCTGACGAAGGGCGGCATGCTGAATCATCTATAAACTGCACTGGCTCGCACTCTGTCATGGTTGTCGGCTCTGAAGGAATCAGACAAGGTAAATAATCATTGAAATCATCCCAGTCAATGTCTGAATCTGAGGGATCAGAAGAAGATGAGCAAGAATGAAAATCATCAGCACCGCTCGTTACAACACTGTCAGTCTCATGTGTATCCTCATCCAGGGATGTGCTCTCCCGGCTCTCGATTGCCATGAGCTTGATATATAGTGAATCTGTAGGCAAGGCGAGGGTCGGTGCTACGGGATCTTTCCAGTTGGATTCATCATCAGTCATCTCGAATTCACAAACCTGGTGGATGTCTAGCTCCTCTTCTATCATCTGCTCGGCTTCGCTGGATTGCTCTGAGCATGCCAACTCTCTGGCTCTGGTCTGGTCGATCGTATCTATTTATATGCTTTCGCCCTCTACGCGAAAACATACCGTCCCACTGTCATGGTCGGATACCGCCTTGGCAGTGGCCAAGAATTGGCGTCCAAGTATGATGGGGGCATCGGATACCGACTCAGGGATCTCCATGTCCAATACAACAAAGTCCACGGGGAATTTCAGGCCCTGAATGGTAACGACCACGTCCTTCAACAACCCCTTCGGCCTCTTAATCGACCTGTCAGCAAACTGAAGGACTGTTCTGCTTCGAAGAAGAGGGCCAAACTCGAATCGCTTGAGTAAAGCTGTCGGAAGGAGGTTGATCGAAGACCCGCTGTCTAATAGAGTACGATCGAACCGCTGCTCCTGGATCTCGCATATGACATAGGAAGCTCCTGTATCGGGTCGCTTGGCTGGCAATGTGTTCTGAATGGCGCAGCAAGTGTCATGAGTGAGCATATGGATTTGATCTCTGTGCCTCTTCTTCCTTCGGACAGTAGTTGTCTCTTTCAAGTTCTTTTTGAAGAAAGGCATATGCTCAAATGCTTCTCGTAGAGTCAGCTGAATGTGAAATCTATCAATCATTTGGTTGCCGAACTCTACCTGCTGATCTTTTTTAGGATTTTCTTTTTTATTTCCCTTCGCACGGCGGAGCGCCTCAGGGAAGGGGATGGTAGTGTCCTCCTCAGATGGAGGATTAGGACTCGGTCCCTGTGCCTGCGAAGAAGGAGAATCCATACAATAATCATCATTCACCACATATGGATCCGCAATTTGAACAGAAACCTCTCCTTTATTCATCTTTTTGTTTTTCTTTTTGTTCCCACAGTCCTTGGGTACAAAATGTGGCAACATCACAGATGGTGGCTCAACAAAAGTGGATGTGGTGGCCTCAGCACCACCACTAGCACCGGTCTTCGCAGCATCAGCACCGCGCTCTGGTTCATCATCCAAAATGGTGGCATCAGCACCACCGTCTGCAACTGGTATCACGACGGCATCAGCACCGTCGTCTTGGACTTCATCATAGGTGGCATCAGCACCACCGTCAACATCATCATGAGCGGCATCAGCACCGCTCCTCTGCTCCTCTGGCGCTCCTGATCCTGCCTCTGGTTGTCGCTCAGAAGAGGCGCCGCCGGCGGGCATCCTACCGCTCCTAGTAGTCACAAAATCAGCATCATAGAAAGAATATGGCATATCACTCAAATAGTCACTAGGAGAGGTATCCTCTGTAAACTCTACCTGCTCAGACTTTCTTTTCAGATTGTTCGGGTTAGGTTCAATCTGAGCGGGTATGGCGGCTTTCCCTTTTATAATCTCCCTCATCTCCTGCCAGAATTCATCCATTTCTTGCCTGAAGGATGCTCGCTGTTCGGAGAGCAAGCGGGCAAGATCATCGAGAGCTGGGTTCTCAAAAGCGGGAACCTGAGAACCGGATGGTTGTCCCTGCTGGAAATAGGGCTGCTGCTGCTGTTGTGGCTGATACTGAGGGGAAGGATGGTGATAAGAGTGCTGAGGCTGCTGTCGCTGCCTCCACTGTTGTCCCTGATAGGCGGGACGAGGACCACTCTGATATTGCTGTTGATGGGCATAATGGGGCTGTTGGTGTTGCTGCTGTGGCTGGCTGTTCTGCTGTCCTTGGGCAGGATTCAGCTGCTGGGAGGAGGATCCACCATTGCCCTAACGGAATCCGGGGTGATCCCGACGAATCCTGGGCTGAGGGTACCGGTCGTACCAAATCCCATTGACTTCCATCAATGGTTCCTGCTCGAAGGAGGGTGGCGGAAGAACGGCCAGCGGCTGCTCCGGCTGATAGACCACCATCTGCGTATCCGTAAATGGCGGTTGAGATGGATAGTACCGCAGCAAGGGAACCGGCTCTGCCTGAATGTGATTCACCTGGCGGTATGAGGTAGATGCCTGGTTGGAATTGCTGCTACTCGGATCAGCACGTGATCTGGGAGGCTGTTGTGACTGAGTTTGTGCCTCCTGAATGCACAAGATCTGTGTCTTCAGATCGCGCATGGTCTTGGCAATCTGGTCCATCTGGGCCATGCCTTGCATTTGTTTCTTCTCGAGGATCTCGAGGCGGTCCAGTTTCTCACTAATGATGCCCATGTCGGCTGCGACTGATTCAGCTTGGGCTGCGGCAGCTGACACTGTGTTGGGACCGGCATCGATGCGGGCGATCCTCTGAAATGATCCCGCTCCTTGCGGGGGTTTCTGCTGAGTGTAGACTCGGGCTTGGGCCATCACAGTAGAGTTTTCTGCCATGCCTTCGTAGATGGCCCAGACGTCGTCTTCTCCCTTGGAGAAATAAGACCCACCGCAAGAGGCGTTCACTAGCCCCTGCAGCTCCGGTGTCAGCCCACAGAAGAAACTCTGCACGAGGTTGGGCTTGGAGATGTCATGATGTGGACACCGGTCGATGAGCTCTCTGAATCGATCCCAGGCCTCATGGAACTGTTCATTTGGGATCATGACGAAGTTACTGATCATGGCTCGAGCTGCGTTGGTCCGGCCGAGAGGGTAGTACTTCTTCAAGTACACGGTCCGGAGATCTGCCCATGTGTCGACGAATCGCCCAAGGTGTTTGAGCCAATATGCGGCTCTATCAACCAAAGAGAATGGAAAGGCAATCATCTTGATGGTGTCCTCGGTCATCAACCGATCATGGATTGTGCTTCAAATCATCTCGAATTCCTGGAGGTGGAGGTGCGGCTCTTCGGTCGGCAACCCATGGAACTTGGGTAGAAGCTAGATAGTGTGGGACCGAAGCTCGAAATCTCCATGGATAGGCGGGAGGCGGATCCAACGGTGAGTGAGGGACGCAGCTGGGTTGTGCAATTCCCTCATGATGGTCTGTGGTGGTCTCTCGGCGTCTGGATCGCCTCCTCCTGCATCAGGTCCTCCTCCTCCACCACCTTCTCCGCCAGCTCGGTTCTCTCTCATCTGAGCTATCTCCCTCATGAGATCACCCATGAATGTACCCTGATCATGGATCTACCTCTGTATAGTCTCCAGGGATGCTAACAAGGAATTATTGATGGCTGCCTGATCAAATAGGAACAGAGGGTGCTCGTGATCATCTGCATGCTCGCCTCGGTCTGCCATGTCTGGATTTTCTGAAAAAGCAAAAGAAGCCATCTCAGGTGCTGTCGAATGAGCTGAACACTATGATGCACTGAATTCTGACACTCTTGGACTGATGGAAGGAGAATGAGAAGGGTGGTCGAGGGGGAACAGGGTGGATGTAAACTCGGGCTCGGAGAGTGGACTCTCCGAGGTATTCCTAGATGAATGAGGAGGAGTGCTGGATAGCGGTGCCGACAAAGTCGGCCTAAGAGATCTCCGTCCCATCATCTTGATTATTTGGGAAGAGCAGAGGGAATTTAGAAGAAGAAGAAGAGTGAAATGAGACGCAACAAAATTGCGCACGATTGTGTGGTGTTTTTGATCTTGACCTAAATAAATCTAGCAATCAAACACAAAGCAGGGGTGAGTTCACCAACTCAACACGTGAAGCCGTGAAGGTTCGGCTTTTATCTTGTCAATTTTAGCTTGATTCAGGAATTTATCTTTTCACGAGTCCTTAGAACGCTACGCCTAAAGGAGAGAGAGTACTGCTGGAAAAGTATCCCGTACTTGTCCTCCTCCTGTGTAACCTGTAGCTTGCACTTTTTGAGGTCCTTGTAACCCTTCCTGGATCCCTACTCAGCCAAAGAATAAGAGAGGAAGCCAATAGGCGAAACCGATACTTCGGAACTCGCTCGCAACGGAATCACCCGTGAGCGTGCAAGAACCTACTCGGACGCGAGACGATGAGACAGACACCCCCGTGAAGGCGTGGCCTAGGCTCGATACTTCGGACAAGGTCGATGCTCTTACACAATAGAGAGTCACCAATGTTGACCAAGCCCTACTCGTCCACGTACGATAGAAGCGCCAATACTTCGGAAATCCAGGCGATACACAAGGCAGCCACAAGCTAGGTTTTTGGCTCTAATCCTTACGAAGCGCTCACCTCACTTGGAAGGAGACCTTCCCATGCAACCTGAATACAAGTGAGGGTGTTACTCTCCCCAAGCAATGAATCCAATTACCGATTTTATTTTTGGTCAAGTTTTCTTAGCAGTCCCTTTTTTAATTTTTTTGGTGTTATCGCTTCTTTTGAGTCAATTCAAACAAGAGCCTAACGATTTTTGTATTTTTCCTTGATCCTACTTTGTTCCAAAAACAGAGGGAGAAAAGAGTCGGAAAAAGCCGTGCAAGTCGACACTAAGATGGAAATCTCACCTTTGTGCCTAAATGATGCGTGCAGAGTAAGAAGACTTACAGCGAATCCCAGCTCTCTCCATGCGGGATGCAAAGCAGAATTTTTAAACCTAATCTATATGCCGATATGCACAACGGAAATCGTCCTAGAATAGGCAACTGCTAGCGTGAAGAACCACAAGTCAACCTCCTATCGTCGATCCTAAGAGTCCGGTCTAGACCCTCCCCTCCTCTTCTCGACACATCGAGTTCAGGAGTAGCGCTTGATGGAGAGGGCTCGCGGCGCAGCGGATCTAAGAAAGGGGGCTAACTGTTTTAATTAGTCTAAGTCCAAATACGAACTATAGGAGCATGCAAAGATAATTAGGGTGTTTGGACCTATTGTAATCGAATCAAGCAGGACCTAGAACTAAGAGCTCAATCCACAAAAGAAATGAAAAAGGAAAACAAAACCGGAAAATGACAAGCGAGAAAAACTCGTCAAAAACTGCGGTGAGCCCCCGGGTGAACAAACACCCGGAAATTAGGCCCGGTAGTGTCCAAGAGTCCAAGTGTACCTGTATTATTACAAATTAATAAGTCACTCTCTCACAAAAGCTAATCTACCACTCTCTCTCACTCCTCCTGCTCTCTCCAGCCGGCTTGGCCCAAGAAGGCCGGCTTCGCTTCCCAAGGTTGCTCCGGTTCACCTAAGCGATCCGCCTTGCTCCGCGGTCCCTCGCAAGAAGACAAGAAATAAATGGTCAGTTAGCTCTACAAGATATATCTAAAATGTAAGAGAGGTAAACTAATGCTATGGTAAACAATCTTCTATTTTATTTAATTATTGTAAAAATTACAAAGATATCTATGTTTTTCTTCTACTATTTGAACCTTATTTTTGCAACATTTAATTATTTAAAAACTTGCATTGTGTTTCTTAATTAATTCTCTACAATGTGGCATGCTCTTCATATTTTTATTGTATGTGGTTAATTAATAATTAATATTTATGCGGAAAATTGTATATTTTGCCCAATCTTTGCTCAGACATTCACATATAATTAACCATTGCTCGAAAAAATTGAAAAAAATCACGGATTATAGAATTAATTATGATTCACGTTGTGTCCAAAACGAATGCATTTGAGTGCACATTTTTATTTATAAAAATCATTTTTTTATTTTATTAATTAATTTTTAATAAGTTTTTCTGAGATAGATCATCTAATGATATATATTATATAATGTTATTTTATAAAAAAGTAGATTTAATATTTGTTATAATTATTTATTGAAAATATCATTGTTTGCATTTATTATTTCATAAATCTTGCATCTAAAAATTCTAAAAAAAATTATAGTAGCTTAGTCTTGCATTCGTACATATCTTGGTTAAATTTCATTAGGTTGGAGTACATTGATAAAAATTTGCAATTTAGCCCCTAAAATTTTGCCAAAATTACATTTCATTTATTATTTGCATAAAAATAAAAAAATATTTCTTTGAAAACCTAACCTCTAGATCAACTGTAAATTAACCTAGGATATAATTGCCTCTTTGAGTTTGACCTTGGACTTCTCAAGTAAAAAATTAAATTGACCACTTGCCTTAATTGACACATTACCTAAGTGATTTTTTATTAATCCAAAACTGCATGCCTGCAACGAAAATCTAACACTAATTCCACAAAATTAAGCAAGGGCATTTTAGGGTTCTTCAATGCGCGTGTCACTTAACCCGATGAACGATCCACACATACCGATGCCGCTTTGTGGATGAGTGGCTAAGATCATATCTTGGGTGTGATTAGACAATTCTGCTGCTTCTCATCAAACGACATTTGTACAACCTAGAGTGAGATCTCCATCGGACGACTACTGCTCCATCCTCAAGAACATGGGAGAACACCAAGTTGATTCTCCCTCGTTTGTCGATTTCTCATGATCCAAACTTCCTCTTGTGTTGCTCTAATGCTCAAGAGGTTCCTAATTTTGTTCCGCAACAAGTAGGGACTTTAGATACATCCAAGACCCATTGATGGAGTTCTGGTGGCTTGGTGAAGTACATGGACATGGTACTGAGTTCCTAGATGCAATACCCTGCATATGGGTATTCCTAGAAGGCAATGCTCTGGCGGAGGTTCATGCCTTTTATTGGTGGAGACTCGAGTGGTGGTGAGGTGAAATGGATACGCTCTGTTGAAGGGTGGTGAAAGGAGCATGGGTTGACCATATCTAAGAAGATTTAAATGGACTGTAGGATCAAGGAGGTGGAGAAATGATCAAGGAAGAAGCTGAGGTGGCTAAGGTTGCTGAACAGGGTGCGTACGAAGCAGAATAGTGGTTGAATCTCGAGAGCTACAATGTACCTTAGTACTGACAATTACACTATAAAATGCAGTATAAGCATGAAATGAAAGCTAAATCTAAATGCAAGAAATAAATTTACACTAGAAAAGTGATAAAAGTCGCTCAAAATTGACCTGGGCCAAGGAACATAGACCATTGCCCAAGCTAGCTCTAGCGACGGGGATCGGCTCGTACATCGCCTCCTGCACGTTGCAGATCACACGAGGAGGTTGCCACCACTAACCCCAAACCAGGTGTGCAATGATTTGAGGGTTCTAAGAAGGCTAAAAATAAAAAAATGGATGATGGAGGAAGCTATATGCAGGCGATGGTGGCATGATGTTGGGAGAGTTGTACGATACGAATAGATGTATCTACGGGGGATTAAAGGACATGACATGGTGGAGCAACATGTCGGCTGATTTTCGACGAAGAAACTCAATCCCCTTGAGCAGCGGATCATCACCAAAAAATGGAGAAGAGAGGGAAAAAGTTTCTGACAGAGAGCAGGCCTAGGGAGGAGGGATAGTTGACCTGAGGTCAACAGTCCCATGCCTCACATTGGTTCACACATCTGCCACTAAATGACGTAATATAAATTAAAAGAATAATTAACTAGAAATAAAATAGTTAAATTAAAGTCAAAATATAAAAATTGTTTATAATTTTTTTAGTATTATGTTATAATTTTTATTTATTTTAACAAGTTAATTTAATATGTATTACTTTTTACAAATATAATTAAGGCATATTTACCTATATTTAAGGTATTTTAGTTTTATTTTATATTTTGTATTTTATTATTATATTTACATGTTTTATCTATTTGTAACTTATTTAAATATTTAGTAACATATTTTTATTGCATTTTCCTGATTTTATTTATTTACTAAAATGAATATATATTATATAGGTATAGTTTACATATATTTTTTATTACTTATTTATTTTAATGTACTATTAATGGTTTTATTTTCTGTTTTATTTAAATGTATTTTGAATACTATGTACACGTATATAAATATATAAAGAAGCTAAAAATATAAAGAATAAATATATTGAATATTATATACATGTATGTAGTGCAATAGGGACCCAAAAGCTAACTTTTACGTATCAACTCCAAATTAAATGAGACCACTTTCATTAAATAGATAATTAAATTTTATAAACAATAAAGATGAGTTTGGACAATTTTTAATACATATGGCGAGATATAGGTTTGGAAAGTTTTTTATTTTTTTATTCTATGTGTCCTAGGTGATCTGTGTATTATTTTTGTGTGAAATAAATTTTGTATTTTTCTTTGTATTTTTATTTACAAGTTCCATATTGAAAGTTTATTTATTTGAGTTATAAAATTAAAAAATAAAATAGGTTACAAAAACCTTTTATTGATAAATAAAATTAGCGTTTCGAGGTGTTCTCTATATAATTTGTGTACCCTATCTCCCCCTACTTTATTCCTTATCGATCAAGTCATCATTATGATCAGATCTCAAGGTCTAAGGTAACTCAGTGTCTTTAACATTTCATTCGTTTTCTTTTCTTTCCTTTATTCTTTTATTTTGGAATTAAATACATTAATCTATTATTTAAGTGGATTTTTTGAGTGTCTAGAGATATCATAATACGAGAAATCCAGTCGATGCGTTGACCTCTCATGAAACCCAACATCAATCAAGATTAACCTAGAACGGATAATTCAAATAATGAAAAGCAAGATGCGGAGTAAAAATTTATTATAACTCTACAACAAAGATGTGTATAGTATGCAAGTATGTGTAGAGTGTCAAATACAGGGAACAAGCAGGAAGATCGAGGCAAAAATGCACAAAAGTGAATGTGATGTTTTTGTCTCTAAGAGTGCTATTTTTTGTGGGTTTTAATTTTTAATTTTGTTTTTTTTATATTTTTATTTTTCTATATATTTTTTATATTTTGTTTTTATATTTTTCTATTTTTTATCATTTCTTTTTCTTTGAAAATATATAAAGCTATATATAAGATATATATATATATATATACGATATCGGCTAGGGTTAATATAAAATCAAGTAGAAATAGGTAAAATAATGAAAAGAAAATATTTTTGTGTTTTAGATAATTTTTTACTATTCTTGTGATTTTTCAAGAAATTTTGCTAATTTTTTTATATATTTTTAAAGTAAAAAAATACCCAAAATAAGGGTTAAAACAAACACCTAAAATTAAATTGGAGATGAAAAATAGTAATTCGTAGAAAAAATTCTACAAATTAATTTTATAATAAAGATGATAATAAAAATAAAATTCAGAAACAGAAATTATATTTTTGTGATTTTTAAAAGATTTTTTATATTTTCATAAAGGTTTTAGGGGTCTTTCTATTTTTTAGAGTTTTCTTTTATAGCTTTTAGTGATTTTTAGTTAGAAGTTGTCAAATACTTAAATAAATATAAAATATATATTTTTGGATTTTTTGAAATGATTTTATATTTTTTATGTATTTTCTTTTGCATTTTTTATAAATAGCAAAAAACTTCAAAATACAAATAAAAAATATGGCGTAAATGAGCAATTCAACAGAAAACAAAACCTATTTTTGCGATTTTTTCGAGTTTTGTAGATGTATAAAATAAATACTAGAAGCAAAGAGAAACTACACTACTAGTGAGGGTATATGTGTAAATATCAGGAAAACCAAGGGCTAAAGTGCAATTTCACCAACAATATATAACTGAATATTTAAATTCCTTGACCAATTTCACAATCCGAAACCAGTGAGGGCTTCACTGCAAAAACGCCAAGCTCACGTGCACATGCAAGTGAGCCACGCTAGCAAGACCTGAATGAAATTCTCCAAAAACCCAAGGGTCGGTCTGTAAATGTTACAAAATATTACAACTTCATAATAAATAGTTCCTAGGACATCAGAAATAACCAACAATGCGGGGGTTCCACTGCAAAATACCCCCTCACGTGAAGTGTCACGTGAGGTGACGTGGCATGGACCCAATCGTAAATACCAGAAGTTCAAGGTTTTTTTGAAATTATTACAAAAGTTTTAAATGGAAGAGGAATGATTATAAACTAATATTTAAATACAAAAACAAGTGAGGGGTATATGCAAAATACCCTATCAACGAGCTATCGGATGACTAGTGGGCAATTACTTGCCACGTGGCGTGCTGAGGGAGCCCAATACCCCTTCATAGCGAATGATGAAGCCACATTTCATCATCTTTATTCTATCATTTTGGCATCAAAAACCCTAGCAAATGCGTGTAAGTACCCTTAAATCCATCATCTTAGCATTCATGCATGTGCATTCAAATAGTGTATAAAACACTGTAATTAAAGCCAAAATTATAGAATAAATCAAAGAAAAGAAAAAGAATAAAATATTGTAAATATTTTATGACCCAAATCCCCGAGACCTAGGCCTCTAGATGAATAGGTCGACAAGGAATAAAGTAGGGGAGATAAGGGTTAAATACCTGTTCATTTTTCCATTCTTTATTCATCTTGGGGCCTATTTTTGGTTCCACTTTTTGTGCATCAAATAAAGAAACTTCGTACATGGAAGTTGTTGATAATTAAATAGAGAAAAATACAAAATTGATTTCACAGAAAAATAATGTACAGATAAAAAGTTATGGCCTGAATAAGATTCCAGAACTCTAACTTCCCAAACATGTATCTTGCAAATAAAAACTCGAAACAAACCAAACTCACCTTTAATTGTATATAGCATAAAATAATCTATTTAATGGAGGTAGTTTCGTATTTTTTGGAGTTACGGTTTGAAAGTTGAGTTTTGGACCCTTGTAGTATACTTGTACAGATTAAAATATTGAATTTATTATTTCTTCATTACTTTCGTATTCTTATATTTTTATAAATTTGTAAATATTATTTATAATTTATTTGTATATTAAAATCAGAATAAAAACCTAAATAAAACTCAAAATAAAAATACATTAATATAAGGTACATAGGTACACTACATATGCTTATACCTATACGAAATATACTTCTATTTTATTAATTATGCAAAACACATCAGAAAAAAAAAATAAAAATATAAATACATGCACAAAAGTATTTTATGATTTTATAAAGTTATTAACTACAATAATAAATTAAAATACACAAAATAAAAATAAAAGAATAAAATATATAAATATTATACCTATATAGTACATAAAAGGTAACTTGTAATTATATACATCCTAAAAATAAATAAAAATCACTATAAAATTCTTTATAAAATAACAACATTTTTATTTTATAACCTAAAATTAATAAATTCATTTACTATTTTATTTTGAATTTTTAAATAATTTCTGCCTGGATTTCTCTAGTTGGTCCACGTGGACCAACCAGATGCGGTCTAGAGTTGACCTCGGTCAACTCCCTGACCGAGGCCTGCCATTTCTGACACCCAGATTTTTCCCCCATTTTTCGAGCTCGATACGTTCGTCCTCACGCCTCGATTCCTTCTTGGGACTTCATCCCCGATCACCACTCTCCCACGCCATGTAATCAAATCCAGCCATATCTCCATCATTCGCACGTGAATCTGGCTTGAAGGAGACACCTTCATCTTCTACTTAAACGCACCGCCACCTTCAAGCCCAATTTTGAACCCTGGGTAGCCATTAATTCTCCTCCCTGTTGCGCTATTCGTGTTGCTGGAGGTGACAGCTTAGCATCCACACCCTAAGGCGAGTTGAGGAGGCTCTGTAGCGGCTCCACCACCTCCGCCGACCACCGGCATCGAGGTTCCTCCACCTCAGGTCACCCACCTTCGAGGTTTGATCCTTTCCCTTTCCTCTTCGTTTCATTTTGTTTCCCTTAGCTCCAAGATCAAAAACCCCCAAAAAAATTTCCTCGTCCCATCTATCGATTCGCCTCCCGTAGTTCACCGCCGGAGCGCACCTCCGGCCGGACCTTCCTCGCCTTCACCCGACCACCTCCGACCTCCACTTCATCTCCGTAGGGTCCAGGCAGTTTGCCCTGGACCCTTTAACCCCATTTTGCAGGTCAAGGGACAGTCAAAGCCCCTGGGGGGCATTTTGCGAGTTTCACCGGAGCCACCTGGAGCTTCGAGCTCCGTCGCCTTCTCGCCAGCACCTCGACGCCCCTCCGACGAGCTTGAGCCCTCCAGCATCTTCTTCGACCTTCTAGGAGCCTTCTGACCGATTTTTGCGTCCGTGCCATCGCCGGAGGTCCGAGATCGAGATCGGGAAGTTCGCCTCGCCGGCGTTCTTCCCCGTTCTTCCTCGTTGCCTTCCTACCGTTCGATCAGAGGTCCTCTCCAGATTGATCAGCCACCGTCCGATCGAGGCACGCGACGACCGTTGATTCCTTCGCCAGATCAGATCTCCGCCGATCATCGCCAAACCGTCATCGCGCGTTGTGCGCGCGCCACGTGGATAAGTGAGCGGCATTCCGTCGTTCGATCGCGCATGAGGAATATTGGCGTGGGTATTTTGCACTTTCACCCTCGCCAAATTTTGTATTTCATTTCAGTCCGTAAACTTCAAGTCGTAGTTTAAATATTTCTTTAATATTTGCATCCAGACCCACATAGTTTTCATATTTGCACTTAGGCCCTATCCACGTCACCTCACGTTCCCGTGCGTGTGAGGGGGCTGGGTATTTTTCAAGGACCCCCTGGGGTTTGGTTATTTTGTCCTAGTCCATGAAATTTCTAATCAAGTTGTAATATTTTGGAGAAATTACATCTGAGCCCCTGGAACTTTGTAGTTTTGCAAAAATACCCTTGCCAGGTCACGTGCCCAGTGCGCGTGGGTTGGACATTTTGCAAGGAAACTCCTTCGGGTTTAGGTATTTATTTTGAATACAGAAAGTCACATTTAACATTATATGTTTTGGAAAAATTGCAAGTGGACCCCTGAACTTCTGTGTAATTACATTTATGCCCTTCCCAGTATTGTTTTTTTGCGTGGATGTTTACATTTGTTTCATGCATCTCTTTAACTCTAAAAATTACCGAAAAATAATATCATAAACACCTGTTGCATTGTAGTTTCATGCCATATTTTTGCATTGCATTTTTTTGCATTTTCATATATATTAAAAATAAAAAACATGCATTTTTCCTACTGTTTGCATTAGAAAACTCATAAAAATTATAAAAACGTTTTGAAAAATTCCAAAAAAAATTATATTTTGTGTGTTTTATTATCTACTAGTGTTAGTTCAAAAATCATTAAAAATTTCAAAAGGAAAACCGTAAAAATTAGAAAACACCTAAAAACTTCATAAAAATCTTAAAAATCAAAGGAAAATCTTAAAAATATAAACTCAGGTTCTGTAGTTTCTTTATTTAATTGACTTTATTTTAAAATTAATTTGGGAAGATTTAATTACTTTTTACTATTTTTCATTCCCATTTTAATTTCAGCCAGAACCTCTGCTCACTGTTTTCTTATATTTCAATATTTAAAATTATCAAAAACATTTAGAAAAATCCCCAAAAATCACAAAAACATCTTAAAAATATAAAAAGACCAAAAAATCTTATTCCCTGATTTTTGAGCATTTTTACCTATATATATCTCCTCTCTCTTGTATACATCTATTCTTTATATAGCTATATACTCTACTATTAAAAAATAGAAAATAGAAAATAGAAAATAGAAAAAAGAAAATACAAAATTATAAAATTAAAAATAAAAGATAAAAATTAAAAATTAAAACCCACAAAAATATTTGCATCTTGTAGGCATTGATCACAATCACATCACATTTTGCACTTAGCTTGAGCTATCCTGCCTTGCTCCCTATGTTCGAACTCTCTACATACTTACACATATACATCTATTTGTAGAATTAAAAATAAATTTGACTCCACATTTATTATTCAGTGCTTGACTTATATATTGTGGGTTCATTGTTGATCAAATACGGGTTTCATTGAGGGTCACCACAGCGACACGGTTGTCTCCACTTTGTGAGAGACATTAGACCCTTCGATTTTCGTGTTTATCAAATGGCGCCGTTGCCAGGGAGCAACAGTGAGTAGTTCATATTTTTGCTTGATTGTGATTAGTTGTCTACCATTGCTTGTTTATCTCTGTTATTTTGCTAGATATTGTTGGGCTTTTCTTACCATCTCTTTGTCTTCTTGCGAGGGACCGCGGAGCGAGGCGGATCGCCTAGGGGATCCGAAGCAACCACGTGAAGCGGAGCCGGCTTTTCTTAAGCCAAGCAGGCAGGAGAGAGCAGGAGGAGTGAGAGAGTGATTAGATTAGCTTGCATTTTCTTTGTGTGAGAGAGTGATTATTAATTCGTAATAATACAGGACTTGGATACTTGAACACTCGGGCCTAATTTCCAAGTGTTTGTTCACTTGGGGGCTCACCGTGGTTTTGTGTTTTTCGCGGCTTTTCTCGCTTTTATTCCTATTTGTTTCACCAGGATTTAGCCCCTAGACATAGGAATTATTTTTTACTGTGACGAACTAAGAAGCTAAGGCCCAATCCCTAATATCTTGCATGTACCTATAGAACGTAATTGGACTTGGCTAAAAATCAATTGAAAAAGCTATTCGACTTGGACTAGAGACCACGTGCCGTGAGCCCACCCTGTTAAGCGCTACTCCTGAACTCGATGTGTCGAGAAGAGGAGGGGTGAGCCTAGACCGGACTCTGGACTCTCTTCTTTGTCATAGCTACTTGTTCTTTCCGTTAATAGAAGTTACTCATCTTAGGACGATTTCCTCGTGCATGCATCTAGGTAGTTTTAATTACTGACTTTAAATTATGCGTGGATCACTTTGCATGTAGAGTGCTGGAGGAAAGGTACGCATTTCTATCCCTGCATGCATCATAGATTTTGACCACGCATCGGCTTTTCTGTTTTCCTTCCCCAGTGTTATTGGACTTTTAATAACAAGGAAATTGGAAAATTCGTTAGATGATGATTGATCAGAAAAATACATAAAAAGTGAAAATAATAAAAATTAGGACTGCTAATGCAAACTTGACCTTAAAACTCATCCCACCAAAAACTTTGTCTTGAAGAGAGTAACCCCCTCCTTGATTGATTTATCTGCTGCGAGAGAGTGACTCGACACTAGGATAGAGCCACATCTGAAATTTTAGTTGACTACTGGTCGTGGTTAGTCGTTCTCCAGTGAGGATCTCTCTGGTAACCGGTGAAGCGGACCGCGATGTCCTTAACATATTGAATTAGCAGGAACAACCGGGTTACGGTCCGCAATTCATACTGGCTGGGAAAGATTTGACGTGGATTGGGACAATCGGCTAAGAAAGTAGGGTACCTAACAGCTCGCTCTAACGCTCTGATAGATTGACTGATCACCTAATAAAATTTGACAAGATAACAGACCGAACTCTCACGGTCATCAGCTCAAGAGTTGTGTAGGTGAATTGGGGGTTTGATTGATCATCTTGTTTGCATTCCAGATCTCATCCGCCTTTCTATACATCAAAATGATGGGAAGAAGATCCCTTAGGCCGCACCTGGTGGCACCGTGATGAATACCCATTCATCACTCTTTATTCTTCTATTTTAGCTACAAAAACCTTTGCAAATACATGTAGATATGTGTAAATACAAATAATTACCAAAAGCATGCATTGTGTAAAAACCTGTAATTAGCATGTTTTTGTGCAAAAATAAAAGAATAAAGAGTAAAAAGAAAAAGAGGGAAATATTTAGAATAAATATTGAGCAACTTGACCCAAGGGAGGGCTCAGCATGGGCCTGACCGCATAAAAGACAAAGTAGAGGGAGATAGGAGCTCATGTGTATATACTTCTGTAAATAAATAAAATTATATTTTCCTTACCCAAAAATATGCTTGTACATATTCTGTGTATATTTAGAAGCTATTAAAAACAAAATAAAAATTTTTTTAAACAATCAAAAATTCAAAAATGCCCTTTCACCATGTGTATAGACCATCATCCCTTATTTATTTAACCCTAAAAAAAATAAATGTACTTATTTTCTAAACTTTTTGTAAATATTCTATGTTACATTTTGTAAATAAAATAAATAAAAAGAAATACCACAAAAATCAAATAAAAACAACAAAAATTAAAAATACAAAAATACAGTGTATATACCATGTATATAAATGTATATAACTATTTATTTAACCTATGAATATAAATAATTAAAATAAAATAAAAATACCATTTTGTTCTTTATTTTATGATGTAAATAAAATATAAAATGGGCATAAAAATACATAAAAATAACAAATAAAAAAATCAAAAATTAAAATCTATATAGTGTACATATACCTATATATATAGCTACCCTATTTTTATTTCCAAAAATTAATTAAAAATCACCAAAAAATAGAAAAAAATAAAAGAAAAATATTTCATGTTTTGAGTTTTTCTTAATTCGGCCTTTTTCTACCTTAAATTAAATAAACAAAAAAATAAAAACGTGGCAGCCCCTGATTGGTCCACGGGGGATTGTTGACCCAGGTCAACTCCCCCGCGGACTCCTTCCTTTTCTGGAAGATGTGCGCCGCCCCGCCTTCGCCGATTTTTCCACGCGTCTCCAGCCTGTCTCCCACGCAAACCCCGTGCCCGGATTCTTCGCCGATCATCCGTCTTCCCCGCCAGATCTTTCGCCATGAAATCCACGCCTTCCATCGCTGCATCCACTCAACCCTAATCGGCCCTGTCTCCATATATATCCCGACCTCCGCCGCCTCCGCGCCTCATCTTTGGATCGCCATTCTCATTCCCGTGACCTCCAGAGCAATCACCGAGGTGACAACTCGCGTTTGCCCCTGTTGCAGTGAGGAGAGGGTGCCCCGACCATTGATCCGGCGTGTTTCGCCGCCGTTGCTCCGCCACCTGCGTGAGCATCGAGCCTCAGGCCTTGACGCCCTTCGAGGCTACGACCGGGAGTTAGCCACACTCCAGCATAGTCTTCCGCTCCACCCAGGTAGTCGATTAGCTCGTCCATTTCGTTTAATTTCTGATTTCGCCCAAATCGTATCTCCGACGTATTCCCCTGATTCCGACCATCTCGCGTAATATCTCGACCATCCGACCCGACCATCATCTTCGCCAGACCTCTCCGCATCTTCTTCACCCATTCACCCAACCCAGATCGCACCGGATCTGGGAATCGAGCTCCTCCGCCGACCACCCTCGCCGGAGCTCTCCATTCCGACGCACCACGCACCTTCACTCCGCCTAACCGGGTCGAGGCAATTTGCCCTCGACCCGTGAGTCTTCTGGTTCGCTTTTCAGGTCAAGACAAGGGTCATCTGAGACCCTTCGCCATCCAGCCAGGAGACCCAGCTCCGCCGCCTTCGCTCGAGCTCCTCGGAGCTCGGTGTGCTCGTCGGAGACCACCAGCAGACGCGGGAGCCTTCCGCGATTCTTCTCCGACCTCCAGAAGGCTCTCCAGAGGACCCTAGCGCACGCACGAGCCCGGCGAATCTCGCCGGCGATCAGTTCTTCCACCATCCTCCAGCACCGTCCGATGGCTCCTCCGCTCCAGTCTTGATCCCAGCCGTCCATTTTCCGAGGAGCAGCGACCGTCGATCACCTGGAGGGGCTCATCTGGACCGTTCGCAGCAGAGGAGAGAGGCGCCTGAGTTCCACCCCGTTCGATCTTCCACGTGTCCTCGTCTCCACCGTCGATCCGGCTCAAGGGCAGACGAAGAAAAGCGCCAGCTCACCAGGACCGTCCGATCGTCCACGTGGCGCACATCAGGCCGTCGATGATAATAAAAGGGGTAAATTCATCTTAGACCCCTCTGTTTGTTTTATTTCAATTTAGTCCTGTAATTTTTAAATTACGTTGTTTATTTTCTGGGATACTTGCAATAAAGACCTCGTACTTATTTTATTTGCACTTATACCCCTGTCTACGTGGACCACGTGCTTCGTCACGTGAACTTTATTGGGTTAATTGCAATATCAGCCCTGTAGTTCTGGATGTTACGGATTGAATAAAATCTTTTACTTATTTGCATTTATGCCCCTGTGCGTGATTTAATTTCCACATGTGTGTTTTATTTTGGGTATTTTGCAGATAAGCCCCTGGACTTTTGGTACTTGTTACCAATAAGTCCTCGGAACTTATTTTTATTACATTTAGGTCCCTGAGTGCCCCAGGCACGCGCCTCGCGCGTGTTTTGCTGGGTATTTTGCACCAGGACCCCCAGAACTTTGGGTATTTGCACTTTGGTCCCTGTGCATAGTGCCCCCTTGTGGATTTTGAATAAAATATCAAATCACCTCCAAATTCGATGAAAATTTGATACATGGCTCCTGCCATGGTGTAGGATTTTCTAGAATTTTTGAGGACATTTCTGAGTTTGTTTATTATTTTTAAAAATACAAAAACCTTCATTTCAGTTACTGTTAATCTTTAAAAATCACAAAAAAATATAAAAACTCTTTTAAAAAAATTCTATAAACATTAGGTACTGTTTCTTGTGTGTTGCTCGATTTTCTAGCCAAATTTGGTTAGTTTTCATTGCATAAAAACCATAAAAACTTAAAAACACTTAAAAACTCACAAAAATCACAATAAATAATCTAAAAATTCAAAAACAATAATTTAGGTGCCCTAATTTTCCTTATTCTTTTTAGGTTACAGGAAAATTACCTCCAGGGCTTTTTAAGATCCTTAAATATTTTATTTTTGGGTCTTAAGCCTTGCTGGACAGTACCTTCCCCTTTTTGCATTGTGTGATTTTTAGAAAATAATTTACCCGTCATAAAAACCCCAAAAATTCACCAAAAACACTTAAAAACCCAAAAAGCATAAAAACAATTTTTCTGGAATTTTTGCTTGATTTTTGGTGTGCTAAATAAATTGCTTAAGTGTGCTTGTTTATACTTTCTTTTATTTCCTTCACATATTAAAAATTCTAAAAAATTATAAAAAATCAAAAACCACTAAAAATTAGCTTCTCTGAAATTTGACTACTTAGTTTTTCAATCGTGCTCCTTGTGTTCGACCCTGGATCGCTATACCAGGTAAAAAGAATAGCGAAGACCGCTTACATTGAATTTCTTGATTTTCTGAGTGGTTTTTATCAATGTTTCTCGATTGACCGCGCTTGGTGATTTGGGTCACAACGACCATTTTATTTACATACTTAACCCGATTGTCAGGCGCGTCATCAGAATGGCGTCGTTGCCGGGGAGCACGGCTTTGTAGTCATTTTTCTATTTTTGTCTCTCTTTATATTATTATTGCTTTCTGACCTTCTCTCTTTGATTTTTGTGCGAGGTACTGCTTGGACGACTTGGAGCTTCTTTTTTAGAGGACCCGTGCAGGAGGAAGAGAGAGAGAAGAAGGAATTTTTATTTCTGAGAGAGAGAGAGAACAATATTTGTTGTAATAACTTAGACTTTGGACTTGTGGACACTTGTAACTTAGCGGGTCTGTTTCGCCGAGTACCGGTGTACTCGGGGGACCCATTTGGATTTTCGCGGCTTTTTCTGCGGTTTTAATAGCTAGCTGCCTTTTCCGGTGTTTACGCGGTTTTTCTCGAGCCCCTAGATTTAGGAATTTCTCTTGCTTGTGCCGTAATTAGTAGGGTCCCCACACTTAACTGCCTATCTGTTCCTATAGATCGTTAATTGGACCTACTAATAATAAATAATAAAAATAACTTAGTTGCTTTCCTGAGAGCCTACGTGCCGCGAGCCTGCCCCACAAGCGCTACTCCTGAACTCGACCTGTCGAGAAGAGGAGGGGTAAGCCAAGACCGGACTCTTTGGATCGAAGGCGAGTAACTGAGTTAGACGGTTCTGCGATAGAAGTTGCTCATCTAGGACTCGGTTTTTCCCGTTGCATCATTTAGGTAGTTTTATTTCTGTCTTTAAATTCTGCGCGGATCACTTGCATGTAGAGTGCTGGAGACAAGGTACGCATTTCTATCTCTGCATGCATCATTGATTTCTTCGCGCATCGGCTTTTTCGTCTTCTCCCTCTGTTTTTGGCTTAATCATCAGGAGAATCGAAAAAAAAATCGTTAGGCCGCTTGTATTTATTTTGAAAAAAATTAAAAAGAAAAACAAAAAAAAATTGGGACTGGATAACATTATTGACCCTAAAAGACACTCACAATAAAAATTTGTCTTGGGGAGAGCAACCCCCTCCTTGTATGGTTTGGATGCGCGAGAGAGTGACCCGTACCCTAGATAGAGCCCTCCGGTGCTATTTCTAACTGACTACCGACTCTTCCGTGCGGGCCAGTCGGTTGGAGTAGCATCGGGTATCCTAACAGGTCACGTAAGCGCTCTGATATTTTGTATGTTCACCCAATAAAATTGACAAGATAAATTGACCGAGCTTTCACGGTCTTCAGATTGTGTTGCGTTGGTGAACCGGGGGTTTGCTTTGCGATCATATTTTCTCCAGATCCCATCCGCCCAACTCGCCAGATCAAGATGATGGGTAGACGATCTCTTAGGCAGCCTCTGGCAGCACCGCTTTCAGGCGCGTCTACTTCACCATCTAGGTTGGCCCGTGAGAGTCGAGACCAGCTCTCCGGGCCCGAGTTCGATTCCACCCTGTTCCCCCTCGATCCCCTTTCTTTTGCTACTGAGAGACATGAGCCCGAGGAAAGACGAATTAATTTGACAGAACCTGAGTTGGGCTCATCTGATTTTGCAGACGTCACTATGGCCGGAGCTGGCAGTTCAGATGATCGCCAACCCGAACATTTTGTATTAGACCAGGGAGCGATCAACTCCACCCTGATCGCATCATTAGAGACAGTACAACAGCAGCTACGCGATCAGGAAGCTTTTATGATTGAGATGAGAAGGGAGTTGGAGTGACTCAGAGAAGAGAGAGATCAGAGCGAGCCTGAGGACATTCCTGATGCTGATGCAGAGGCAGCAGCCGCAGCAGCCGCAGCAGCGGCTGCCGCAGCGGCAGCCGCCGCCGGAGCAGGACCACCGAGAACGATGCGGGAGTTACACAACCCCGGATCTACACTGATGCACCATTGGGTGGTGGTACCTGCTATCGTGGGGGATTTCAAGTTCCCTCCGAATACCCTGCAGATGCTTCCTCATTTTCACGGACTTGCCACCGAGGAGCCCCACCTCCATCTCCAGGAGTTTTTGATGATCTGCAGCACTGTCCACGACCGTCATGTGGACCAGGATACGATTCGGATGATGGCCTTCCCTTTTTCACTGGCAGATAGAGCAGCCGCCTGGCTGAAGCATCTAGGGAAGTTTGTTTACACCTGGGAGCAGCTCCGCACCGAGTACTTAAACAAGTACTATCCACTCGGGCGGACGAATGCAGCAAGGGCCCTGATCAACAACTTCTCCATGCTCCCTAACGAGCAATTTCACGAGGCATGGGAGAGGTTCAGAGAGCTTCTGGATAGATGCCCACACCACGACATTTCGAAGCCGAACCTAGTTCAGAGCTTCTTTAGTGGGATGACGCCAGAGCTTCAGGGTCTGGTGAATGCTTCTTGCGGCGGGTCCTACTTTGCCAAGGACCACAACCAAGTCTGGGCCATCTATGAGGAGATGGCCGAAAATTACATGGTGATGTCCCAGACTCGGTTGTACACACAGAGAAATCAGCAGCCGCCAGGACCCGTGCAGTACCAGCGGATAGCACGGGTTGATGCAGGTCCATCCAGTTCGTCCACAGTTGCAGCCGCACAGGCAGAGTCGACCGCTGCGGACATGGGGATTATCAGCGAGAAGTTGGACCGCATGGAAATAATAGAGAAGAAGCAGTGCCAGGGCATAACTCAGATGGAGCAAATGGCACAAACTCTGAGCGACATGAAGACCCAGCTCTTGTGTCTTCAGGAGGCACAGACGGCTCCTCAGCCCCGTCTTCTGTCGCGAGGCGATTCCGGCGGCAGCCGCAGCTCGTCCCAGCGCTCCAGCTCTTTGCAGCAGCCTAGACAAGTTCACCTTGTACAGGCGGAGCCATACCAGCAGCAGCCGCCCTCTTACCGGTCACCACCATCTCCAGACTTACAGATGGTGGTATATCAGCCGGATCAGCCTCTGGCAGCACTGCCACCAGACCCCTTCGATGCTGAACCGTTGATGGATGTCAACGGGATTTGGTATGACCGTCCTCAACCTGGAATCCGACGAGACCATCCCGGATTCAGGTGGGGGAATGGGGGTAACCAGTCCCAACAGTAGCCAGCCGGTCAGGGAGGGCAGTACTCCCAGCAGAGAGATCACCAGCAGCCCCCAGCATACCATCCATCATCCTTCGTACCTCGTCCCTACCAGCAGCAGGGACAGAATTGGAGACGTGAGCAGCAGGCTCACCAGCAGCAGCATCCTTCCTCTTACCCCTCTCAGCAGCAGCAGCACCAGGTCCAGCAGCCTCATTACCAGAGAGGCGACCCGTCGGGCTCCCATGAGATCCCCGCCATGGATGATCTAGCCCGCCTCTTCACAGAGCAGCAGGCTACATTTAGACGGGAGATGGACGAGTTCCGCCAAGAGATGCGGGACCTGATGAGAGGGAAGGCCGCCATCCCTGCACAGATCGAGCCTAATCCGAATAGCTTGAAGAGGAAGTCTGAGCAGGTAATTCACACTGCGCCTACCACTCCTAGTGACTCACTCGATGATATGTCATCGGATTTATTTGATGCTGATTTTGTTACACTTAGGAGCGGTAGAAGACCAGCAGGCGGCGCCTCATCTGAGCGACAACGCGAGGATTCATCTAAAGCGCCAGATGAGGAAGAGGACAGCGGTACTGAAGCCGCACATGATACCGGTGGTACTGATGCCACCAAAGATGCTGATTCCACTGGCGGTACTGAGGCCGCCGTTTCACCATATCGAGGAGGTGGTACTGACGCCACCAGCAGAGACGAGCCAGCCCGTGGTCCTGAGGCCACCAACATTTATTCTAATAGAAATGTTGTCTTTCCTCGCATGAATGTATCTCAGAACTCTAATTCGAATAAAGGAAAAGGTTTAGTTTCTTCTGATCCCACTGTGGTGAATGATGTTTGTGAGGATCCGGTCATCGAACCGTCTAGGCCTATTCCTAGTCCTTCATCTGAGAAGGACCCTGTGATCCCCTTTCCTAGAGCCCTTGAGTTGGGGAAGGGGAAGAAAAAAGAAAAAGATCCAAAAAAGAGAGAGCAGGAGGAGTTCAGCCAGGGCATGATAGACCGATTTCACATCCAGCTGACCCTCAATGAGGCTTTGCAGCACATCCCTCTTCTTCAGCGATCCTTGAGAGACAGGACCACAGTCAGGAGGAAGAAGAGGAATAAAACCACAGAGATTCATGTGTTGACCAAAGCCACGTGTTACGCGATCCAGAACCATCTGCCGACCAAGAGGCCAGATTTAGGAGCCCCGTATGTCAGATGTCAGATTAGTGAGCAGAGGTTCGACCGTACTCTATTAGATAGCGGATCGTCGATCAACCTTCTTCCGGCAGCCCTTCTCGACCACTTAGAGTTGGGCACTCTTAGACAGAGCAGGACATACCTTCAGTTTGCTGATCGGTCTGTCAAGAGGCCAAAGGGGTTATTGCGAGACGTTGTCGTCACGATTCAGGGTTTGCAATTCCCCGTGGACTTTGTAGTGCTGGACATGGAGACCCCTGACTCGTTGACCGATTCCCCCATCATCCTCGGTCGCCCGTTCTTGGCCACAGCCAAGGCGGTGACTGACCATGACAGTGGGAAGGTATTCTTTCGCGTCCAGGGCGAGAGTATACAAATAGAGATGGTTAAGGACCACAGAGCTAGAGATAGATCCCGCTCAGAGGGCAGTACAGATTCAGAGCAGCTGACAGACGCAGAGCCAGACATCCACCAGGACTGTGATTTTGTGATCACAGATGATGAGGCAGCTTGGGCAGATCCTGCAGCACAGACCATCCTCTCATATTCAGATACAGCTGATGCAGAGATGATAGCAGAGGATAGTCTGGAGAGCACAGCCCTGGTTCAGGATACTATTGAGTCAGCAGAGTCGGACCTTGATCGCGACACGATTTTCAGTGATGGTGGTGCTGAGGCCACCTTGTTGTCCGGTGGTACTGATGCCACCGCGGATGATACAGATCCCTCGGATTCAGAGTCTGATTGGGCAGATTGTGATGATCAGATGCCAGACCTAGATCCACCTGAGCCTACAGATAAGGAGGAGGTAGAGGCAGAGCATATCAGAGACAATGCAGAGGACCCGCCTTCTCCAGATCCAGTTTGTGAGAGTTCCTTATCATTTTCCCAGACAGATTTGGCAGAATTGTCAGCATACACACATCTTCTTCAGAAGCCAGATTTGCCAGCACCCAGTTGTCCAGAGCTAAAGCCGCTCCCTACTTCGCTGAAGTATCGATTCCTTGCGGGAGAGTCTGAGATGTACCCAGTCATCATCTCTGCCGATCTGACTGGAGAACAAGAGTCCCGTCTGATGGAGGTTCTTGAAAAGAACCGCAAGGCAATTGGATGGAGCGTAGCAGATCTCCATGGGATTAGTCCCTCGTTGTGCTCCCACCATATCTATCTCGAGGAAGGGGCAAAGCCGTCGCGTGAGTTCCAGCGGCGACTGAACCCCAACCTGAGAGAAGTTGTCATGAAGGAAATATCAAAATGGTGGAGTGCAGATTTTATTTATCCCATTTCCGACTCCAAGTGGGTTAGCCCCTTACATGTGGTGCCCAAGAAGACTGGCATCACGACTGTGATCAGTGAGTCGGGAGAGGATATTGCTACACGAGTACCCACCTCTTGGAGGGTCTGCGTTGACTACAGGAGACTCAACCAGGCCACCAAGAAGGACCACTTCCCCCTGCCTTTTATTGATCAGATCATAGAGAGACTGGCAGGGAAGAGCCATTATTGCTTCCTGGATGGGTACTCGGGCTACAATCAGGTGGCCATCGCTCCTGAGGATCAGGAGAAGACCACCTTCACCTGTCCCTTCGGCACATATGCTTTTCGACGCATGCCATTTGGGCTATGCAATGCCCCTGCGACTTTTCAGAGGTGCATGCTGTCGATCTTTTCGGACATGGTAAAGGAGTGTTTGGAGGTCTTCATGGATGACTTCTCGGTTTACGGTGACGGATTCGATTCCTGTCTTGACTGCCTAGACCGAGTGCTCCAGCGATGTATTGCTACCCGCTTGGTTCTGTCTTGGGAGAAGAGTCACTTCATGGTGACTCAAGGGACGGTGCTTGGCCACATCATCTCCAACAGGGGCATGGAGGTTTATCCGGCCAAGGTTGACGTCATTAGAAAACTCGCACCGCCGTCCAATTTAAAGCAGCTACGGTCATTTCTGGGGCACGTTGGTTTTTATAGGAGATTCATTCATGATTTCAGCAAGATTGCCCGACCGTTGACTGACCTCTTGACGAAAGACACCGAGTTCCTTGTCGATGACAAGTGTCTTTCATCCTTTGAGACTCTCCAGCAGCGTGTTATTGAGGCTCCTGTCCTTCAGCCACCCGATTGGTCTCTCCCATTCGAGATCATGACGGATGCCTCTGATTTTGCCGTAGGGGCCGTGCTAGGACAGAGGAGGGACGGAGTTCCATTTGCCATACACTATGCTAGCCGCACATTGGATTCCGCCCAGCGGAATTATACGGTCACAGAGAAGGAGATGCTAGCAGTAGTGTTTGCCCTAGATAAGTTCAGATCATATATCATTGGATCTAGAGTGACTTTGTTTACAGATCACACCGCCATCAGGTACCTCATGGCAAAGAAGGATGCCAAGGCCAGATTGACTAGATGGATCCTTCTACTCCAGGAGTTCGACATTGAGATCAAGGATAAGCCTGGAGTCAAGAATGTGGTGGCGGATCATCTCTCCCGATTAGAGCAGCCTGAGGATTCTGAGCAGATTGATCCTATTCGTGATACCTTCCCAGATGAGGCGATCCTTGCTATCGCCTCACTCCCGTGGTATGCCGATATTGTGAACTTTCTCGTTGCAGGGAAAGTCCCACAAGATTGGCCCAGGCAGAGGCTTGAGACCTTCCTTGCGAAGGCCAAGTCCTACCACTGGGAGGATCCCATCCTTTACCACGAAGGAGGGGATAGCATCTGGCGTCGGTGTATTCCTCAGGAGGAGCATCATAGTGTCCTCACTTACTGCCACAAGCTTGAGGCAGGAGGACATCATTCTGGGAGGAGAACGGCACAGAAAGTGCTCCAATCCGGCTTGTGGTGGCCTACACTCTTCAAGGACTCTGATGAGTTCGTGAAGAGGTGTACTGACTGTCAGAGGATGGGCACTTGTGGACAGCGTGATATGATGCCGATGCAGCCCATTCACTTCTGTGAGGTTTTTGACGCATGGGGCATCGATTTCATGGGTCCATTCCCTAAGAGTCAGGGATTTGAGTACATTCTGTTGGCCGTAGATTATGTTAGTCGTTGGGTTGAGGCTATCCCCGCCCGAGCCGCTGATGCAAGGACAGTTTGCAAATTCTTGAAGAAGCACATCATCATGCGGTTCGGGGTTCCACGAGTTCTCATTTCTGATGGGGGGTCTCATTTCATCAACGACCAGGTGAAGGCCCTTGCTAGCGAGTTTAGTATAGACCATCGTGTTGCCACACCTTACCATCCCCAGACGAATGGTCTAACTGAGGTGTCGAATAGGGAGATCAAGAATATTTTGCAGAAAGTCGTCCGCCCTGACCGAAAGAATTGGTCACAGCTTTTGGACTCGGTCTTGTGGGCATATCGGACGTCTTTCAAGACTCCATTGGGTACATCTCCCTTTCGCCTCGTTTATGGCAAGCCGTGCCATCTACCTGTTGAGCTGAGGCACAAGTCACTTTGGGCAGTCATAGATATTCTTATGGATCCAGATGGTATAGGAGACCAGAGGAGGGCAGAGCTAGCCGCCTTGGAAGAGCTTAGAGATAAAGCTTTCTCAAACAGCCTACATTATAAGGAGAAAGTGAAGGAGTGGCATGATTCTCATATCAGCCACAAGATTTTTGAGATTGGACAGAAAGTATGGTTGTTTGATGCGAGGCTCAGATTATTTCCAGGAAAGCTACAGAGCAAATGGAAGGGACCTTACTTGGTCAGAAAGGTACACGATAACGGTAGCATTGATATATCTGAGTTATCTTCTGAGAGTACCTTTCGAGTGAACGGCCAGCGACTCAAGCCATTTCTAGATCATGGGCCGCGGGACGATATTATTGCCGCTATTCATTTTGCGTGAGATGTGGTCTTTTGACTCACATCTTTTGCATCTCACGCCTGATATCTACTGTTCTTTCCGCCTGTATAGATCCAGTTGTCCATATCATTCTATTCTTTAGTCCCACATCCCTTTTCTCATCCTGTGATTATGCTATACTTAGGGTGTACTTTACCCTAAGTATAGGGGGGATGTTGGACCTGCGGGTATTCTTTTTATTCTTTTTGCTCCTGTTTTTGCTGCCTATACTTAGGGATATTTTACCCTAAGTATAGGGGGGGCAGATTCTGTATATTCTTCACTCGGCTTTCCCTTCATGTACAGCTTGCTATACTTAGGATTAGTTAATCCTAAGTATAGGGGGAAACCACCGAGTTCCTCTCACTCTATTCATTTATTCGTTCCTGTACTTATCCATTCCTTTTCACTTCCCTTTTACTAAGCACGAGTTATGTCTTCTTCATCGCTCTTGATCACTATGAGGACATCGTTCGAGCTAAGTATAGGGGGGGTGTGTATATATTTCATATATACTTTAGCCATAACACGTACTTTGTGTGAGTGTGTTAATAAATAAAATGGCTAAAAATCACAAAATTTAAAAATTTTTCATGTACATAAACCTCTTTTATCTTGCACATACATAGCTAGTGTACAAAGTATTTTTGTAAAAATGATTTCAAAAATCTTTTGTGTAAAGTTTGTGTAAATATTTTGTATCAAAATTATGTATATAGTACAAAATTTTTCCAAAATGTTTTGAAAATCAAAAGTTTGCAAAAATCTTCTGTAAATGTTTGTAAATATCTTTTTGCAAAACTTGCACCTCATGCATCATCATCATCCATGATTTCAAAACATTTTTCAAAAATTTTGCATGATTGTAAAATATTTGTAAATAGCATCTTGTGTACATATATGTATATAATTTTTCCTGGATGAGAGTTGACATTTAAACTAAGCCTGAAATTAAATTGAGAAATGGAGCTTGAATAAGATCTTAATCCACTTAACTTTAAGAGGAACCTTATAGGACTTAGGGTTAAGGCTTTTCAGGTCCATAAGGACTTAATTCTTTGAGTCCACTAGGCTATGAGCATATGTCATCTTGATGAGCCTAAGTAGAGCACTTAACAACACACGCATGACTCTTAGAGACAATGGCTTGACTTGCACCTGCACTTACACATGGCTCTCCACGGATGAGGTGGTGAGGAGGCAGTTTCCTTTGGCTTGGGGTAGCATATGAGGGTAGTACTTCTAGGCGGAACCTCTCTTCTTCTTATAGTGAAGGAAGTGCACCTCAACTTGGTCTAGTGGTGATGAAGGCTAAAGACAGAAGCTGTGGGTTGCAATAAAGCTTCAAAAGAGGGATAGTCTACTGGCTCAAGAGGAAATTTCTTATATGCTGCACCATGTAGATATGTTGTACAGAAGTTCTTGAAAAAAAAAAAGAGAAAAAAGAAAAAAAAATGCAAAAAGAACTCCAAAAAAGTGGTGGGTCGGATTGAAAATTTAATAACCCCACCGGAGTGTACATAATCAAATAAAGCAAAAGCTTATGGTATCAATGTTACATCTCATGAAGCTTGCAGCGGAAGACTTAGCTACACTGGCTAAGCTTCCAAAACTCTATACTTCTACCCCCTCTTCTTGAGCCGGTTGCACTTGAACTTAGAAGGGAATACCCCGCTTCTCGAGGAAAGAGTTGCTAGACCGAGGAATTAGAGTTACCAGGTTGAGGGAGGTTGTTTCTTTGTTACTTCTGAGGTGGGGAGCCACATATCACTTACACCGCACGGAAAGATTCATGGTCATTAGAGTTTGTGTATGTAGACTTGTTATGATCTGGTTTATTGAGGAGTCTTGCCCATAGATTGGTGGAACTTGGAGGCTGTTGAGTTTTAAGCTTAAGTCTAAGTAAGGTTCCGACACATTAATAATCCAAAGATCTGATCGAGCTCCATATTTCAATTTAATGAAGGAAAGTTTAATAAATCAACCTTGATCCATGTACATCCTCTTTTTCTTTTTCTTTCTTTTTCACTTCTTTCTCAAATAAGTGTTTGCTAAGGGACTAGCAAAGTTAAGCATAGGGGGGTGATGAATACCCATTCATCACTCTTTATTCTTCTATTTTAGCTACAAAAACCTTTGCAAATACATGTAGATATGTGTAAATACAAATAATTACCAAAAGCATGCATTGTGTAAAAACCTGTAATTAGCATGTTTTTGTGCAAAAATAAAAGAATAAAGAGTAAAAAGAAAAAGAGGGAAATATTTAGAATAAATATTGAGCAACTTGACCCAAGGGAGGGCTCAGCATGGGCCTGACCGCATAAAAGACAAAGTAGAGGGAGATAGGAGCTCATGTGTATATACTTCTGTAAATAAATAAAATTATATTTTCCTTACCCAAAAATATGCTTGTACATATTCTGTGTATATTTAGAAGCTATTAAAAACAAAATAAAAAAATTTTTAAACAATCAAAAATTCAAAAATGCCCTTTCACCATGTGTATAGACCATCATCCCTTATTTATTTAACCCTAAAAAAAATAAATGTACTTATTTTCTAAACTTTTTGTAAATATTCTATGTTACATTTTGTAAATAAAATAAATAAAAAGAAACACCACAAAAATCAAATAAAAACAACAAAAATTAAAAATACAAAAATACAGTGTATATACCATGTATATAAATGTATATAACTATTTATTTAACCTATGAATATAAATAATTAAAATAAAATAAAAATACCATTTTGTTCTTTATTTTATGATGTAAATAAAATATAAAATGGGCATAAAAATACATAAAAATAACAAATAAAAAAATCAAAAATTAAAATCTATATAGTGTACATATACCTATATATATAGCTACCCTATTTTTATTTCCAAAAATTAATTAAAAATCACCAAAAAATAGAAAAAAATAAAAGAAAAATATTTCATGTTTTGAGTTTTTCTTAATTCGGCCTTTTTCTACCTTAAATTAAATAAACAAAAAAATAAAAACGTGGCAACCCCTGATTGGTCCACGGGGGATTGTTGACCCAGGTCAACTCCCCCGCGGACTCCTTCCTTTTCTGGAAGATGTGCGCCGCCCCGCCTTCGCCGATTTTTCCACGCGTCTCCAGCCTGTCTCCCACGCAAACCCCGTGCCCGGATTCTTCGCCGATCATCCGTCTTCCCCGCCAGATCTTTCGCCATGAAATCCACGCCTTCCATCGCTGCATCCACTCAACCCTAATCGGCCCTGTCTCCATATATATCCCGACCTCCGCCGCCTCCGCGCCTCATCTTTGGATCGCCATTCTCATTCCCGTGACCTCCAGAGCAATCACCGAGGTGACAGCTCGCGTTTGCCCCTGTTTCAGTGAGGAGAGGGTGCCCTGACCATTGATCCGGCGTGTTTCGCCGCCGTTGCTCCGCCACCTGCGTGAGCATCGAGCCTCAGGCCTTGACGCCCTTCGAGGCTACGACCGGGAGTTAGCCACACTCCAGCATAGTCTTCCGCTCCACCCAGGTAGTCGATTAGCTCGTCCATTTCGTTTAATTTCTGATTTCGCCCAAATCGTATCTCCGACGTATTCCCCTGATTCCGGCCATCTCGCGTAATATCTCGACCATCCGACCCGACCATCATCTTCGCCAGACCTCTCCGCATCTTCTTCACCCATTCACCCAACCCAGATCGCACCGGATCTGGGAATCGAGCTCCTCCGCCGACCACCCTCGCCGGAGCTCTCCATTCCGACGCACCACGCACCTTCACTCCGCAACCGGGTCGAGGCAATTTGCCCTCGACCCGTGAGTCTTCTGGTTCGCTTTTCAGGTCAAGACAAGGGTCATCTGAGACCCTTCGCCATCCAGCCAGGAGACCCAGCTCCGCCGCCTTCGCTCGAGCTCCTCGGAGCTCGGTGTGCTCGTCGGAGACCACCAGCAGACGCGGGAGCCTTCCGCGATTCTTCTCCGACCTCCAGAAGGCTCTCCAGAGGACCCTAGCGCACGCACGAGCCCGACGAATCTCGCCGGCGATCAGTTCTTCCACCATCCTCCAGCACCGTCCGATGGCTCCTCCGCTCCAGTCTTGATCCCAGCCGTCCATTTTCCGAGGAGCAGCGACCGTCGATCACCTGGAGGGGCTCATCTGGACCGTTCGCAGCAGAGGAGAGAGGCGCCTGAGTTCCACCCCGTTCGATCTTCCACGTGTCCTCGTCTCCACCGTCGATCCGGCTCAAGGGCAGACGAAGAAAAGCGCCAGCTCACCAGGACCGTCCGATCGTCCACGTGGCGCACATCAGGCCGTCGATGATAATAAAAGGGGTAAATTCATCTTAGACCCCTCTGTTTGTTTTATTTCAATTTAGTCCTGTAATTTTTAAATTACGTTGTTTATTTTCTGGGATACTTGCAATAAAGACCTCGTACTTATTTTATTTGCACTTATACCCCTGTCTACGTGGACCACGTGCTTCGTCACGTGAACTTTATTGGGTTAATTGCAATATCAGCCCTGTAGTTCTGGATGTTACGGATTGAATAAAATCTTTTACTTATTTGCATTTATGCCCCTGTGCGTGATTTAATTTCCACATGTGTGTTTTATTTTGGGTATTTTGCAGATAAGCCCCTGGACTTTTGGTACTTGTTACCAATAAGTCCTCGGAACTTATTTTTATTACATTTAGGTCCCTGAGTGCCCCAGGCACGCGCCTCGCGCGTGTTTTGCTGGGTATTTTGCACCAGGACCCCCAGAACTTTGGGTATTTGCACTTTGGTCCCTGTGCATAGTGCCCCCTTGTGGATTTTGAATAAAATATCAAATCACCTCCAAATTCGATGAAAATTTGACACATGGCTCCTGCCATGGTGTAGGATTTTCTAGAATTTTTGAGGACATTTCTGAGTTTGTTTATTATTTTTAAAAATTCAAAAACCTTCATTTCAGTTACTGTTAATCTTTAAAAATCACAAAAAAATATAAAAACTCTTTTAAAAAAATTCTATAAACATTAGGTACTGTTTCTTGTGTGTTGCTCGATTTTCTAGCCAAATTTGGTTAGTTTTCATTGCATAAAAACCATAAAAACTTAAAAACACTTAAAAATTCACAAAAATCACAATAAATAATCTAAAAATTCAAAAACAATAATTTAGGTGCCCTAATTTTCCTTATTCTTTTTAGGTTACAGGAAAATTACCTCCAGGGCTTTTTAAGATCCTTAATTATTTTATTTTTGGGTCTTAAGACTTGCTGGACAGTACCTTCCCCTTTTTGCATTGTGTGATTTTTAGAAAATAATTTACCCGTCATAAAAACCCCAAAAATTCACCAAAAACACTTAAAAACCCAAAAAGCATAAAAACAATTTTTCTGGAATTTTTGCTTGATTTTTGGTGTGCTAAATAAATTGCTTAAGTGTGCTTGTTTATACTTTCTTTTATTTCCTTCACATATTAAAAATTCTAAAAAATTATAAAAAATCAAAAACCACTAAAAATTAGCTTCTCTGAAATTTGACTACTTAGTTTTTTAATCGTGCTCCTTGTGTTCGACCCTGGATCGCTATACCAGGTAAAAAGAATAGCGAAGACCGCTTACATTGAATTTCTTGATTTTCTGAGTGATTTTTATCAATGTTTCTCGATTGACCGCGCTTGGTGATTTGGGTCACAACGACCATTTTATTTACATACTTAACCCGATTGTCAGGCGCGTCATCACACCGCTATCAAGCACTCCTTCCCACTCATCTAGGAGGGTTCTAGAGAGTTCAGACCCACTCTCCGAACCTGAGTTCTCAACCACCCTCTTCCCCCACGACCACCCTTCTCCAATAAATCTAGAGACCACAGAAGATATTCAGTTGGACACGCCTGAAATGGGTACATTTGCCTTTGTAGAAAATCAAGAGGAACCCATGGCCAACAGTGAGGGAGACATACATGAGCAGGGCGAACATCCCTTCGCATATGATCAAGCCGCAATCAACAACTCCCTTATGGCTTCCTTAGAAACAATGCAACAACAAAAAGGGACCAGGGAGCCTTCATGGGAAACATCCTGAGAGAAATGGAGCAGATGCGAGCAGACAGAGAAGACAGATCTAAAGGCGGTGGAGAGATTCCTGATGCAGCTGCAGGAGGGGGAGGACCGAACCAAGAAAGACCACCACAAACAACCATGAGGCAGTTGCACAACCCAGCTGCAACCCTTACTCACCGGTGGATCCGAATCCCACCCATCTATGGAGACTTCGAGCTTCGCTCGCCCACTATCCAGTTGCTGCCTAAATTTCATGGGCTCCCCACCGAAGAACCTCATCTCCATCTGCAAGAATTTGAGATGATATGCAGCACAATCCATGATAGATATGTGACTGAGGATACAATTAAAATGATTGCCTTCCCATTCTCCTTGGTTGATAGAGCCGCCTATTGGCTCAAACACTTGGGGAGGTACATCGACACTTGGGAACAACTCCGGACCGCATACTTAAATAAGTATTACCCACTTGGCCGGACAAATGCAGCAAGAGCTATGATCAGCAACTTCACCATGATCCCAAATGAACTATTCCATGAAGCCTGGGATCGCTTTAGAGAGCTCATTGACCGGTGTCCGCATCATGACATATCAAAGCCCAACTTGGTTCAAAGTTTCTTTTGTGGGCTGGCACCGGAGCTGCAGGGGCTTGTGAATGCCTCTTGTGGAGGATCGTACTTCTCAAAGGGTGAAGATGATGTCTGGGCCATTTATGAAGGAATGGCAGAAAACTCTACAGTCATGGCCCAGGCGCGTGTCTACACACAACAAAAACCTCCCCAAGGAGCAGGATCATACCAGCGGATAGCCCGCATTGATGCCGGTCCCAGCACCCCGTCGGTAGCCGCAGCTCAAGCCGAATCCACTGCAGCTGATATGGGTATCATCAGTGAGAAGTTGGACCGCATGGAAATCCTTGAGAAGAAGCAGGGACAAGGTATGGCTCAAATGGACCAGTTGGCAAAGACCATGAGTGACCTGAAGACTCACATCTTGAGTATTCAGGAGGCACAATCATTTTCACATCAGCCTCCCAGGTCACTGGCTGAATCCAGTAGCAGTCGTTCTACCCCACCACCTCCCGCATACCGCCAAGTTCACCATGTTCAGGAGGTGCCAGTACAACAGTTGCCGCATTATTCACAGCAGCCACCATCTCAGGATACTCAGATGGTGGTTTATCAACTGGAACAGCCATTGGCAGCACTACCACCTCCACCCTTCGAGCAGGAGCCGTTGATGGAAGTCAACGGGATATGGTACGATCGGTACCCCCAGCAGCCAGGGATTCGCCGTAATCACCTCGGATTTCGTTGGTCCAATGGAGGTACCTCATCCCAACAGCAGCCTCCAGCTTAGGGCAATCATAGTAGCCAACACCAACAACCCCAATACTCCCAACAACAGCAACAGCAATACCAGCAGAATCCTCGTTACACCTACCAGGAGCAGCAATGGAAGCCACGACAGCAGCCATTTCAGCAGCAACGCCCCCAGCATACATCTCAATACCAGCAACAGTACTCTCAGTTCCACCAGCCGCCACAGTTTCAGCAGGGGAACACATCCGGTTCTTCCACCCCTAGCTTGGAGAACCCAACACTTGATGATCTCGCCCGCCTGCTTTCTGACCAGCAAGCATCGTTTCAGCGAGAAATGGACGAGTTCCAGCAAGAAATGAGGGATATCATGAAAGGCAAAGCCGCCATACCCGCACAGAGCGAACCCAACCCGAATAGTTTAAAAAGGAAGTCTGAGCAGTTACAGCGTACCAAGGATACCACTCCTAGAGCATTTCTGAATAGCATGCCTTCCATCTTTGATACTCACTTTGTGTCACTTAGGAGCGGTAGGCAACCAGCCGGCGGTGGCTCATCTGAGGAACAACACAATAGAGATTCTAGATCCCCAGATGAAGAGAGAAGCGATGTTGATGCCGCTCACAAAGATGATGATGATGACGGTGGTGCTGATGCCACCAAGGATGACCTGTCAAACGACGGAACTGAGGCCGTCGTAATACCAGATGCAGACGGTGGTGCTAAGGCCACCATTTTTTATGATGAACCAGACAACGATACTAAGGTCGCAAAGAAGAATATTTTGGGTGGTGCTGATGCCCCCATTTTGCATCAATCTATATTCCAACCTTCTGTGCTACCATTTTCTGTATCTCTAGACTCAATGAAAAAGAACAAAAAAATGAATAAAGGAAAGGCTTCTCCATCTATTCCAAGTCTATGTGGGATGAATGATGATACTTGTATGGATGTCAATTCTTCACAGGCCCAGAAGTCCTCTCCTAACCCTCTGTCTGAGGAGGGCCCATCAATCCCCTTTCCTCAAGCACTCGGCTTGACTAAGGGGAATAAAAAAGAAAATCCCAAAAAGACCCAACAGTTAGAGTTCAGTCAACAGATGATAGACAGATTTCAGATTTAGCTGACTCTACAGGAGGCACTTGAGCACATCCCCCTCTTCCAAAAGAACCTAAGAGAGAAGACCACTATATGAAGGAAGAGGCGGAACAATAGAGGAGAGATCCATGTTCTCACCCGTGCCACATGTTGTGCCATTCAGAACCAGCTGCCAGCCAAACACCCAGATGCAGGAGCTCCTTATGTCAGATGCCAGATTAGTGAGCAGCAATTCGACCATACTCTATTAGACAACGGCTCTTCTATCAACCTCCTTCCGGCAGCCTTACTCGACCGATTCGAGTTCGGCCCTCTTCTTCGGAGCAGGACAATCCTTCAGTTTGCTGATCGATCGATTAAGAGGCCGAAGGAGTTGTTGAGAGACGTGGTCGTTACCATTCAGGGTCTGAAATTCCACGTGGACTTTGTAGTATTGGACATGGAGATCCCTGAGTCGGTGACTGATGCCCCCATCATACTAGGACGCCCATTCTTGGCCACAGCCAAGGCAGTGTCAGACCATGATAGTGGGAAGGTGTACTTTCGCGTAGAGGGTGAAAGTATACAAATAGAGATGATCGACGAGATCAAAGCGAGAGATTCAGCCTGCTCAGAGCAGAACAGTGATACAGGGCAGATGACAGATGCCGAGTTAGACGTCCACCAGGAGTGTGATTTTGTGATGACCGATGATGAAGTAGTTTGGGAAGATCCAGATACCCGAGCCCTTGCCATACCTGCAGATTCAGAATATCCACCTTTTGAGGCAGACGGGAGTTCGGAGAGCACACCCTTGGCAGAGGACACCATACAGGTTGACAGTTGTGTACTGTGTGATGACATTGATGATTGTACTGATTCCAATCCCTCGGAGACAGACCTTGATTGGAAGGATTTTGATACATATTTGCCATGTCTGTTTCCAGACGAGCCGACAAATAGGACGGAGAGCGAGCCAGCACAGATAATGACCACACCAGCAGGGTTCCCTTTGTCATATAATCACATACAGCGAGAGTTCTCACATACAGACCTGGTTGCTTTCACGCAGACATATCAGAAGCCAGATTTGCCAGCTCCCACCAAGCCAGAATTGAAGTCGTTGCCGCAGTTGCTCAAGTACAGATTCCTTGCGGGTGAGCCTGAAATGCACCCAGTCATTATCTCAGGAGATTTGACTGGAGAACAAGAATCTCGTCTGATGGAGGTTATTGAAAGAAACCGCAAGGCGATAGGATGGAACGTGGCCGGTCTCAAGGGGATATATTCGGCCCTGTGCTCCCACCATATCTACTTCGAGGAGGACGCTAAGCTTTCGCGTGAGTTCCAGCGACGGCTGAACCCGAATCTTCGAGATGTAGTAATGAAGGAGATATCTAAATGGTGGAGCGCCGATTTTATCTACCCCATCTCTGACTCCAAGTGGGTTAGTCCTTTACATGTGGTACCCAAAAAGACGGGTATCACTACAGTTGTGAATGAGTCTGGAGAAGAGATTGCCACCCGGGTACCCACTTCTTGGAGGGTCTGTGTGGACTACAAACGATTGAATGAGGCCACCACCATTTCCCGCTACCATTTATTGATCAGATTATCGAGAGGCTAGCCGGGAAGAGTCATTACTGTTTTCTTGACGGGTACTCTGGATACAATCAGGTGGCCATTGCGCCTGAAGACCAGGATAAAATGACGTTCACCTGTCCATTTGGGACGTATGCTTTCAGACGTATGCCCTTTGGTCTATGTAACGTCCCCGCGACATTCCAAAGGTGCATGTTGTCCATCTTTTCGGACATGATAGGTGACTGTTTGGAGGTCTTCATGGATGATTTCTCGGTCTATGGCGACATGTTTGATGCTTGTCTTGACTGCCTAGACCGAGTGCTTCAGCGCTGCATAGAGGTAAACCTTGTACTATCTTGGGAGAAGAGTCACTTTATGGTGACTCAGGGGACGGTCCTTGGTCATATCATCTCCAACAGGGGAATGGAGGTTGATCCGACCAAGGTGGATATCATTAGAAAACTCAATCCACCGTCCAATTTGAGACAGTTGCGGTCTTTTCTAGGGCATGTCGGTTTCTACCGGCGGTTCATTCAGGACTTCAGTCGAATTGCCCGACCGCTGATGAATTTATTGACTAAAGACACCGAGTTTCTTGTTGATGATAAGTGTCTTAAGTCCTTCGAGGCTCTCAAGAATTTAGTTGTCGAGGCTCCTGTCCTTCGGCCACCCGATTGGTCCCTTCCATTTGAGATCATGACAGATGCTTCAGATTATACCATTGGGGATGTGCTTGGACAGAGGAGGGATGGGTTACCCTATGCCATACACTACGCTAGCCGGAATTTGGATGCAGCTCAAAGGAATTACACTGTGACTGAGAAAGAAATGCTAGCGGTAGTCTTTGCTTTGGATAAGTACAGATCTTACATTCTTGGATCTAGAGTGACAATTTTTACAGACCACATTGCCATTCGGTACTTGATGTCGAAGAAGGATGCCAAAGCCAGATTAACCAGATGGATCCTTCTCCTCCAGGAATTTGATATTGAGATTAAGGATAAACCTGGAGCTAAGAATGTTGTGGCAGGTCACCTCTCCCGCCTAGGGAACCTTGAGGAATCTGAACCCATAGCACCTATCACTGAAACTTTTCCAGATGAGGCGATCCTTGTTGTCACCTCTCTTCCATGGTATGCCGACATTGTGAATTACCTTGTTGCCAAATCTATTCCACAAGGTTGGCCCAGACAGCGGCTTGAGACCTTCCTTGCGAAGGCCAAATCGTACCATTGGGAGGATCCCGTCCTTTATCATGAGGGAGGGGACAGTATCTGGAGACGGTGCATTCCTCAAGATGAGCAGCATAGCGTCCTCACCTACTGTCACAAACTTGAGGCAGGAGGACATCATTCTGGGAGACGGACAACACAGAAGGTGCTCCAATCCGGCCTTTGGTGGCCTACCCTTTTCAAGGATTCTGATGAGTTCGTGAGAAGGTGTACTGACTGTCAGAAGATGGGTACTTGCGGACAGAGAGACATGATGCCCATGCAGCACATTCACTTTTGCGAGGTTTTTGATGCATGGGGAATTGATTTCATGGGCTCATTTCCTAAAAGTCAGGGGTTTGAGTATATTCTTCTTACTATGGATTATGTTAGTCGTTGGGTTGAGGCCATCCCCGCCCGAGCCGCAGATGCTAAAATCGTATGTCGTTTCTTGAGGAAAAATATTATTTCACAGTACGGGGTGCCTAGAGTCTTGATTTCAGATGGGGGGTCTCACTTTATTAACGACAAGGTCAGGGCCCTTACAGACGATTTCAGTATTGACCATCGTGTTGCCACACCGTATCACCCTCAGATTAGTGGTCTTGCTGAAGTATCGAATAGGGAGATTAAGATAATTCTACAGAAGATAGTCTGCCCAGACCGAAAGGATTGGTCACAACTTTTGGACTCAGTCTTGTGGGCCTACCGGACATCTTTCAAGACACCATTAGGGACATCCCCCTTTCGTCTCGTCTATGGCAAGCCGTGCCATCTACCAGTGGAGATAAAGCATAAGTCACTTTGGGCAGTTACAGAGCTATTATTGGATCCCAAGAGTGTAGGAGATCAGAGGAAAGCAGAGTTGGCAGCCCTGGAAGAATTAAGTGATACAGCCTTCTCAAGTGTCCTACAATATAAGGAGAAAGTGAAAGAATGGCACGATTCTCGGATCAGCCACAAACAATTTGAGCCAGAACAGCAAGTATGGTTATTTGATGCTAGGTTGAAATTATTCCCAGGGAAACTACAAAGCAAATGGAAAGGACCAAATGTGGTCCGGAAGGTGCATGATAATGGCAGCATTGATATATCCGAACCATCATCATCATCTTCCACCTTTAGAGTCAACGGTCAGCGCCTGAAACCATACCTGGATCATGATCCACCGACCGTTGACGTTGCCCCCATCCTTCTGGTATGAGATGTTTCTTTGACTCACACCTTATGCATCTCATGCATGATTATCACTGAGATCCGACATTGTATATATACTCAGTTGTACATCGATCACTCATTTTTTATGGTTCACACTCCATCGCCATCTTATGATTTTGCTATACTTAGGACATACTTTATCCTAAGTATAGGGGGGTGTGCACCCTGAGTTCTTCTATTCTTCGATCCTCTCCATTGTCTCCTCTCCTTGTCTATACTTAGGGATATATTATCCTAAGTATAGGGGGAGACAAACTGAGTACGATCTGTTCATTCCCACCCTTGACCCTCCCTGCTTTGTATACAGTCTGCTATACTTAGGATTATTTGATCCTAAATATAGGGGGGACGGTCGACTTCTCATTGGTTTATTCATTCATCTCTTATTCATTTATTCTTTAGACTTTTCTATACTTAGTACGAGGTATGTCTTCTCTTTTCTCTCCGATCTATGAGGATATAGCTCCGGCTAAGTATAGGGGGGTCGTATATACTATGTATATACTTTATCCATAACTCGTACTTTCGTATTTCCTTAATAAATATGGCTAAAAATTCATTAAAATTCTTTTTTTTGAAAAAACTTCATTCATTAAAATTCTTAATAAAAAGATGTGATTATTCCTCAAAATTCTTTGTGTATTTACAGATTAATAAATCAGGTAAAAATATTTTTGCAAAATAGTTTGAAAATCCTTCTGAAAAATCTTTTGAAAACTATTTGGAAAATGTTTTGCTACATGTTTTCAACCTTTGTAAAAATATTTTGATTGTAAAAGTTTATTTTTTTGTGTGAAATAAAATGTTTGAAAAACAATTTGCAAATGATTTAAAAAATGGTTGCAAAAATATTTGAAAAATCTATACATACTGTTTGGAAAACATTTGCAAAATGATTTTCAAATGTGTGTACTAGTGTGTGAAATTGTTTGTAAAAATTATTTTGGACTATAGTTTTCAAAAATTATTTGAAAAACATGTGTCAAATAAGTTTGAGGAATACATACATCTCACCAAAATCCACTCTATATTTATAAAATTGACCACTTACCCTTGTAAATTCTTAAAATCTACTTATTGTATATATAAGAAGCATCCCTCGTGTAAATATTTGTACCTAGTTTTTGGCCAAAATCTTTTGTTTTCAAAAATCCCAAAAACATTTGCAAAATTAAATCCAAAAACATTCGAAAAATCTTTTTGAAAAATACAAAAATGCATATGCATCTTCATCATCTTTTCAAAAACCCATAAAAAGTTCAAAATCTTTGAAAATTGCATTACAAAAATATTTTCTGCATATCATGGCATTCGCATTTTTTTGGATTGAGTTTAATAGTTGAACGAGTCTAAGTAAAATTCGAAGATTGGAGCTTGGTTGGACATTAAATCTACCTAATTAACAGGAACCTTATAGGAACTGGAATTGAGGTACTTCAGGTCGAGTTGACTTAATTCTTTGAGGATCACGAGACTTGGTTCAATGGATTCTTGACTGCCTAAGTAGAGTATTTCGGAGCACACGCACAACTCTTGTTGATAATGACCTAACTTGGACACCTGCACCTTTCACATGGCTCAACTCAGTTGGAGTGGTGAGGAGGTTGGATTTGCCAGTATGAGACGCACACAGGTGGAAACATTTGTCCTCCTCTAGGGAGGGAAGTGTGCTCCAACCCGTCCAGTAATGATGAGTTTCGAGGATAGGAGATCGTGGGTTGCGATAAAGCTTCAAAAGAGGGATAGTCTACTGGCTCAAGAGGAAAAACTCCCTATGTAAATGCTGTTGTATATAGTATTCAAAAAAATTTGCAAAAGCAAAACTCCAAAAAAAGGGACAGGCCTGTACAAAAATAAAAATGCCTGCCGGAGTGTCCATATGTTGTATAGGCAAATAAGCAAGCTTGAGCTTCAAAGTCGAATTATGTGAGCCTGTAGCTGGATGACTTGCCTATACTAGTCTTGCATCCTAGGATAGGTAGCTACACTGGCTACCGTCCATTCTTCTCTTCACCCCCTCCTCTTGAGCTGGTTGCCACTTGAACTTAGAAGGGAATACCCTGCTCCTTGAGGGATGAGTTGTTGGATTGGGGAATCATTGGGTTGTCATATTGGAGAAGTCAGTCTCTTTGTCATTTCAGTTGGGGAGAGCCACCATCACTTACACTGTACGAGTCAGATTCATAGTCATAAGGGTTTGCGTATGAGTTGAAGTATTTCTGACCTGGCTATTGAGGAGACTTGAGCAGAGTTTTGGGGTACTCAGAGGCTGTTGGATTTCAAATCCGGTTCTCATTAAGGTTCCGCCTGCACTAAAAGTTCAAAGGTCTAACTTAAGCTCCAAACTTTGATTTTGTGAAGACAAGTTTGATAATCAAATTTAATCCACTTTCTTCTTTTTCTTTCTGCACTTATTGCATAAGTGTTTCCTAGGGACTAGCAAAGGTAAAATATAGGGGGATGATGAAGCCACATTTCATCATCTTTATTCTATCATTTTGGCATCAAAAACCCTAGCAAATGCGTGTAAGTACCCTTAAATCCATCATCTTAGCATTCATGCATGTGCATTCAAATAGTGTATAAAACACTGTAATTAAAGCCAAAATTATAGAATAAATCAAAGAAAAGAAAACGAATAAAATATTGTAAATATTTTATGACCCAAATCCCCGAGACCTAGGCATCTAGATGAATAGGTCGACAAGGAATAAAGTAGGGGGAGATAAGGGTTAAATACCTGTTCATTTTATCCATTCTTTATTCATCTTGGGGCCTATTTTTGGTTCCACTTTTTGTGCATCAAATAAAGAAACTTCGTACATGAAAGTTGTTGATAATTAAATAAAGAAAAATACAAAATTGATTTCACAGAAAAATAATGTACAGATAAAAAGTTATGGCCTGAATAAGATTCCAGAACTCTAACTTCCCAGACCTGTATCTTCAAATAAAAACTCGAAACAAACCAAACTCACCTTTAATTCTATATAGCATAAAGTAATATATTTAATGGAGGTAGGTTCGTATTGTTCGGAGTTACGGTTTGAAAGTTGAGTTTTGGACCCTTGTAGTATACTTGTACAGATTAAAATATTCAATTTATTATTTCTTCATTACTTTCGTATTCTTATATTTTTAAAAATTTGTAAATATTATTTAGAATTTATTTGTATATTAAAATCAGAATAAAAACTTAAATAAAACTCAAATAAAAATACATGGATATAAGGTACATAGGTACACTACATATGCTTATACCTATACGAAATATACTTCTATTTTATTAATTATGCAAAACACATCAGAAAAATAAAATAAAAATATAATTACATGCACAAAAGTATTTTATGATTTTATAAAATTATAAACCAAAATCATAAATTAAAATACACAAAATAAAAATAAAAGAATAAAATATATAAATATTATACCTATATAGGACATAAAAGGTAACTTGCAATTATAAACCTCTAAAAATAAATAAAAATCACTATAAAATTCTTTATAAAATAACAAACATTTTTTATTTTATAACCTAAAATTAATAAATTCATTTACTATTTTATTTCGAATTTTTAAATAATTTCTGCCTGGATTTCTCTGGTTGGTCCACGTGGACCAACCAGATGCGGTCTAGAGTTGACCTCGGTCAACTCCCTGACCGAGGCCTGCCATTTCTGACACCCAGATTTTTCCCCGATTTCCCCCATTTTCCGAGCTCGATCCGTTCGTCCTCACGCCTCGATTTCTTCTTGGGACTTCATCCCCGATCACCACTCTCCCACGCCATGTAATCAAATCCAGCCATATCTCCATCATTTTCGCGTGAATCTGGCTTGAAGGAGACGCTTACATCTTCTACTTAAACGCACCGCCACCTTCAAGCCCAATTTTGAACCCTGGGTAGCAATTAATTCTCCTCCCTGTTGCGTTCTTCGTGTTGCTGGAGGTGACAGCTCCGCATCCACACCCTCAGGCGAGTCGAGGAGGCTTTGTAGCGGCTCCACCACCTCCGCCGACCACCGGCGTCGAGGTTCCTCCACCTCAGGTCACCCACCTTCGAGGTTTGCTCCTTTCGCTTTCCTCTTCGTTTCATTTTGTTTCCCTTAGCTCCAAGATCAAAAACCCCAAAAAAAATTTCCTAGTCCCATCTATCGATTCGCCTCCCGTAGTTCACCGCCAGAGCGCACCTCCGGCCGGACCTTCCTCGCCTTCGCCCGACCACCTCCGACCTCCACTTCATCTCCGTAGGGTCCAGGCAGTTTGCCCTGGACCCTTTAACCCCATTTTGCAGGTCAAGGGACACTCAAAGCCCCTGGGGGGCATTTTGTGAGTTTCACCGGAGCCACCTGGAGCTTCGAGCTCCGCCGCCTTCTCGCCAGCACCTCGACGCCCCTCCGACAAACTTGAGCCCTCCAGCATCTTCTTCGACCTTCCAGGAGCCTTCTGACCGATTTTTGCGCCCGTGCCATCGCCGGAGGTCCGAGATCGAGGTCGGGGAAGTTCGCCTCGCCGGCGTTCTTCCCCGTTCTTCCTCGTTGCCTTCCTACCGTTCGATCAGAGGTCCTCTCCAGATTGATCAGCCACCGTCCGATCGAGGCACGCGACGACCGTTGATTCCTTCGCCAGATCAGATCTCCGCCGATCATCGCCGAACCGTCATCGCGCGTTGTGCGCGCGCCACGTGGATAAGTGAGCGGCCTTCCGCCGTTCTATCGCGCACGAGGAATATTGGCGTGGGTATTTTGCACTTTCACCCTTGTCAAATTTTGTATTTCATTTCAGTTCGTAAACTTCAAGTTGTAGTTTAAATATTTCTGTAATATTTGCATCCAGACCCCCATAGTTTTCATATTTGCACTTAGGTCCTATCCACGTCACCTCACGTGCCCGTGCGCGTGAGGGGGCTGGGTATTTTGCAAGGACCCCCCTGGGGTTTGGTTATTTCATCCTAGTCCTTGAACTTTCTAATCAAGTTGTAATATTTTGGAGAAATTGCATCTGAGCCCCTGGAACTTTGTAGTTTTGCAAAAATACCCTTGCCAGGTCACGTGCCTAGTGCGTGTGAGTTGGACATTTTGCAAGGAATCCCCTTTGGGTTTAGGTATTTATTTTGAATAGAGAAAATCACATTTAACGTTATATGTTTTGGAAAAATTGCAAGTGGACCCCGGAACTTCTGTGTAATTACATTTTTGCCCTTGCTAGTATTGTATTTTTGCATAGATGTTTACATTTATTTCATGCATCTCTTTAACTCTAAAAATTATCGAAAAAAATATCATAAACTCCTGTTGCATTGTAGTTTCATGCCATATTTTTGCATTGTATTTTTTTGCATTTTCATATTTATTAAAAATAAAAAACATGCATTTTTCCTACTGTTTGCATTGGAAAACCCATAAAAATTTATAAAAACGTTTTGAAAAATTCCAAACAAAATTATATTTCGTGTGTTTTATTATCTACTAGTGTAAGTCCAAAAATCATTAAAAATTTCAAAAGAAAGACCCTAAAAATTAGAAAACACCTAAAAACTTCATAAAAATCTTAAAAATCAAAGGAAAATCCTAAAAATATAAACTCAGGTTATGTAGTTTCTTTATTTAATTGACTTTATTTTAAAATTAATTTGGGAAGATTTAGTTACTTTTTACTATTTTTCATTCCCATTTTAATTTCGGCCAGAACCTCTGCTCATTATTTTCTTATATTTCAATATTTAAAAATATCAAAAACATTTAGAAAAATCCCCAAAAATCACAAAAACATCTTAAAAATATGAAAAGACCAAAAAATCTTATTCCCTGATTTTTGAGCATTTTTACCTATATATATCTCCTCTCTCTTGTATATATCTATTCTTTATATAGCTATATACTCTACTATTAAAAAAAGAAAATATAAAATATAAAATAGAAAAAAAGAAAATAAAAAATTATAAAATTAAAAATAAAAGATAAAAATTAAAAATTAAAACCTACAAAAATATTTGCATCTTGTAGGCATTGATCACAATCACATCACATTTTGCACTTAGCTTGATCTATGCTGCCTTGCTCCCTGTGTTCCAACTCTCTACATACTTACACATATACATCTGTTTGTAGAGTTAAAAATAAATTTGACTCCACATTTATTCTTCAGTGCTTGACTTATATATTGTGGGTTCATTGTTGATCAAATACGGGATTCATTGAGGGTCACCACAGCGACACGGTTGTCTCCGCTTTGTGAGAGACATTAGACCCCTTCGATTTTCGTGTTTATTAGCGAACAACCAAGATCATAACACACACAGGAGAGCAATGACTGCCACGTGCCAAGATCGGATGGCCGCTTGTGAATGTGGAAGGAGGCCTTTGATCTGACAGCGGAAAGTCTTGGTGGAATAAAAGGGAAGAGGGCCGGCGGTGACGAACTTCCCTGACCTCCCCCTCTCCCTCCAACGACAGTTGAAGCTCAAGAATGGTTGAGATGCTTCCTGACGTGCTCCTCTAAACGCTTGAAGCTTCAAAAAGCTCTGGCGTCAACCGAAGGGCACGTAAAAGGTCGACAGAGTATAAGTGCTCCAGGGACTTCAGCGGACCTCCAAAACGAGCTCCTGCTACTTCTGAGGTACATGGACTTGCAAGAAAAGCTAAGGGGTCGAGGGCAAAGTGCCTCGACCTGTTAGGAGGTGATACGAAGGTGGAGGAAGCGAGATGGAGGAAATGAAGATTCGCTGGAGCTCAGCTCCAGCGAACGTTGAATGGGGGTGATGAATGGTTCAAATACAAAAGGAATATGCTGGGTAAGACCTACGATTAACCTATGCAAGGAAAAAGCAATAAAAAGTGAAAAATAGACCTCAATGGCCGCAAATGCTAGAGTTGAACCTCAACGGCAGCGTCGACCTCCTGCGATGATGGAAGCCGCCTCCACCCTTGCTTGATCTCACCTCAACTAGCTGGAGACGCCCCTATCACCAGTGTCGCTCCGGAACGTGAAGACAAATTCTAAACAAGGGTAGAGGAGGTTCAAAATGAGGAGGGAAGCACGAGGTGTCTTTTGTACAAGATGTTGACGGGCACCAAAGATCGATGAATATTGACAGAATCACGGGTCCAATCCTTGATATGATACTAGGGCATGTAAGGAGAATTGAGGAGAAAAAGTGCTGAAGGAAACGAAGCCAAATTGTGAAAGGGTTGTCCTTGGAAAATCCGAAAAAACGAGCAAAAATCAAGGTTCTGACAATGAAGGGGAGGGTTAGAGAGTTGACTCGCGGTCAACTCTCGGACGCGCCTGGTTGGTCTACGTGGACCAACCAGGGAAAATCCTGAAGAAATTATTAGAACATTCATTTTAAAATAGTAAATGAATTTAATAATTTTAGGTTATAAAATAAAAAAAAATATTTGTTGTTTTATGAAGTATTTTATGATGATTTTTATTTATTTTTTAGATATCTAAAATTACAAATTATTTTTTGAGGGATATATATTGGTATATTCAACTATGTATTTTAATCTTTTATTTTAATTTTGTATTTTAATGTTATTAATTTAATTTGTTATTTTATAAATTTATAACTTATTTTTATAGACTTAAAAATGTTTTTATTTTATTTTTCTAAAGTATTTTATACACTCAAATAAATAAATGTATAATCTATATATAGGTATACTTATTGGTAATTCATCAATGTATTTTATACACATATTTTCTTTTAATATTTTGTTTATGTTTTTCTTCCTATTTTAATAAACACATATATTATAAATAACATTTACAAATTTATAAAAATATAAAAAATATTAAAATAAAAATAATAAATAAAATGAATATTTTAATCGGTACAAGTATACAATAGGGGTCCAAAACCTAACTTTCATATTGTAACTCCAAAAAATATGAGACCACATTCATTAACTAGCTTATTAAAATTTATATACAATTAAAGGTGATTTGATATATTTTGAGTTTTTATTTGAGAGATATGGGTTTGGGAAGTTGGGATTTTGGAAACATATTCTGAGTCTATCTTTTTATCTTATATTATTTTTGTGCAAACTCAATTTTGTATTTTTCTATATTTTATTATCTACAACTTTCATGTACAAAGTTTCTTAATTTGAAGTATAAAAAGTGGAACTAAAAATAGGTCCCAAAAATGAATGAAAATATATTAAATAAAAGGGGATTTTATTGGATATTGACCCTTATCTCTCCCTATTTTATTCCTTGTCGATCTAGTCATCGAGATGACTAGTCTCTAGGTTTAGGGTCATAAAATATATTCAATATTTTATTCTTTTTCTTTTCTTTCCTTTATTCTATAATTTTATCTTTAAAAAACATACTTTATACACTATTTACACAATGATGCATGAATGATAAAGTGCAAGATTTAAGGCTATTTACAAGCATTTACTAGGTTTTTTAGGACCAAAATGATCGAATAAAGATGATGAAATGGAGATTCATCGTCCCCCAATACTTACCTTTTCTAGTCCTTAGCAAACATTTATGCAATAAGTGCATAAAAAGAAAAACAAAGAAAAGAAAAAGAAGAAAGATAGATTTAGTTTAATTCTCAAACTTGTCTTCACAAAATCAAAGTTTGGAGCTTAAGTCAGACCTTTGAAATTTTAGTGCAAGTGGAACATTAGTGGGAATCAGACTTGAAATCCAACAATCTTTGAGAATCCCAAAACTCTACTTAAGTCTCCTCAATAGCCATGTCAGAATACTTCAATTCATATGCAAACCCTTATGACTATGAATTTGACTCGTACAATGTAATTGATGGTGGATCTCCCAAACTGAAATGGCAAAAAGACTGACTTCTCCAATATGACAACTCAATTATTCCCCAATCCAATAACTTCTCCTCGATGAGTGGGGTAGTCCCTTCTAAGTTCAAGTGGCAACCAGCTCAAGAGGAGGGGGAGAAGAGAAGAATGGACGGTAGTCAATGTATAGCTACCTATCCCAGGATGCAAGACCAGGGTAGTCAAGTCATCCAGCTGCAGGCTCACGTAATTTAACTTTGAAGATCAAGCTTGTTTAGTGACTATACAAATATGTACACTCCGTCAGTAATTTTATTTTTAAACAAGCATGCTAACTTTTTTGGAGTTTTTTTGCTTGTTGCCTTTCTTTTTTAGATACTATTCAGAACAACATTTACATAAGGAGTTTTTCCTCTTGATCCAGTAGACTATCCCTCTTTTGAAGCTTTATTGCAACCCACACTCTCCTGTCTTCAAAATTCAGCATCAACAGACAGGTTGGGGTGCACTTCCCTCCCTAGAGGAAGACAAATATTTCCACTTGTGTGTGTCTCATACTGACAAAGCCAATCCTTTCACCACTCCAACTGAGTTGATCCAAGAGAAAGGTGCAGGTGTCCAAGTTAGGTCATTATCGACAAGTGTCGTACGTGTGCTCCAAAATACTCTACTTAGGCAATCAAAAATCCATTGAACCAAGTCTCGTGATACTCAAAAAATTAAGTCAACTAGACCAGAAGTACCTCAATTCCAGCTTCTATAAGGTTCATGTTAATTAGGTAGATTTAAGGTCCAACCAAGCTCCAATCTTCGGATTTTGCTTAGACTTGTTCAATTACCAATCTCAGTCTAAAAAATACGAATGCCATGCAAATTCTATACAGAAAATATTTTTGTGATGTAATTTTCAAAGATTTTTGAACTTTTTATGGTTTTTCTGAAAAAGATGACGCATATGCATTTTTTTGATTTTTCAAAAGGTTTTTCATTTTTTTCGTGTTTTTAATTTTGCAAATGTTTTTGGGGTTTTTGAAAACAAAAGATTTTGGATAAAAACTAGGTACACATATTTACAGAGGGATGCATCTTATATTTACAAGAGTTAAGTTTTAAGAATTTACAAGGTGTAAGTTGTTAATTTTATAGATATATATATAATAAACAATTTTAGTGTGATTTATATAGTGCTCAAACTTATTTGAAAAAGGTTTTACAAATGATTCTGGAAAACTATAGTCCAAAATAATTTTTTCAAAGCATTTTTACATACATGTACACACATGAAAATCATTTTGCAAAGGTTTTTCAAATAGTATATAGATTTTCAAAATATTTTTGCAACCATTTTCCAAACCATTTGTAAATAGTTTTTCAAAAATTTTATTTCATACAAATAAACTTTGCAAATAAAATAATTTTTACAAAGATTGAAAATATTTAACAAAATGTTTTCCAAATAGTTTTCAAAAGATTTTCAAACTATTTGTCAAACATTTTACAAAAAATATTTTCACCTGATTTATTAATCGGTAATTAGAAAAGGAATTTAAGGAATAAACGACATCTTTTATTAGGAGTTTTTATTGAATTTTAAAGAATTTTTAGCCATAATTGTTAATAAAAATACGAAAGTACGAGTTATGGCTAAAGTATATACAAAGTATATACGACCCTCCTATACTTAGCTTGAGCTATGTCCTCATAGATCAGAGAGAAAAATAGAAGATATAACTCATACTAAGTATAGAAAAGTCTAAAGAATAAATGAATAAGGGATGAATGAATGAATAGGAAGTTGACCATTTCCCATATACTTAAGATCAAATAATCCTAAGTATAGCATATTGTACACAAAGCAGGGAGAATCCAGGGTGGGAATGAATAGATCGTACTCAGACAGTCTCCCCCTATACTTAAGATAAGATATCCCTGAGTATAGACAAGAAGAGGAGACAACGGAGAGGATCAAAGAATAGAAGGACTCAGGGTGCACACCCCTTTACTTAGGACAAAGTACATCCTAAGTATAGAAGATTGAAAAAAAGGAACGATACCTTTTCGGTAGAAAAAGAAGCTAGAAAAGGAAAAGAAGAAAAGAGATTTAAAGATGGGAAAAGATAGAAACGAATGTACACACCATTCCCCCTATACTTAGGGTAAAAGAAGCCCTAAGTGTACGCAACAACACGAGTAATGAAACGGACTGAAGAACACTTGGCTCGTCCATCCCCCCCACCATACTTGGGACAAATTACACCCTAAGAAAGGCACACACGAGAATGGTGTGGATGAGCAATATGGAGGATAGATGGAGGGACACGAAAGCGAATATACAACAAGATGGATGTTTAGAGGATCAAGAAGGTCAAAAGCAAACCTTCTTGCATGACCGTTGAGGAATTGATCTGACATGGTGCAGGTCGACATCGGGATCCTCAGATGACACAAACCGATCAGGATCGACATAGTGTAGCTCCTCAACAGTCCTAGAGTAAAGATACACAGACATGTGATTGGAAGTAGTGTGGCTAGGTTAGGCCTTGAGTGTCTCGCTAATGTCATAGTAAGAAGGGATAGACTCATCATTGGAACAAGTGTAGTCAGTGTCGTCCTGCGAGGTCTCATCCATGCCAAAACTAAAAGGCACGAACTCATCAGTGGAAGTAGTCGAATCATGTTCGTCCTCTACATTCTTAACCGGATCATCATGTTCATCAAAAGGCCCGAATTTCTGAATGAAAGCAACAAGATCAAAGTCAACATTGGTCTCATCAAGGTCTTCCCTCCGCTCAATGGTGTCAATCGTGTAAACCCCACGGATGTCATCAACACATCGCCAAGTCTTAGAAGAAGGAACTCCGAGGTCCATGCTTTCCAAGTCTTCCTCCTTTGAGACGAATTCTTGGGTCTCAGTGGAATCCAACATACAACAAAAATCTTCGATAGTCTCCTCAAGGTCGTGATCCTCGGGGTCAACCAAGATAGGTGTGGTCACACCATGTGTAGGTCTCTGGTCAACAGTGGGTACGGTGATCAACATTTTGCTTTCATCAACATAACAGAAGCGAATCTCTCTTGATCCGTAATCAACAACGACCCTTGTAAAGGCGAGGAATGGTCATCCCAGGATGATTGGAGAGTGCTCCCTGGTGGAGGTCTCCATGGGTAATACGACAAAATCAACAGTGTACCTCGTGCCCTGAATCGAAATGACGACATTTTCAAAGATGCCATTCGTCCTCTTGATAGATCTATCAGCAAATTGTATCATAATCATAATCTTCTTTAGAGGTCCTAAGTGAAAAGATTGTACCAGCGAGAAGGGTAATATGATAATCGAAGCATTGCCGTCAAGGAGAGTGTGATCACATGTATGGTCAAAGATGGCGCAACTAATGAAAGGTGTGGCGGTGTTCTTTTTCCTAGGAAGAGGACGGTGAGAAATGGCATGGGCAGTGGCCATGGTCAAAATGTGATGCTCAGATCTGCTCCTCTACTTTCTCTTCTTGGTAAGAGGAGCAGATAAATCGGTCATGGCCTACTGAAGTGGGGCATGGATGATCTCATGAATGGTGACCACCACTTTGGGTTTAATCAATATTTTTTTAATTTTTGGACCTCCTCCATACAAGGAAGGAGATCGGAATCAGTATATATACGAGGAATGCCAAAAGCAGTCTATACAGCGGCATCCTCGGAGTCAAAGATGGGACAAGATGTGAATGGTTGTGTGGTCAAAGGGCCAGACAAGTGGACACTCTCCTCACAGTCTATATCAACCAAGCGTATCCCAAAATCTTTTTGTATTTTTAAGTTTTGCTCATTTTTTTATATTTTAGGTGATTGCAAGCTCTCATGGAAATCCCTGAGTGAACCCATATCATCAAATGGTGGAGAATCGTGGTCGCTCTTATTTATACTAGTGAGGTCATCAATCCTCCGTCTCATATGCTCCATCATCTGGGTCAAGCGTTCAAGGGTGGACTCCATGAAAGGTGACTCCAACACATCTGTCTCGGGTGCATGTGAAGGGAAATGTTAAGGTGGAGGTGGATAAAAATCTGAGGTTTGAATCTGAGGCTGAGGTAAGTATGTACAAAATTCAGGAGCAAAGTCCTCTAGGAAAAAAGGAGGTGCACTAACTGAAGAGTACGAGAGATCCACAAGTCCGAATAAAAAGCTCTCTAGTCGGCCATCTCTGAAATAAGAGAAAATGATCGGGAGAGTACGACGGTCAAGTCAAAAGTAGTGAGAAAAAGGCACAAATGTGCAGAGGCGATCGATAATGGACACAAACAATAAAAAACAAACACACGTAATACAAAACCCTCAAATCACCTACTCAACTTGGTGAAGACCGCGAAAGCTCATTCTTTTTATCTTGTATGTTTTAGAGTTAGGTGAGAAGTCAAAATGTTGCGCAAACACTTAGGAGGTTGAATAGGATTTGGGCACTAGTCCATAGGGTGTGCGCGAGCAATTAAAATGCGAACAATGAGGGGATTACTCACCCCAAGATAAGATTTTTCTTTTTGATTAATTTTAAGATTGAGTAATTTTAGGAGTTCTAATTTTATTTGTTATCACATTTTTTGGATTTTTAGTAAGAATGCACGAGCCTAACGAGGAGTCAATTTTACTTAGCACCTAGGTGAAAAATGAAAAGATGAGAGCCACTAAATAATGGCCTAAGAGATCAGGCTCACTGTCGCTGAAGCAACTACTCAAACTTTTTCAACTATGTTATCTACTGAATTAATAAAACTAGATGAGATGAGTTGAATAAAACTAGATAAAACTTCAGTACTGCTAAATAAATATGATCAGCACAGTCACTTCCACAACTGCATGATTGATGAGATGAGTTGAGATATCACTTGAGGAACTAGGACCAGAGATTTGAGTTTAGATCTGATCTGATGATATTCGAGGATGGGATAAAGTTAATGAAGGCTTCAGAAAACCTGAGTGTCAGCAAAATCCTAGCCAGTATGTGAACAAGATTCATAAGCTATCTCTTTGATATTTACCTATGTGCCAGGGTGTGATGAAACTTAATGGAATTTGTTGATCAGTGTGCGCCAACTTTTGTTAAAAGCAGTGGAGCTAGCCAACAAAAGAAAAGAAATGTCAAAGAAAAATCTCTACATACCAAAGTCAAATTACAAATGAGCTTCCACCAATGGCGAGCGCTCCCAAATATTTTCAAAGTGTCCACTTGGACCAAGCACTAATTAGGACCAAGGAGTCGGGCTGACACCACAAAAAGGGCTCTGCATCGTAAATGCTACAAGTCTGGGTGTCGAAGGTATCTTAGATACTCAGAAAAGACACACCCTGGTGTACTCCCAGAAAAACAAGTGCAGACGACTCCAACTCTCTTGACGGACACTGTGATCAACAATATAAAAATTTACATGTGTTGAGTAAAAAGGCACTCAAGAGGCCCCTTGTTCCAATGTGAGGGTGAGAAAAATAGACACGATCCCATTACCTCCATCATCTAGCTGTCCATCAACATTTCAAGTCTGACAAACTAATGAGACGGTCGACTAAAGCAAGAATAGATTTATTCCCTAGTATTGAGGATGAGGTCTAGAGGAGAGTCTTTGGGACTGGAACTTTGAGTGATACTCGACTCAGCTCTCATGAAATGCAGTACACCTAATGTCATATCCTTATATTATATGTACAAAAAGAGAGTCTGATAATTAGAGAAGCTGAATTCCTTCTGATAAGGCTTGGATAAACCCAGAATTTTAGGATCTCTTAAATTATGGGTCTTCGAAAGATTGAGCCTTGAAGATCACTTACACTGTCAGGAATTAATCCGACTCCTTCATTCTTTAGATGCTCTAGAATGAATATGGTTTAAGTATAGGGTTATGATGAATCTCGTATTCATCATGCTAAAAGTCTCTTATTAAAACCCCTGTCTTAACTAATCCAATAAAATCATCTTTAATTCTTTATTTTTATCTTGTATCATATTGTGTATAATTTACCCTTAATTATTTGTATTTAATTTCTCTTATTTTTCTTGTATTTATTTTATCATCAAAAACCCCTAAAAATTAGGTAGATAATTTGTCTATAAGTCACTGACCTTTAAAAAGACTAAAAAAATATAAAAAAATCAAAGCTAAAAATTGATATTTTTATCCCCCTTAAAAATACCCCCAAAAATTACTTTTTGTACAAATGACCTCTTTCGGCTTTTTGTCCAACATGAAAGTTGTAGATCTCATCGAAACGAGCAACTTTCATGTTTTGACTTTTTACTAATTTTACCTCTAACTATTTCTTTCGTATTTATCTTTGTATTTATGTTCTGAATTTTTCTGATTGGGCCACGTGGCGCCCTCTGGGCCGCCCACGTGGCCCGCCTCTCCTTCTGCCACCCGACACCCATCTGGACCATTGGATCTACTCGCCCCCGCCTTCATCTGGACCGTCCACCGCCTCTCCACATCCTAGCCGTCTGATCTGTGCTCTGATCAGATCTGAGCCGTCCCCTAGCGCCTCGTTCCCAGCCATTAGATACCATCCCTATCCGACAGTCCACCGTCCTCCACGACTTCCATTCATACCCAGCCGTTGGATTAAAGCCTAAACTCATCTAAACCTCTCATCTCTACCCAAATCCAAACCGTAGGATCGGATCTATGATCGGATCTCACTCGTCCGACCACGCTTCCATTCTAGCCGTCGGATCACTAGATCCAACGGCTGGGAGGTCATCTCCTACCTCGCGTAACCCCCTCCTCCGCTCACTTCCCCCGTCGTAATGTCCCGCCCCCTTCCATTTTTAGCCCACGCTTCCAGCCACTTCTCCACCATCTAACGGTCACTCCACGTAGCCCATTCCTCCGCCTCCCTTGCGCAACAACCATCAATCCCTGCCATCACTCCCACGCCATTAAAATACCACCTCAAAACGCCTCCACATCACGTAACCTCCGTCCACCCCCTCCTATAAACACCCCCTCCTCCTCCAATCACCCCCATCCACCATTCTGGGGCTTCGGCCCATCCTCTGGACCTCTGGTGATAACGGAAGGACCATGAATCGATGCGAAGACGGTCGAAGCCCCGGTGAGATCCATGGCATATCCGCCATGAAAGCTCCGCCCTCCCGGCGGTAGCTGAGCACCTCGCAGCAGGCTGAGCGAGTTGTGCGACGACCGGAGCAGCGATTGCTGCTCAGCCCAAGCCATTTCCTCCACCGGGTTCCCCTCTCCGATGAGGTTCTTCCTCCTTTGCTTTTTATTGTGTTTTCTACTAATTTATCCACACTCTACACTCCACTCCACTGCCATCCGACCACCCTCCAATCTTCGTCTATCATTAGTCATCCTCGCGGACCCCCTTTCCCTTCTCCAGACCCTCCCTCGCTCCGACTCCCCTCTTCTCATGCTCCGCCGGAGAAGAAGCCAACGGCCACTGCCTCCCGTCACTCTCACGCCCCTCATTCACCTCACACCACTTACGCACCTCACCTACACGCTTCGGCTATGCAAATCTAACATCTGTAGGTTCAATGGTCGGACTTCACGACGGAGCTCCTTCAAGCTTTTCTCCTCCGGCGAAGCTTCGTCAACAACCTACGCCAACCAGCTCTGGACATTTGCATCACACCCAATGTCTTCGCGAGGGCTCTGGCTCCCTTCTTCGATCATCAGGAGGCCTCGCGGAGCATGGAGGAGCCAAAGGCAGGTCGTCGGAGCCCCGCCTTCTCCGGCGACCTGCGGAGGAGACGAAAGTACAGGTACCGTCCGATCATCTGGATCGGACGGTGATGATAGTGACACGTGGCAAACCCGAGCCTCAATCCGCACCAACAAGCTCGGGTCGCCTGATGACGAAAATCGAGCGACTTAGGCAAAGGTATCTAGATGGTCGTTGTGACCTCGGTCACTCAGCTAAGTCAATCAAGAAAAATCAGACCACTAATAATAGATAAAATCAATCAAAACACGAAAGCGGTCTCGCTATGGGATTAACCTGGTATAGCGACCAGGGTCGAACTCAAGGAGAATGGGTTGGCCTCTCGGCCTACGAAGTAGTCAAAAGAGATAAAATAAAATAAAATAAATGTTTTGGTGGTTTTTAATTATTTAAGATTTTTTTGGGATTTTTAATGAATTAAGAAAAATCAGAAAAGTAAAGAAACACACACTTCAACAATTTATTAAAAGCAATAAAAATCAATCAAAAATTCAAACAAAAATATTTTTATGTGTTTTATGATTTTTAGTGTTTTTGGTGAATTTTTGAGAATTTTCTGATGTTTATTTAATTTTCTAAAAATCAAACAGTAGCTGGAATCAAAGGTACTGTCCAACCGAGCTAAAAGGGCCTAAATAAAATATCTAAAAGCCCTAAATTAGCCGGCAGGTAATTTTCCTGTGAAGAGAAGAAAATAAGGAAAATTTAGGCACCTATTTTATTGTTTTTGGATTTTTAGTTGATTTACTGGAATTTTTATAAGATTTTAGGTGTTTTTTCAATTTTTAGGTGTTTTAGATAATGAAAAATAGCCAAAATTGGCTAGAAAATCAAACACAACAAAATAAACAGTAGACAATTTTTTTTGTAATTTTTGGACACGATTTAATATTTTTTTGTGATTTTTAAACTTAGACAGTAGCAAAAATAGATGATTTTGATTTTCTAAAAATATCAAACAGTGACGAAAATGTCTCCAAAATTTATAGAAAATTTTACATCATAGCAGGAGCCATGTGTCCAATTTTCATTAAATTTGGAGGTGATTTGCTATTTTATTCAAAAATAAAGAGGGGGCACTGTGCACAGGGACCAAAGTGCAAATACCCAAGAGTCTGGGGGGTCTGGTGCAATTAACCCAGCAAAACATGTGCGATGCGCGTGTCTGGGGCACTCAAGGACCCAAATGTAAGAAAAAATAATTTCCGAGGGCTTATTGGTAACAGGTACCAAAAGTCCAGGGGCTTATCTGCAAAATACCCAAAAATAAACGCACATGTTGAAATATATCACGCACAGGGGTGTAAATGCAAATAAACTAAAAGTTTCATTCAATTGTTAACATCCAGAACTACAGGGGCATATCTTGCAAATAAACCAGAGAAACACGTGACGAAGCACGTGTCATACAACGCATAGGGGCATAAATGCAAGGAAAATAAAGTGCAGGGTCCACAGTGTAAATTTCACAAAAAGTAAACAACTATGCTACGTATTTACAGGACTAAAGCTAAATGCAGAAAGTAAAGGGGGCCTAAGAACAATTTACCCCTTTTATTATTGTCGACGGCCGGATGTATGACGCGTGGCAGATCCAACGATCGAGACAAATGACGCCTTAACCCTGGTAACGCTCGGCCTGATCGAACGGGCGGTGGCCCTCCACGTGGAGATCGGACGGTCACGGTGCTCTGGAGGCCAGGCCCTTGGTGTATCGACGGAAGAGGAGAGGGCACGTGGCAGATATGACGGACGAGGCGTGCTGATGCCTCTTCCTCCGAGCGGATGGTCAAGATCTGTCCTCGGGATGATCGGACGGTGACGCAACGCCTAGGATGGATGGATCAGATGACAACTGGGGCGCTGAAGGAGATCTGACGGTCGACGAGGCTGCTGGAAGAACTGGCGGCCGGCGAGCTTCGCCGGCCCACTGAGCGCACGGTAGCCCTCGTCTGACGCGCCTGAGGTGCGGGAAAGCTTCGCCTGGAAGCTCCGCACCTCATGTGCTGCTCCGATGGAAGCGAGGAGCTCCAGAGAGCTCCGGCGACGTGGAGGAACCTGGAGCTGCTGTGCTCAGAAGTCTCGACCTCCAGATGAGGTCGATTGGCCTAGATACCTGCACAGGAAAGAAGCTGGGTCGAGGGCAAACTGCCTCGACCCGTCAGAGCGGGCGGAATGTGAAAGAGGAGGCGCTATGGAGGCTCTCAGGCGAGCGACGGAGGGTGAGAGCCGATACCCTGCTCCGGGGCGAGCCAGGGGGAATGAAGGGTCGGAGAAGGTGGAGAGAGGTCTGGTGGACGTGGAGGTAGTGTCGGATGGGTGAAAGGATGGTCGGAGACGGCAGGCGGAGGTGGCGGAGCTAAGCTACTGGAAATCGAAAAATCGAAACCTAAGCTACTCTACGGCCTAAAGAAGCTACCTGGTGGATGTAGTCGACTGGGCTGACGCTCGGCAAGCTTCTGGTCATTGCCTGCAAGGGGCCGTCGACTCCCCGAGGCTCGGCGCGCTCGCGGCGGTGCACGGCGGCTGAAGACCACCGGATCAATGGCTCCCGGCTTCCCGGGCCTCTCTGCAACTCCCAAGACCACGTCTGTCACTCAGGGACTCCGGAGGAGGTCACAGGCATCGAGGGGAAGATCCAAAGATGGAAGAATTAGGTCGCCGGAGACGACATTATATATGGTGCGGGATCCGAGAAGAAGGAGATCGGGCGAGATGCACGGGGCTCGGATCCATCCAACCCACCCCGGGCGAGGGTCCTGGATGATCGGAGATTAATCGGAGCCCGGGGTTTGAGGTGTTGGCGGTCGGATCAAGCGGATAGAAAATAGAGAAATCGGGTCGGACAGCTCTAACCCGGCTCTGGTGGTCCGGGGGGAGAGTTGACCGGGGGTCAACAATCCCCCGTGGACCAATCAGAGCCCGCCAAGCACAAAATTTTTATTTATTTATTTTAGGCTAAAAAAATGATCGAATTACTAAAAACTCAAAACATGAAAAATATTTATTTTATTTTTCTCTATTTTTTTGTGATTTTTAATTAATTTTTAGAAATAAAAATAAGGTACTTACATTATATAGCTATATATAGGTATATGTACAATATAGGCTTTTTAATTTTTGATTTTTTAATTGTTATTTTTATGCAATTTTATTCCTATTTTATATTTTATTTATTTTCATTATAAAATAAGGAATAAAAAGGTATTTTTATTTTATTTTAATTATTTATTTACATAGGTAAAATAAATACATATATACATTTATATACATGGTATATGTACAATATATTTTTGTGTTTTTAATTTTGTTATTTTTATTTTGTTTTTGTTTCAATTTATTTACATTATATAACATAGAATATTTACAAAAATTTTGGAAATTAATTTTGTTTATTTACAAGGTTAAATAAATATATAAGAGTGGTTCATGTACACGATGAAAGTGGTGTTTTTGTTCTTTTTGATTTTTACCCTTTTTCTTTTGTTTTTATACTTATAAATATGTACAAGTATTTACAAGCATTTTTTGGGCTATTTTTGTGAGGAAAAATATTTTTATTTATTTACATAAATATTTACACATGAGCCCCTATCTCCCTCTACTTTGGCTTTTATGCGGTCAGGCCCATGCTGAGCCCTCCCTTGGGTTAGGTTGCTCAATATTTATTCTAAATATTTCCCTCTTTTTCTTTTTACTCTTTATTCTTTTATTTTTGCACAAAAACATGCTAATTATAGGTTTTTACACAATGCATGCTTTTGGTAATTATTTCTATTTACACATATCTACATGCATTTGCAAAGGTTTTTGTAGCTAAAATATAAGAATAAAGAGTGATGAATGAGTATTCATCACCCCCCTATACTTAACTTTGCTAGTCCCTTAGCAAACACTTATTTGAAAAAGAAGTGAAAAAGAAAGAAAGAAAAAGAAAAAGAGGGGAATGTACATGGATCAAGGTTGAATATTAAACTTTCCTTTATTAAGTTGAAATATGGAGCTCGATCAGATCTTTGGATTATTAATGTGTCGGAACCTTATTTAGACTTAAGCTTAAAACTCAACAGCCTCTAAGTTCCACCAATCTATAGACAAGACTCCTCAATAAACCAGATCAGAACAAGTCTACATACACAAACTCTGATGACTATGAATCTTTCCATGCAGTGTAAGTGATATGTAGCTCCCCACCTCAGAAGTAACAAAGAAACAGCCTCCCTCAACCTGGTAACTCTAATGCCTCGGTCTAGCAACTCTTTCCTCGAGAAGCGGGGTATTCCCTTCTAAGTTCAAGTGCAACCGGCTCAAGAAGAGGGGGAAGAAGTATAGACTTTTGGAAGCTCAGCCAGTGTAGCTAAGTCTCCCGCTGCAAGCTTCATGAGATGTAACATGGATACCATAAGCTTTTGCTTTATTTGACTATATACACTCCTGTGGGGTTATTAAATTTTCAATCCGACCCACCATTTTTTTGGAGTTCTTTTTGCATTTTGCAAATTTTTTTTCAAGTGCTTCTATACAACATATCTACATGGTGCAGCATATATACAAGAAATTTTCCTCTTGAGCCAGTAGACTATCCCTCTTTTGAAGCTTTATTGCAACCCACGGCTTCTGTCTTTAGCCTTCATCACCACTAGACCAAGTTGAGACGCACTTCCTTCACTAGAAGAAGAAGAGAGGTTCCGCCTAGAAGTACTACCCTCATATGCTACCCCAAGCCAAAGGAAACTGCCTCCTCACCACCTCATCCGTGGAGAGCCATGTGTAAAGTGCTGGTGCAGGTTAAGCCATTGTCTCTAAGAGTCATGCGTGTGTTGTTAAGTGCTCTACTTAGGCTCATCACGATGACATATGCTCATAGCCTAGTGGACTCAAAGAATTAAGTCCTTATGGACCTGAAAGGCCTTAACCCTAAGCCCTATAAGGTTCCTCTTAGATTTAGGTGGATTAAGATCTTATTCAAGCTCCATTTCTCAATTTAATTCCAAGCTTCGTTTAAATGTCAACTCTCATCCAGGAAAAACTATATACATATATATACAAAGATGTTATTTACAAATATTTACAATCGTGCAAAAAATTTTTTTTTAAAAAAAATGTTTTGAAATAATGGATGAATGATGCATGAGGAGCAAGTTTTGCAAAAAGATATTTAAACATATTTACACAAGATTTTTGCAAACTTTGATTTTCAAAACATTTTGAAAAAATTTTGTACTATATACATAGTTTTGATAAGAAAATATTTACACAAACTTTACACAAAAGAATTTTTGAAAACATTTTTACAAAAATACTTTGTACACTAGCTATTTATGTGCAATAAAAGAATGATTATTTATAGGAAAAATTTTTAATTTTTTGTGATTTTTGGGGTTTTTAGCCATTTTATTTATTAACACACTCACACAAAGTACGAGTTATGGCTAAAGTATATATGAAATATATACACATCCCCCTTATACTTAGCTCGAACGATGTCCTCAGAGTGATCAAGAGCGATGAAGAAGACATAACTCGTGCTTAGTAAAAGGGAAGTAAAAAGGAATGGCTAAGTACAGAAATGAATAAATGAATAGAATGAGAGGAACTCGGTGGTTTCCCCCTATACTTAGGATTAACTAATCCTAAGTATAGCAAGCTGTACATGAAGGGAAATCCGAGTGAAGAAGATACAGAGTCTGCCCCCCCTATACTTAGGGTGAGATATCCCTAAGTATAGGCAGCAAAACAGGGGTAGAAAGACACGAAGAAAATCACGAATATATACAAGAAGGAGGACATCACTCCCCCTATACTTAAGGTGGAGAACCTTAAGTATAGGCAACAAAACAGAAGTGATGAAATAGAACGAATGAACAATCCGGTGTTTCCACCCCCCCTATACTTAGGATGAGCAATCTCCTAAGTATAGCAAAGATAATCCTAAGCGAGACCTGGGGTGAAAACAAGAATGGAAGAAAGAAAGATCAAACAAGATGAAACACGTATATACAAAAGAGTACAATGTTGAGGTGCCTCTCAACAAGCGCTAGATTTTACGTCCCTAGCTGGGCGCAAAGGCTAGGACAACGCAGTATCAAGGTTCAGGACGGCATCGGTAAGTCGAATGCCGTATTGTCGTCGTAGTCTCGGTATGAGAACAACAACGAACTCAATAGTGTAAACAAAGACACCCAAGTATGCAATCAAGCGGGTGTCTGCTACCGGACAGTGATATGGAAAGAAGTGATTGGGATCCGGTAGCACAAAAGAAATCGTCGGCTCTGGATCAGACTGGAGGGAGAGTGTGGAGCCGAAGAAATCAAACGTGGAGAAGGATGGATCAGTAATAGAATCCTCCACGTCAATCAGTGTCTCAAGCAGGTGTGGACAATCAAGATCAGGAGACTCTCTAAGCAGACCGATATTCGATGCATGAAATAGAGTCTCAGGCAAATCATCGAATATCTCCAGAATGGGATCATCCTCGCGAGGGTCGTCGAGGTGAGAAGACTCAGAATCAGAGTGATCTAAAGACTCGGTTCCGTGCTCCGTCAGATCGAAAACACTCTCAGAAAGTGAAACCGAGTATTCATCGAGTGCGGCATCCTCTCGCAGATAACCCTCGGGGAAAGATGCATGATAAAAAATGAGAAGAAGAGGATCAAGATCTAGATGGGCATCTGCACTACTATCAAGTATCCACTCAGTGCACCAGGCTGCATCATCATCGGAAGTGTAAGTCTCGGCAATCTGGAAGCAGGAGAAGGTACTAGTCAACACCGCGGAAGCTGGCAAAGTGTCTGTGGCTGATCCTCGCTCTGCGGCTATGCTGGCTGTCAGCTGGTCCTCAACAAGTGTATCTGTCTCAACAAAGTGGAGGACAAAAGGCTCGAAGATGGGACTCTCTATGTCTGTACTCTCAAAGTGGTATCCCTCCTCGATTGGTGGCTGCCGGGCTGAGTCCTGATAACTGTCTGCATCAAAGAAGTGTCTCTGCAGGAAGGAAACTGACTCCTCCGGGACTGGAGACTGAAGTGGCTGAGTCAATGGCTGCAAAAACGGGGGCTCCTCCGGCTCCTGGAGTATCAGAAGATCTGATACCCACGACTCGTCGTCTGGAAACTCTGGGGCTGCCTCGAACTCCAGTTGGAAAACTAACAAGAACTCAAGTAGACTCTGGGTCTGAACCTCTGCTATCACAGTCATCTCCTCTGTCAACAGTGCTGTCTCATCCAAATCCTCGGGCTGGTGTGTAAAAACTAAATCCTCATGTAATGCGATACACCGCACTGGTACTGCATCGTCCACATGTGTTGTCCCGACCGAGGCATTTCGTGAAGAAGAACTCTGTGAAAGTAGCCTCGAAATGGTATCCAGGAAGTGAATGTCGGAACTGCGGTGTGAACCGCCACATGTGGTAATCACCAGTGCAAGCTGCTCTGCGGTCATCCCCGCATGGAGATCTCTATCAAGTCTGTAAGTGAAGTCCGTGCTCAGGAAATCTCCTCAAGAGGTCAAGAAACCTCGGCCATGCCTCGTGCAATGGCTCCTGGGGGTCAACTGAAAAGTCCATGATCAAAGACCGCATAAACTCTGCTCTTCGTGGAGGGAAGTATCTCTGCAAGAACTCTCGGCGTAGCTCTCCCCACATCTCGAATGTCCTCCCCAATCGTCGGTGCCATCTCATGGCTCTGTCGCGAAGTGTGAAGGGGAAGGTCCTGCTCATCAGCTCTTCTGCAGTGACGTCTGAATATCTCTGTGCTCTACAAAACTCCTCGAACGCTGACAGGTGAAGATGAGGCTCCTCGTGCGCCTCTCCTGAAAATGTCGGCAGTCGCTGAATGTAATCCATATCCAAGACGAATGGACCTAGTGTAGAAGCTGACTGAGCTCCATAAGGTATCTGCTCCTCCATCCTTCTGGAATAGGATATATCTGCTGATCTCCACTGCTTTCTCGGGTCACCAACGGAGTGCGCTCTCAACTCAGCAACAACATCGTCCGGGTCTCGCATCTGCTTTAGCTGGTATCCTCGGACGTCTAGCACAGCATGCACAGAGTGATGAGATGAAAGGGAGGGAGGGAGCGGGAGGTTGGTCGGAGATCCGACCTCCCTAGAAGGTGGACTGGAGTGATGGTCAGAAGACGGAGAAGAAGCCGTCAGAGTCGTCTCGTAGTGAGGGGAATCCATCATCCAGGGATAAGGAAGAAGAAGAAAGGAGAAATGAAGGGAGGTGAGGGAGGGGAATAGATGTAGGAAGATGAGAAAGGATCGAAGGGATCTGGCAATCAAACAAGATGAACAAGCAAACCCCCAATTCACCTAAGCACGCAGAGCTGAAGACCGAAGGGATCGGTCAATTATCTTATCAATTTTATTTTAGGTGATCATCCAGTCTATCAGAGCGATTACGTGAGGTCAATAGGTATCTAGATCTTTCTCAACCGACTCTCCCGTACTGAAAGCCGGTAATCAGTCAAGAAAGATCGGAGGCTCTATCCTGATGTGCGGGTCACTCTCTCGCTCATCCAAACCAAACAAGGAGGGGGTTACTCTCCCCAAGACAGATTTTCAGTGAAGTGTCTTTTAGGTCAAGTATGATTAGCACTCCCGATTTTATTGTTTTTCTTTTTAATATTTTTCAATGAAAACAAAGGCCTAACGAATTTTTCGGTTCTCCTGGTTATTTAATCCAAAACAGGGGGGAGAAGACGAAAAAGCCGATGCACGAGAAATCAATGATGCATGCAGAGACAGAAATGCGTACCTGACTCCAGTAGTCTACATGCAAAGTGATCCGCGCAGAATTTAAAGACAGGAAATAAACTACCTAAATGGTGCAGGCGGAAAGCCGAGTCCCTAAACAACAGTGCTACTCGAAAGAACGGCTAGCCGACCACCAGCCTCCAATCCAAAGAGTCCGGTCTAGACCCACCCCTCCTCTTCTCGACAGGTCGAGTTCAGGAGTAGCGCTTGACGGGGCGGGCTCGCGGCGCGTAGGCTCGGAGGTGATGGAACGGCTATTTTATTATTATTTTTATTATAGGTCCAATTACCGCACTATAGGAACAAGCAATTATATTAGGGTATTTGGATCCTATGAATTACGTCACAATCAAGCAGAAAATCCTACGGCTAGGGGCTCGGAAATCCGTGTGAAACCGGAAAAGGCAGTAAGAGAAAAGCTGCGTAATAACCGCGAAAAAATCTAAAGGGTCCCCCGAGCACACCGGTGCTCGGCGAAACAGACCCGAGAGTCCAATGTCTGTCCGAATGTACCTGTATTATTACAATCAGTTCAAATATGCGAATAATAAAGCCTAATCTAATCTATGCTAATCCACGGCTATTTCGCGGCTCCCGCACTCTTGCTTGCTCCTCGCGCTCTCCTGCGGCTCTGTGAAGAAGAGAGCCGCCTCCGGTTCTCGCGGTTGCGTCGGCTTCCGAAGAAGCCACCTCGATCCTCGGGCCCTCGCAAGAAAACAAAAACAAGAGTGTCAAACCAGATTATTGTAAGAAAATGTCAGAAAAATATAGCTACAAAAATCTATACAAAAAGCCGCGAAAAGAAAACCGCGGAAAGAAATAAATCGACTACTAAGTCGTGCTCCCCGGCAACGGCGCCATTCTGATGACGAAAACCGAGCGACTAAGGCAAAGGTATCTAGAGGGTCGTTGCGACCTCGATCGCTCGGCTAAGTCAACCAAGAAAAATCAGACCACTAATAATAGATAAAATCAATCAAAACACGAAAGCGGTCTCGCTATGGGATTAACCTGGTATGGCGACCAGGATCGAACTCAAGGAGCACGGGCTGGCCTCTCGGCCTACGAAGTAGTCAAAAGAGATAAAATAAAATAAAATAAATGTTTTTGGTGGTTTTTAATTATTTAAGATTTTTTTTGGGATTTTTAATGAATTAAGAAAAATAAGAAAAGTAAAGAAACACACACTTCAATAATTTATTAAAAGCAATAACAATCAATCAAAAATTCAAACAAAAATATTTTTATGTGTTTTATGATTTTTAGTGTTTTTGGTGAATTTTTGAGAATTATCTGATGTTTATTTAATTTTCTAAAAATCAAACAGTAGCTGGAATCAAAGGTATTGTCCAGCCGAGAATAAAGGGCCTAAATAAAATATCTAAAAGCCCTAAATTAGCTGGGAGGTAATTTTCCTGTGAAGAGAAGAAAATAAGGAAAATTTAGGCACCTATTTTATTGTTTTTGGATTTTTAGTTGATTTACTGGGATTTTTATAAGATTTTAGGCGTTTTTTCAATTTTTAGGTGTTTTAGATAATGAAAAATAGCCAAAATTGGCTAGAAAATCAAACACAACAAAATAGACAGTAGACAATTTTTTTGTAATTTTTGGACACGATTTAATATTTTTTTGTGATTTTTAAAGTTAGATAGTAGCAAAAATAGATGTTTTTGATTTTCTAAAAATATCAAACAGTGACGAAAATGTCTCCAAAATTTACAGAAAATTTTACATCATAGCATGAGCCATGTATCCAATTTTCATTATATTTGGAGGTGATTTGCTATTTTATTCAAAAATAAAGAGGGGGCACTGTGCACAGGGACCAAAGTGCAAATACCCAAGAGTCTGGGGGGTCTGGTGCAATTCAAAACACGTGCGATGCGCGTGTCTGGGGCACTCAGGGACCCAAATGTAAGAAAAAATAAGTTCCGAGGGCTTATTGGTAACAGGTACCAAAAATCCAGGGGCTTATCTGCAAAATACCCAAAAATAAACGCACATGTTGAAATATATCACGTACAGGGGTGTAAATGCAAATAAACTAAAAGTTTCATTCAACTGTTAACATCCAGAACTACAGGGGCATATCTTGCAAATAAATCAGAGAAACACGTGACGAAGCACGTGTCATACAACGCACAGGGACATAAATGCAAGGAAAATAAAGTGCATGGTCCACAGTGTAAATTTCACAAAAAGTAAACAACTATGCTACGTATTTACAGGACTAAAGCTAAATGCAGAAAGTAAAGGGGGCCTAAGAACAATTTACCCCTTTTATTATTGTCGACGACCGGATGTATGACGCGTGGCAGATCCAACGATTGAGATAAATGGCGCCTTAACCCTGGTAACGCTCGGCCTGATCGAACGGGCGGTGGCCCTCCACGTGGAGATCGGACGGTCACGGTGCTCTGGAGGCCAGGCCCTTGGTGTATCGACGGAAGAGGAGAGGGCACGTGGCAGATATGACGGACGAGGCGTGCTGATGCCTCTTCCTCCGAGCGGATGGTCAAGATCTGTCCTCGGGATGATCGGACGGTGACGCAACGCCTAGGATGGATGGATTAGATGACAACTGGGGCGCTGAAGGAGATCTGACGGTCGACGAGGCTGCTGGAAGAACTGGCGGCCGGCGAGCTTCGCCGGCCCACTGAGCGCACGGTAGCCCTCGTCTGACGCGCCTGAGGTGCGGGAAAGCTTCGCCTGGAAGCTCCGCACCTCATGTGCTGCTCCGATGGAAGCGAGGAGCTCCATAGAGCTCCGGCGACGTGGAGGAACCTGGAGCTGCTGTGCTCAGAAGTCTCGACCTCCAGATGAGGTCGATTGGCCTAGATACCTACACAGGAAAGAAGCTGGGTCGAGGGCAAACTGCCTCGACCCGTCAGAGCGGGCGAAATGTGAAAGAGGAGGCGCTATGGAGGCTCTCCGGCGAGCGGCGGAGGGTGAGAGCCGATACCCTGCTCCGGGGCGAGCCAGGGGGAATGAAGGGTCGGAGAAGGTGGAGAGAGGTCTGGTGGACGTGGAGGTAATGTCGGATGGGTGAAAGGATGGTCGGAGACGGCAGGCGGAGGTGGCGGAGCTAAGCTACTGGAAATCGAAAAATCGAAACCTAAGCTACTCTACAGCCTAAAGAAGCTACCTGGTGGATGTAGTCGACTGGGCTGAAGCTCGGCAAGCTTCTGGTCGTTGCCTGCAAGGGGCCGTCGACTCCCCGAGGCTCGGCGCGCTCGCGGCGGCGCACAGCGGCTGAAGACCACCGGATCAGTGGCTCCCGGCTTCCCGGGCCTCTCTGCAACTCCCAAGACCACGGCTGTCACTCAGGGACTCCGGAGGAGGTCACAGGAACCGAGGGGAAGATCCAAAGATGGAAGAATTAGGTCGCCGGAGACGATATTATATATGGTGCGGGATCCGAGAAGAAGGAGATCGGGCGAGATGCACGGGGCTCGGATCCATCAAACCCACCCCGGGCGAGGGTCCTGGATGATCGGAGATGAATCGGAGCCCGGGGTTTGAGGTGTTGGCGGTCGGATCGAGCGGATAGAAAATAGAGAAATCGGGTCGTACAGCTCTAACCCGGCTCTGGTGGTCCAGGGGGGAGAGTTGACCGGGGGTCAACAATCCCCCGTGCACCAATCAAAGCCCGCCAAGCACAAAATTTTTATTTATTTATTTTAGGCTAAAAAAATGATCGAATTACTAAAAACTCAAAACATGAAAAATATTTATTTTATTTTTCTCTTTTTTTTGTGATTTTTAATTAATTTTTAGAAATAAAAATAAGGTACTTACATTATATAGCTATATATAGGTATATGTACAATATAGGCTTTTTAATTTTTGATTTTTTAATTGTTATTTTTATGCAATTTTATTCCTATTTTATATTTTATTTATTTTCATTATAAAATAAGGAATAAAAAGGTATTTTTATTTTATTTTAATTATTTATTTACATAGGTAAAATAAATACGTATATACATTTATATACATGGTATATGTACAATATATTTTTGTGTTTTTAATTTTGTTATTTTTATTTTGTTTTTGTTTCAATTTATTTACATTATATAACATAGAATATTTACAAAAATTCTGGAAATTAATTTTGTTTATTTACAAGGTTAAATAAATATATAAGAGTGGTTCATGTACATGATGAAAGTGGTGTTTTTGTTCTTTTTGATTTTTACCCTTTTTCTTTTGTTTTTATACTTATAAATATGTACAAGTATTTACAAGCATTTTTGGGCTATTTTTGTGAGGAAAAATATTTTTATTTATTTACATAAATATTTACACATGAGCCCCTATCTCCCTCTACTTTGGCTTTTATGCGGTCAGGCCCATGCTGAGCCCTCCCTTGGGTTAGGTTGCTCAATATTTATTCTAAATATTTCCCTCTTTTTCTTTTTACTCTTTATTCTTTTATTTTTGCACAAAAACATGCTAATTATAGGTTTTTACACAATGCATGCTTTTGGTAATTATTTCTATTTACACATATCTACAGGCATTTGCAAAGGTTTTTGTAGCTAAAATATAAGAATAAAGAGTGATGAATGAGTATTCATCATCACCCGAACCTTGAGCCGAACATCCAGACTACGCCACGTGTCCCGAGCCACAGCTGCCCCCTCCCCCCGCAGCCTAGGTGCCTCACGTGCCTCGCATGTGAGGGCCTGGGAGAATTGCATGAAAGACCCTAGTATTTTCAAGAATTGCATAATGGTTCCCATACACGTGCCTTATGTGCGTGCCTAGGTATTTTATGGGAAGACCCTCCAATGTTTTGGGAATTGCAAAAAGGCCCCTGTGCGTATGGAAAATTTACTCTTGGAACCTGGCGGTTTTTACTATTTGCATTTAGGTCCCTCTTTTTTATTTCTTGTATTTTTATTACAATTATGCCCCTGCATTGTTTTCTCACTACAGGAAGTTCCAGCTTTGGAGACGACAACTGGCGACGGTCATAGAATGACCGTCCCTAATGAAAGCTTTTAGGGACGGTCATAACATAACCGTCCCCAATACTTAATATCAGGAGACGCTATGCGAGCTGGCGTCCCCTTTTGTAATAGCTTAATAGGGACGGTCAGAAAGACCGTCCCTTCTGCCTAGGGGACCCATTCGGGACGGTCTTGACCGTCCCTAATACGCTTCTGTTGGTGTCGCCTCCGGTAATGGATCTAAGTGGATGGCCAGAGGGGACGGTTAGCAACGACCGTCCCATCTGACTTGCGAGGGACTTTGGGGACGGTCATGACCGTCCCATATACGCCTCTGTTGGCGTCGCCTCCGGTCTTTTATCCTAAGGGAGCGACCAGAGGGGACGGTCAGTGGTGACCGTCCCCTCTGCGTTTAGGGGACGGTTCTGACCGTCCCCAATACGCTTCTCTTGGCGTCGCCTCCGTTTTTTTTCCGTAAAGGGAGACCAGAGGGGACGGTCACGAAGGACCGTCCCCCGTCCCCTCTGCCCTAACAGTTCGTTTGGGGACGGTTCTGACAGTCCCCAATACGCCTCTGTTGGCGTCGCCTCCGTCCGTTGATACTTAAGTGGCTGAACAGAGGGGACGATCACCAAGGACCGTCGCCTCTGCCCCCTTTGGGGACGGTTCTGACCGTCCCCATTACACTTCTGTCGGCGTCACATTAGGTCAGTGGCCTGACCAAAGGGGACGGTCGCCAAGACCGTCCCCTTTGCCCACCAAAGGGGACGGTTTTAAGTGAACCGTCGTCGATCGTCTCAAATGGAGACGGTTGTTACGACCGTCCCCAGTGGTTAGATCAAACCCCTTCACCCTTCGTTCTTCCTCACTTTGCCCTCTCCCAAAAACGCCGCCCAACGTCGCCCCTCCGCCCTCTTCGTGGTTCCGGTCGTCCTCAATCTTATTTTCTGGTATATAGTAACATTCCTTTGTGTTTATTCTTGTTTATTTTGCTTGATATTCTTGTTTGGAATGTTATTCCTCATGTGAATGGGTTTTTTTGTTGTTAGGTTAGGGTTGCTAGATTTGTTTAATGTGATATGTTTTTCCTCATGTTATGATGAAATATCTTGTTGTTTATGATAAAACATAGAGATTTAGAGATACATGTTGTTTAATGTAATATCTTGTTGTTTAATGTAATAGCTTGTTGTATAATAATAGGATGAAATCTCTAATAATAGGAATACATTGTATAGAGAAACATGTTATAGGATGAAACTTGATTTAGATTAAACAACATGTTATAGGATGGAACTTGATTTAGATTAAACAACATGTTATAGGATAGAGGATAACATGTTATTAGATGGAACATGTTAAACAACATATTGTAGGATAGAGGATAACATGTTATAGGATGAAACATGATATAGGATTAACATGTTATAGGATGAAACATGTTATAAAACATTGCTTGTTTATATTAAATATAATGTGCTTGTGTATATTAGATCTAGAAATTCTTATTGTGTATAAGAGAAACACTTGATTAGGGTTTAAGGTGGAAAAACTTGTTATCTATAATAACATAATGGTGGTGGATTTTATTCTGATTGTGCAGTAAAATGGATAAGTCATGGATGGATAAGAGATACGATGATTTTCAACAATATAAGAGAGGAGTGATCGCGTTCTTGGATTGGGCATTTGAAATAGAAAGAATTAATAAGAAATTTGGTGGTCTTAAGATTTATTGTCCATGTGTGAGATGTAAGAATATTAAATGGGATGTTAGAGGGACAGTGTATAACCATCTTATACTCAACGGATTTTGGTTACATTACTCCATTTGGACTGAACATGGAGAGGGTATAGATTTGCGAATGGATGAGGATATGGACGTAGATGCAGGAGTCAGTACACAAACCTTGAATAATGTTGGTCACGAGCTATTTGAACTAATGGACGATTTAAGAAGACCTGAGGCACAAGACAGTGGTTTAGATGATAGGTTCTCGAGCAGTTTGCCAGATGCTGACGATATATTGGCTCCTGGGGTGGAAATGACGCGTTTGCAGTTTTTATTAGAGCTGTTTAAGATGAAAGTAAGGAACGGATCAACTGCTGCAATGATGACAGATGTGCTGGCTTTAATACGGAAGTTATTGAATAATCCTCAGAATTATCCTAAGGATTAGAAAGAGGCGAAGCAATGATTCCGATCGCTTGGTCTGAAATACGAGAAGATCGATGCTTGTGTTAATGACTGTATGCTTTTTCGAGGAGAGAATTCTGATTTAGTTCTTTGTCCATATTGTAACGCTTCCAGGTATAAAGAAGAAAGAAATGATTTAAAGAGGAAGAAGTCGGTGAAAATATTACGATACTTCACATTAATTCCAAGGCTGAAACGTTTCTTCATGTCAGAAAAAACTACAAAGTGGATGACGTGGCATTCTCGTTCAAATAAACGAGATGCTAATGGAGCTATGAGACATCCTTCCGATGCAGAAGAATGGATAAAATTTGATCAGAGATATCCGCATTTCTCTAGTGATGAGAGAAATGTTCGCTTGGAATTAGCCTCAGATGGTTTCAATCCGTTTGGTAATATGAGTCTGAGTTACAGCATTTGGCCCGTGATTTTGATTGTTTACAATCTACCACCATGGATGTCAATGAGTTCATCATTTATGATGATGACGCTACTAATTCCTGGTCCTAAAGGTCCTGGCAACGTAATTGATGTGTACCTAGAACCGTTAATGGATGAACTAAAAGTCTTATGGACTACTGGAATACCTACATATGATGCATGTAGGAAAGAGATATTTACATTACAAGCTGCACTATTGTGGACTATAAATGACTTTCCCGCGTACGCAAATTTGTCTGGTTGGAGTACGAAGGGTAAACTCGCATGTCCGGTCTGTCTTGAAAAAACACATTCGACATGGCTGTCTGGAAGTATGAAGCATTGCTATTTGAGTCATCGTCGATTCCTTCCACCGAAGCATAGATGGCGAAGGGCAGATAGTAATAAGAAATTTGACGGGACACCTTATGGACAACGAGTTGACTTAGCTCGTGTGAATGGCAACATTATTTGGGAACAGCAATTACTTGTACGAAGCAGTTGCTTAGGACGGACAACCAAGAAAAGTGCAGCCGGCGGTTGGAAGAAACAAAGTATTTTTTCAGAGAGTTACCATACTGGAAACATTTACAGCTTCGTCATAATTTGGATGTCATGCATATTGAGAAGAATGTTTTGGAAAATATTTTGGGAATGTTAGATCTTTCGGGTCAATCAAAAGATAATTTAAGGACGAGACGAGATTTAGTTCAACTTGGTGTACGGGAAGAACTACATCCAATTGAATTAGACAATGGACGGATTACTGTACCTGCAGCAATATATACTTTATCCAATGCTGAGCGTGATAAAATCTTCAGCTTCCTTAAAAGTCTGAAGGTATCTGATGGGTTCTCATCACAGCTGTCGAGGTGTGTAAATGAAAGAGAACGTAAGATAACTGGATTAAAAAGTCATGACTGTCATGTTTACATGGAAGTGTTACTCTCATTCGCTATTCGCGGATTAAAAAGTCATGACTGTCATAACTTGAGCATCGTAGGTCCAAATTGCATGATTTTAGTGTCGTTTTGATCCTTGTTTTGTCCTCTACATATTAGAATAATTATTTTTCTCATTTACCACTGTTTTAAATGAAGTGATTTTTTTGTGATAAATGAGACCATGCTCTCCTTGTGCTTGCTCTGATTGGATGACCATTTTAATGATAGGATTAAAATGACTCTGATTTCTTATTATATTTTGTTGCTCATATTTTTAGGGTATAATTGTAACCTTTGTTTAGCATATATGTAACCTTGCACAATTACTCATGCATCACTTTAAATTGCATAAAAATCAATTAAAAAAATTGCATCCATCATGGCATTGCATTGTAATTCACATAGTGCATCTTGCAGACCTTAACTTGAAATTAATTCACACTTGTGCTTCCTGAATCGAAATTCGATAAATAAATTAAGTAGCTGTGTGCCTGCGTTCGACCTTGGTAGACTTGCCAAGTATAAATACTCCACAACATTCAAAGGACTGTGGTATTTTGATCGACCGAAATTCGCTTCCTATACTACGATTAATATTCATTCTTAAAGTGGCAAATTTGATGTTCATCAATGTGGCAATGGTTTAGCAAAGTGGCTGGCGTGAGGACAATCTTCATAAATAGAGGCAAAAAAATAGATGGAGGAAGGATTTAAATCAAGGCGTGACCTCGTAATGTAAGATAAGGCTCAAGAGCGATGGGTCGAGTTACATCTAATGGAGATGGCATCAATGGGGTGTGAGATTAGGGAGCAAATTCACCGTTGTAACTCCTTTTACAAAAGAGTTGTTGTGATCCTTTTTTTTTTGAAATCGATTCTGAAAAATCCAACTTCATAAATTGATCTTTGATTAATGTCATTTAAATGAAATGTTTGTTGATAATGGCAAGGAGAATAGAAATCTAATGTCATTTATTACTTGATCTCAATAGTAAACAGAAATGTCAACAACAACCACAACAAAGCCTTTTCACATAATTAAGTAGAGTTGGCTATATTGTTTTTTTGCCTCCATTCAAATCTATCGTGGGTCAATCTCGGAACAGAAATGTCAAAATTAAACAAATTTAATCCTATTAAAAAAATCAGATATTTGATCGTTAAGATAATGTAACAAAACAAATAGAATTTGCTCGGTGAAGGTTGTACGTGAGAGTGGATATATGGATTCGGAGCAAAAATTAATGGTGGTTGCCCATCTCTCCCCTTAAGCTATACTATAGAACAGAAGAGTATTTGTATTAAATTTTACGTATATGAAATATATAATCCTAAACGTTATCTATATAAGTATCGTTGAATATATGTACTAAAAATAAATTTAGAATATAAAAAAAACTGACTATTCCAGAGCAGTCGCGTGACTGTCGATTCTTAGTCAATGATCCAAACGTTGACTACTGACTTTTGCGGCATTTGTGTATATATGCTTAGCATATGTTGGGATTTTATATTGTTGCATATATTTGTAGTCTTTTTCGGATCAATTTTCATACATTGCATCTATCGAATGAGTTGGGGCTCAAGTGAGTATAAATACATGCATCTTATGCTTGGTTTTCACCACATACAGACTTGTAAACTCGATGAATCTTGTATTCACTAATAATAAACTAAATTATGAATCGATTACATTTCGACACATTAAGTTCTTGATAAGCCGATTGCATTATCAAAACTGACCTAGCCAAGGAAGCAAATAGATCATCAGTTCCAGAACTCATTTTTTAACTGCAACTGCAACATAACAAGCTCCATCACCTCTAATTTCTTTGAATTTAGAAAAAAACTCTGATTCAAATAATCTTCCGTGCACAGATGGCAGAAATTTTTGAAAAAAATGCTGCTTCATCCTAAGTATGTTATGCCGTCCCAATGCATGGACTGCAGGGGATCTCGCTGTTCCATCGCGATAAAATGGCACTAATGGCCCGCCTACTAGTAAAAGACCGAGAAACGGATCTGCTGCAGCACCAAAGAACGGAGCAGACTCTGTTGTGGCCTTTAGAGCTGCTAGATCACGATCGAGCGGTTTCTAGGAATTCCCACTTTTTGTGGACTCATCAAGGAAATTCGTGAGAACCGCTCGATCGTGATGGCACGGCTCCAAAGATGACGGCAAAGTCTGTTGTATCCTTCCATTTCCAAAATTCGACCGACCTTACATCCGATCCATCATCTTGATTGCTCCAACCCTGCATGTAAATTTATATATTTTGTTGATACTAAATTCCGCAAGAGATCCAACCTTACCTCCGTGGACCAGGATCGTTTAATTCCATCGAGGAATTTAATCAAAAGAAGGTGTGTCATCAACGTCAAGTACAAAGCACGCCCCACGCGAGGGAGAGCGAAAACCATGCATTTATTTCTTCACAGTTGTGGGTTGGTGGGAAAAACTAAACCAAGCCAGACCAGTACAGAAGCACATACACTCGAATTCAAACGTATGCATGTTGTACAAATCAAAAGGATAAATTTTCACCACACCATTTGGATCGTTTAACCCGTATGTATCATCCCGTCCCATACGTACACCTCGACCACCTGTGAGCGGATACACAGCGAACACTTTCGTGTTTGTTTAAAAATCATATGTAGGTACGTATAGCAATAGCAAATCAAGGACGGGAACACCAGAAAAAGAAGAACCCATAACCCAAATGAGGGAATAGAGCAGCTGCAGCAGCAAAGATCAATCATGGACGGATGATCAGAACTTGACGATGTCCGGGATGTCGACAGGATACCGGTGGATGGAATCCGCCCAGGGGCTATAGCTGACCGGAGTAGGAACGGTGCGGATGCACTTCCAGACGGCGCTGTTGCACTTGAAACCACTGCCGAAGGCGATCTGCCAGACGCGGTCGCCCTTGTTCATCCTCCCTTTGGCCTCTATGTAAGATAGCTCGTACCACAGAGAGCTGCTCGACGTGTTCCCAAAGCGGTGCAACGTCATCCGCGAGGCCTCCACGTGCTCCGCCGACAGCTGCAGGCTTTTCTGCAGCTCGTCGATCACAGCCCTCCCCCCCGCGTGGATGCAGAAGTGTTCGAATGCCTGCTTGAAGTCCGGTATATACGGCCTCACCCTCGCGTTCAGAATCTTGCGGGCGATGAGGGACAAGAGGAAGAGGAGCTGCTCGAGGCCGGGAGGACCAGCGGGCCCATGGTCGTTATGTTCGACTTGAGAGCGTCGCCAGCGATGGCCATCAAGTCCTTGGAGAGGGAGATTCCCGTGTGCCCGTCGCCATCTTGCTCCTGGTAGACGCACCGGTAGGCCTTGTCCTCAGCGCCCTTGTGGGTTCGCACCACGTGGACGAGGCGGTACTTGGCGCGGCGGCGGTCGCGACGGCGGTTGGAGAGGAGCACGGCGGCACCGCCCATGCGGAAGAGGCAGTTGGGGAGGAGCATGGAACGCTGGTTGCCCGAGTACCAGTTGGGAGTGATGATCTCTGTGGAGATGACGAGGGCGTTAGAGTTGGGGTGCACCTGGAGGAGGTCCTTGGCGAGGTCAACGGAGATGAGACCCGCGGAGCACCCCATGCCGGAGAGGTTGAAGCTGAGGACGTTGCTCCTCATCTTGTACTTGTTGATGATCATGGCGGAGAGGGACGGGGTGGGGGAGAAGAGGCTGCAGTTCACGATGAGGATGTCGATGTCCTTGGCAAGGCGGATGCCAGTGCGTGCGACCAGGTCGTCGATGGTGGAGAAAATAACGAGTTCGGCCTCCGCGCGGGAGGCGGCCATGGTGGGGGTTGGGGGCAGGTAATGGTTGGCGGGGGGGAGGCACGTCTCCTCCCCAAGACCGGAGCGCTCGAGGATGCGCATCTGGAAGTCGACGCTCTTGGGGTCGAAGTTGGCGATGAGCCGCGAGTGCTCCATGAAGGTGGCAAAAGGGACGCGGCAAGTGGCCGGAGGCTTGAAGCAGGAGAAGTCGACGAGGTAGACGGGGCGAGGTCGGGACATAAGATACACCGTGCCGACGACGATGATGACGAAGGAGGAGCAGAGGATCTGGATGAAGTCAAGGCGGAGGCCATGCCACATGGCAAGAAGCTCCGCCGGGCCGAGGCGGATGATCTCTAGGGCCGCGGCGGCCATGATGGGGAGCAGGAGTAGGGTGAAGAAGTGGTTCACCAGGTATTGGTAGCCAAGCTTCACATACTTGAGCCTGACCGAGCTGGAGAAGTCCGGCAACGGCAGCGAAGGCATCTTCTCCTGCTCCCTGTGGTCTTCTTGAGAAGGTGGAGCGGGGTTGAGAATCGGAGGGAGGGGCGGGTGGATTTAAAGGGATCCCGAGGAAGGGGCAGATGGGAATTTTAAATGAGTGGGACCCACGTATT